>JAQIUQ010001685.1:0-600000 GCA_030378365.1 Hybognathus amarus | reverse complement strand
GAGCAATCGCAAGATATAAAGTTAGAATTGTGATATAAACTCGCAATTCCAACTTTATAACACAATAGCACGTTTATATCGCGCAATTCTGACTTTATTACGAGCAATCGCAAGATATAAAGTTAGAATTGTGAGATATAAACTTGAAATTGTAAGAAAATGTCAGAATTTTGTTTTGTTTTTTTTTCCCTCTCAGAATTGTACTTCATAACATGCAATTGCGAGTTTGTATCTCACATTTCAGAGAAAATCATTTATATCTTGCAATTATGACTTTTTATTTTGCAATTGCGAGTTTACATCTCGCAAATGTGAGAACATTTTTTAGAATTGTGTGATAAAATGTCGCAATTATCTTTTTAAAAGAAAATTCCGTGGCAGAAACACGCTTCCATATTAGTGCATGAAATTTTAATGAACAAACGATTCACCAAATCTTTCATCCCAAAATTTATTCCAAAATTAAGTCTAACTAATAATAACAACTGAAACCACACATACACAAAAAGCACTTACTCTGTGCGGCCTTATAATCGTGTTAAGAAGTTATTTCATCTTATCACATCATCACATAAACATTACAAACTTCTGTCCAATTCATGCTTAAAACTAGAAAAAAAAAGTAATCTGCTAAAGGGGCCAAAATTATTTGTTATATTGTTAAATAATGTTACAGTATATTATGCAATGTTAACTTAAAAAAATCAGATTTAAAAAGATGGAAAACAGTACATAAGTACGAAATCCAGTTTTGCAGTGCATATTTTTGAAAAGAAGCATCTTCCAGCTCAATGACGACCATCTCTACTGCATCGCACTAACAAATGCAGCAGAAAATCATTTTGTAGGCCAGACCGTCCCGTCAGCCATTGATCGGCTGCACACTAATTATGAGGAGCGATGGCCGTATTGTTTTCATATATTTTTATTTTTGTTTCCTCCTCTGCCGGCCCGTCTACACGGGCCATTACTGTGCAAAACACGCAGAGAGGGCGGGACATTCGTCAAGATGGGATTCGACATCTGGTCAACGCAAGGGTGGCTAGAGATCAGGGGATCAAATCGATGAGGGTATCAAACTAATACTAGTCCGTGACATGGTGTCGTGACATCTATATAATCAATAAGCCGAATCACTGAATCGTTTTGGCTCAAGACTTCAAACTTACACATGTGTGTGTATGTAATAACTGCTTACATACATATATTCTAGATGTCTCTTAGCTTTCTATTCTTTAACAGATAATGAGATATACACAATTACAAGTGGTGTGTGTCCTGTTTACACACTCACAGTGAGGATGGATGGTGTTTGTATTGCCAAAACCACATCTCAAACAGGACCCAGGCGACCTCTTCGTGAATCTAGAAACTGTCCTGTTATGATGCTAGTTACACACAAATTCACAAACTTTGGCAATGATTGTGAGCCACAGCTCACAAAGGAAGCCATGCAACCCCTGTGCAGTCACAGTTCACATCTACGACATATTCATATAGAGCAAAATAGAGCAAAAATTTTGAGTATAATATATTGAGTTCTTGTTTTAAAGGAGTGTTTCACCCATTTCAACATTAATCTTTATTGAAAATGTATCATATATATAGTTGAAATGTAGAATAATTTTTGAATATGGTGCCATTTTGACCGAAAAGATCCAGAGGAAAAATAACTGGGGGGCGCATTTGTATGTAAAACAACAATTCCCACAATGCACCACGTTGCACAGCTCCGCAAGCCACACCCACTAATCTGGAACACATCAGAGAAATCACTCTTCTGTTCCGTCTACATGGCTAACAATCGCTGTCATAAGAGTTTGAAATTCATTTCACACAAAATGTCTTTGCTGATAATTTACTCACCCCATATCATCCAAGATGTCCATGTCTTTCTTTCTTCAGTTGAAAAGAAATAAAGGTTTTTCTCCATATAATGCACTTTAATGGGAACCAAACAGTTCAAGGTCCAAATGAGAGTTTCAGTGCAGCTTCAAAAGGCTTTAAACGAGTCCAGACGATGAATAAGGCTCTTATTTAGTGAAACGATCGCTTATTTAAAAAATAGATTAAAAAGTTTAAATTTTATAAGCACAAATGCTCGCCTTGTTCTGTTCTGTGATGAGCGTTTGTGACTCTCCTGTTCGAACTCGTTCATCAAAATGAACAAATCTTTTTTCGAGTCATGACTCAAAGGGTCCTAGATAAGACCCTTATTCATCGTTTAAAGCCCTTTGAAGCTGCACTGAAACTCTCATTTGGACCTTGAACCGTTTGGTTCCCAATTAAGTCCATTATAGGGAGAAAACCCTGGAATGTTTTCATCAAAAACCTTAATTTCTTTCGACTGAAGAAAGAAAGACGTGGATATCTTGGATGAGCATAGGGTGAGTAATTTATCAGCAAAAGTTTTTTGAAAAGTGAACTACTCCTTTAAGTGTGTGCCACAGATTTGCCACCTATATGGGCGTTTCAGATCAGTCAGTTATTCCATCCAGTTACTGTAGGATGTTGCCTTAGAAAGTAGTTGCGGATGTTGACTGCAACCTTCCTAGGTTTACAAAAAGCTTTTGATAATAAAATACACTTGAACACACAAAGTAACAACAATCATTTGAATTCTGACACTCGGCCTAAATAACAAGGTAGAGAAGTGAACCGCTCCATTGGAAAAGCGAAGAGTTTAGTTCAGAAAGCTGCTGCCAAAAAACAAATTAACAAAAGAGATGTTTTAGAAATTGGATCCTTTCCCAATCGGTACAGTCGTCTGTCCGTATACAGGGCTTTTAGTGTATAGCTTATCTTTAGTAACAATGCACTACCCATAAAAACAAGGTTTGAAAAGGCAAGGACATCCGATATGCCAAAGTGAGCCAGAGTCACGGTGCCTTTCCAAGAACGCTCAAATTCCTCTTGGGTTCATCTTGTCTAATCTACAGGGAGGAAAGAAACTACAGATTATTATTTTTATTTTTTTTTAAATGAACAGGGCTCACATGTGGTTCGCTGTTCCCACTATGCATCTGTGAGTGGTTAAATTAGCACAGAGGTGCTGAGACATGGAGACTGTCAAAACTGCTGCATTGGAACATGAACACACACACACACACAGTGTGCATTCAATTCCCTGGAAGCCACCACTAACCATGGACACCAGGGAGACACGAGCAGGAACCCTGCCAATGACAAAATCAACGGGGATGAAGGGAAAGCGACTATAGCTCTGTTCCAAACCCTAGTGAGAAGCCTAGCCCGTTACATGAAAATGGTACACTTCAGTGTCTTATTACTTGTTTCTACAGCATTACAGACACAAATTGCATGATTTTTGTTTAAAAAACATTTAAGTATGCTATTATCTGGGATTAAATTAGTGTAGCATGAAATGATGCATCAAATGCCTGTGGAATTGACTCATCTCCCTTGCATGCTCTAAATTAAAACCATACAACAATGCAATGAATTTATCAATCTATTGTTTTAATATTCAGATTGCTATGAATATTCAGTTGTTTAGACATAAATATGATCATTAAAATGTGCCTCAAAAATGTTTTGGCATTAAACATTTTTAATTAACTTATTTCAATCACAGAAGACATAATATTAGCAGTGTCCCATTTCTAAAGGGAGAGGGGATGGGGGGGTGTAAAATATCAATCAATTTGGCAAAAAACTGTTGATTTCAAATATGATTATAATTCATTCAATACAGAGAAGAGATTTCTGTCCCTCCATTGACAGCTATACGCAACTGACACTTTTGACGCTTTGAAAAGTTCATAAAGAGATCGTAAAACTAATCCATAAAAATTGAGTGGTTTAGTCCAAGTTTTCTGAAGAGAACTCGATCACTTTTTATGATGAACAGGTTGAATTTAGGCTTTTATTCACATTTAAACATTAATCAGCAAGTATAAACAAACAGAAGCTCAACCGAACCTGCTTGATGAGAATGAACCTCATTGGTTCTTTCTGAAGCTCAAACGTGCTGCGTAACACTAGAATGAACCTCATTGGTTCTTGCACTCAAGCAAACATGTTTGAGCTTCCGTTTACCACAACGAATGTGTGAGTTGATAAATGTTTATATGTGAATAAAACATTCAGCGATCATGCCTCTTCTGAAAATTTGGATTATTCTCAAATCATATGGATTAGTTTTATGAACTCTTTATGAACTTTTTGGAGCGTCAGAGTATCAATGGAGGGACAGAAAGCTCTCAGATTTCATCAAAAAGATCATTTGTGTTCTGAAGATGAACCAAAGTCATATGGATTTGGATGAGGCGGAGTAATTACTGACAGAATTAACATTTTTGGGTGAACTGTCCCTTTAAGGCAAGTCAGTTCACTAGGCGGCCATCGCGATAACAACCCAGGAGTCAGGACAGATCTTCGATCTAGGATACAGGCATGTAGTACAGCAGATAATTGCTTGAGAAGTGAAATACCAAAATCTCAATTTTACGTCAATAATATGCTTTCTAACAACAAAATCGGGCAAAACATTGTATCATAAATTGGGGTTCTTTAGCTTGAAATCATTGAGTGTTTTATACTGTCTCTGGCGTTGCTTGAGGATGAAGTTACTGCTGATTTAGAGCATTCCAGATTGGTTACTTTTATGAGGTTGCATTTCAGTTAGGATGCTGCCTTTGAAGACAGCTGCCCTCTATCCAGCCATATAAAGTTTGGAACAGCGCCCGTGTGTGTGTGTGTGTTTGTCTGGAACAAAGACGGACTCGGACAATATGCCTCTGTGTGCCGGCATTGTGCCACGCTGTAAAAAGCCTAACCTGAGGCTCTATTGGTCTCTCTTTCTGTCTGCTGCGGGGGCCTCCAATTACACAGGCTTAAGATTCGCCATATCACATAGTAATTAACTGATTTCAGCCCAAATCCTGTAGAAGCTGCTTAGCTCTGCATCTTTTATTGGAGATCTTACATTACGGGAGCCATGTTTAATTTCGAGAGGAGATCTCCTTTCCTAACCCTGACTGGAGCTGGTGAGAGGCGACATGTACCCAGGCAGCGGATGATCTCTCTCCGGATAATGAGGCATTGTGCAGAGATCCCTAGAGGAGCCAGAGGAGAGCAGGATATTGAGATGAAAGCTGGATCATCCAGCCAGCTGGGCTGATGTAGAGACGTCCTTATTGACCACATGCTGGTGACTGAAGAGGTTCAGAACACACACACACTACACTGATGTACCCAACAACCCCTAAGTCTGGAGACAAAGTCAACATTGAATCAAAACTGACCGTATTTACTTGAATGCATGTTCCTGATCTTACAGTAAATGATTATCGTTACATTAAATGATAATCAAATAGCTATTTAGACACAATAGGCCCTATTTTAACGATCTTAGTGCATGGTCTAAAGTGCACGGTGCAAGTGCACGTCAGGAGTGTCCGAATCCACTTTTGCTAGTTTAACGACAGGAAAAAATGGTAGGCGTGTGCGGCGGATTGCCTTAAAGGGTTGTTCCTATTCTTTTAATGAGTAATGGGTGTATTTTGGGCGTAACGTGAAATAAACCAACCAGAGACTCTCTCCCTTTAAAAGCCTGTTGCACTCGCACCTTGGCGGATTGCTATTTATATGGAATTTGATAGGCGAAAGACTTAACATGTCTCAAGAGGGGAAACGGATCTGCTCGTGCGCGAGGTTAACGCACACAAGCAGACCATCTACGGGACAAGCTGGATTCCACCATATCTTTATGTAAACAATGTTAATATTTTACATTGTAATCCTTTTGTATATATTTGGCATGTTTGTGTGCGGTTGAGCATCCCTGTGTGTGTAATAAACATAGTGTACACATGCTGTACACCCACCTATTGTCGCACATTATTAATACACTCTGTAAAGGGTAATTCTACTGATGGAGACATGAATATGTATTGAAAGTGGGTCATATATGTAGTAGAATAGTATCATAAATTTCTAATTTCGGTCCTTCTTGGCCGACTTTTTAGTGCTTTTAGATTGTAGACAACAATCCCCATAGTGCATTGCAATGCTCAGCTCCACAGGCCACTCCCACTACTCCGCCCATCAATGTAGACTAGAGTTGAGCTCCACTCTACGCTATTGCCTGGAAATCATTTTGCACAATGAAATCAGATAATGTGCGCTAATATAGTATGACGACGCAGAGCATCAAGGCGGCGCCCGCACCATCAGCCAATGGATTGGCGTGATTCTATATGGGCTTCAGACAATCGGCACGCTTACTCTGTCGTAATTTTACACATAAAAAATGCATCCAAACCTTGGAGTGTTTTGTCTTCAGCATCTTCAATAATCCCTCACTATCAGACGTTCCGGGAGTCTCCCGCATATTGATAACGACTCTCTGATGCCCGCAAATTAGTTAAAATCTCCCGGAATCTAGAGCGAGCGAGCAAGAGCACGCATGCGAGACAGATCAGACTGTGATCCAAACCGTATAGTGCGCGCACGAGGAGAGAGAGCGAGAGACTTTGCGTGTGTGACTTCGTTCTTATCGGTCTGGTTATTACCATCTACGTCAGAACGGTTCCCTATTGACCCCCGCGTTTCGGTACCCAACCCTATCCGTAATGCATCCGTGAAATTAAACGCACTGGCACTGATCTGTGATTGGTCTGTTAACGCATTAGGCCCAACCCCTATGGGCGGGATTGAAAGGGTGAGATCTAGTGCTTGTAGTCTTTACAGAAATCCCCTCTCTAACACTTCCTCCTACAATGGCGTAAAATGACGAATTTTGTGTCATTATAGGAGGAAGTGAAAAGGTAAATAGCGCATTTCTCTCGTCTCAGGGGAAAATGAAAGAGTATTGCACGACAATTCAATAGTATAACTGGTTTTCTAACAATGGAAAGCTTAATGCAAATGGGGGAGTGTCCCTTTAAATAACAAAAACAATATTGTGCCATTGACTTTAGCCCAGGTTTTTGTTGGTCAATGGCATAGCTCAATATAGCACGTGCCAACAATGTGCCTGAACACACCTCGTTTTCAGACCAGCTCACCCATAGGAGCACAAATGAGCGCGAATGCATTTGCTATTTAAACAACGTAACGCAAGACATAAAAATCATAATCGTGTCAGGCTGAAACAAGCAAAAAAACACTTGCGTCGTGGTCGCACTTGGCGCTACATTCCACCGGGTGTATGATAGGGCCTGATGTTGTTTGTGGCAAACTTACATTCATTTAATGCTTACTAAAAAGTCGTTCCTACTTAATTCCTCGTTTTAATATCCTATTTCACTCACAAACTGTTTTCATCTGCAGTGTTAAATTACCTTTGAAATTCAAAGCAAGTCTGTGATTGCTTGTTTGTGTCATTGTCATGATACACACAGACTGGCAGATAGTAAATTGAAGTGTCATAATAATGGTGTAAACCCATCTTGACATTGCACTGTCATATAGGAGTGTTTGCTCTTTAACTCAGTCGCTTACGCACAGCAGGATGTTTTAAGCTGTCTATGAGCCTAGGGCGCATTGTTCCAAATCCTTGTGACAAAGGTAACGTTTTGTGGCAACAAATTTTCTCCTGCTGCTGTTCTAAAATGTAAACACCATAATTATACTTCTGAGCAACCTAAATACTTGGTAAATGATATGCATAACTGATAAAAAGTGACAGACTTAAAACAAATGCTGTTATTTATAAAAGAATACTGAAAAAGAATATTAGTTTCCACAAAACTTTTAAGCAGCACAACTGTTTTCAACAAGCAGCAAATCAGCATTAGAATGATATAGAATGACCTATTTGACCCAAATGTTGTGAAGTAGCCAGCAAGGTAGCAAACTAGGTTTCAGAAAAGAGCAAAACAATTGTACTCTAACAGTATTCTCAAACAAACAAGCTGAAATATTTATTCTGCATGATATTAGGAAGCCCACTGAGATTATGTCTTCAGGAGATTGGATCCAAAATAAGACTTTTTAATATCTTTTATCATTAGATCTACAGTCAATATCCATGAGCTGACAGTTATTTCTCCTGCTGGGTTTCCTGACATGTCTCCTGTGTGGAACTGGCAGTCAAACAGAAAATCACCAAAAACTGCTATAAACAGACGTGTGGTTATACCCACTGAAAACAACACACTGCTTAATCTGCCAAAAGCCAAATTCAAGGTACCATAACAGTGACCTGGAAAACACAAGAAAGTGCGGTAACACTTTACTTGAAGGGGTGTGCATTGGACTGACATAACACCTTCATAACCATGACATATGTCTTGAATATGAAATAGGGTTTATGCATGTTTATGACAACTGTCATTAAGTGTCTTTCGCTCAATAATGACATTTTGAATGCAAATATGACATAAACCATATCATGTCAAGTAATCAAGTAATGTGTTAAAGTTTTTTTAAGTTTTTTTTTTGCAGTCATGATGTTTTTTTAAAATTAATGCTAAAAATCTTTGTTTGTATTACAGACAGAAAACTGTAGACTCACTAAGTCTACAAACCTTGGGGTAAGTGTTTTATTTCAGCTCAAATGTGCCCCAATCCTGTTATTACCGGAGTCTGTTGAAGAAACTAGCTGACACAAGCTGTCACTGCTAATCTGAACCATCAAACTGGCACTAATCTTCCAGTGAAATCGGCTGGATTTATTTCTGACAAAGAACACAAAAAAAGAGATTCTCAATCTTTCAATTTCATTACACAGGTCTATAGTAGTGTTGACATGAATTAGATCAATGAGGGGAAGTTGTCAAGCTAAGCCATGTTAACACTGTTGATACAAGTCTCTCACTTTGGACACAACGCAATAAAGCCTTCAATTGCTGCATTCATTTAGTCAATCTGTCTAAACATATTTGTGAGTGAGTCATGATGAAAGCTCTGAGACAGTCAATGATTTATTTGAAAAGAGAGTGTGTGGCTTATACGATACACACAAGCACATTGCATTAGCCAGTTGCCTAATTCTTTAACAAGCATAACAACAAATTAACTGTATTTCATTACTATATTTTAGACATGTTACCATAGTAAACCAATGTGGCTTTCGACATGTACCTTGGAGAACCATGTAAATACATATGGTAAATTAATATGGTAATATTTTTTATGCTCAAACAACAGTTTGACGCGCTGTGTCAAAAACTCTCCGACCAATGAGATTGGCGCTTTTGCTCACGTGTTTTAGCTTCTGAATTTACAGTAAAACACAAATTGGGAGAGCGCTCAAACACAAAACGGTCTTGCCGAGCACATATGTGCAACGGCGAAGAAGATACGCGCCACCGTCTACACAGCCAGGAAGAAATGAGACGAGGAAGATGCAAGGCAAGATGAATGTAGAGCTGCTGTTCTCGTTGGTTCTAGAACATAAAGAACTATATGACAAACGCAACAGGGACTACAAACATCTTGATAAAAGAAAACTGATATGGAGTGGTATTGCAGAGCAAACTGGTGCAATCTAATGTCAGGGAATGAATTTGCATGTTCACTTCGGCTCATCGTCAGCGAAATCGCAACATTCCTGTCAGTACACTCTTAAAAAAAGGTTGTTTTAACCCAATTTTGGGTCAAATATGGACAAACCCAGCCATTGGGTTACAAATGTAACCCAATGTTTGAGTTTGTCCATATTTGACCCAAATTAGTTAAAGCAGCCAAGCATTTTTTGGAGTGTATCCGTATCCCTAAGCCTAAACCTAACTCAACCCATAACTTATTCCTACTATCAGAGGTAAATTATGGTGAATAACACTGACATAGAAGCACCTAACCCTACTTGTAAGCCTAAATTTGACATCAACTATAAATGTGTCCCTCTAATCTGATTGGTCGATTGGAATGTTGTGCAGTCATGATGAGAGAAAATCCCTATATAGCAGTAGAACAATCCCATTCATATCTTTTATCCTTTCATATTGCACGTTTCAGACGCATAAATCGTACTTTTGAGGTGTGAATGGTCAGGTTTTAAGTAACCGTACACATGGCTCAATCATAGTAGGATGGCTCAGACCTGCCCAAATCCCTCTCGTAGTTTTTTCTGCCAATCTGGGGAGTTAAACCCACAGGCCTCGGCTTTCTAACTGTGAGGCAAAGCTCCTGCCAAGTGAGTAATGTGTTTAAAGAACAGCACTGGAACATCGCAGGTTTTATGTCCCATTTATCTATCTGGCCCTCTGTTTTATATCCTCTTATTTTAACACACAGTGTCTGTAAAACATAAGCCATGTGGTTCACAACTGTTGGGTTGTGGCCCAAAAATAGTTCTCGGGTTCTGATAGGGGCGTTGACAATGGGGAGAGGGATGCTAAATGCAAGTAATAAAATATAATCATGCAAAGTTAGGTTAAAAAAAGCACATA
The DNA here is from genome assembly GCA_030378365.1 of Hybognathus amarus. Taxonomy (NCBI): domain Eukaryota; kingdom Metazoa; phylum Chordata; class Actinopteri; order Cypriniformes; family Leuciscidae; genus Hybognathus; species Hybognathus amarus. Next base: position 589,639 of record JAQIUQ010001685.1, on the reverse strand, counting down.
GGCCAATTAACTTTTAGAAACAAAAATTGCTATTGTCATGCTCATGGTTTATTATTATAAAACAACACTTCCTCATCTGGTTTTAAGGATTTGTTTTATCCTTTTTGTGCAATAATAAAATGTTGGTACCTTGTTGGATTTTGTTTTATAATGTAAATTCTGGACCCTGAAGCAAAACCAGTTGAGAATCACCAAACTCTAGGGATATGAAATTGGAATATGATTTGATATAAAACTGATTCCTGAAGCTTTGTTTTACAATCCCCGTACCAATGATGGAAACACTGATTTAAATAAATAAATAAATAACCACCAGTTATTACCAATCAGACTACCAATCAAACAATAACAGAAGTAATCATGAAACTGACTTTAAAAAATAAGTAAAAATATTGATTTTCCTTGCTTCATTGCTCAGACCATGTACGAATAAACAAAATAAAACAAGCAGTAAATAATCATATTAGAATGATTTCTGAAGGATTATGTGACAATGAAGACTGGAAAAATTATGCTGAAAATTCAGCTTTGCCCTCTCCACAAATATAAGTGGCCCTCTGAATGAAATGATCAGTTTTTAAGGGATCTATTTTTTTCTAACATCATTCCATAGTAAACAGTTTTTAGCGCCTGATTAAATAAATGCTTTGTTTATAATGGAGAGGATGTTTAAGCTATAAAACTTGCAGGATGTTTTAATGGTACAAAGACCATGGGCCCTATTTTAACGATCTGAAATGCAAGTATCAAGCGCGAAGCGCAAGTAACGTTGTGGGCAAGTCTTGGGCGCTGTTGCTATTTTACTGCCGGGATAAATGACTCTTGTGCCCGACGCAAGTTTAAAAGGGGTTGGTCTGTAGTAGCTTCATTATTCATAGGTGTGGTTTGGGCGTAACGGAAAACAAACCAATAAGAGCGTCATATCACACTCCCTTTAAGAGCATGATGTGCGCTTGTTCTATGGCGCAATAATATTTTAACGGCGCATTTACCAGGCGCGCTTCAGCATCGGTTCACAGCCGAGGAGATCGATGTTCTTGTCAGGGCCGTAAAAGAAAGAGAAGTGACATTGGGGATGGGGCCAACCCACCCAAATTAGCTTCGGTTAAACATGCTTATAATAACTTGGGTAAATGTGTAAGCTTTATGGCAATTTTTCCCATTGTCATGAACAAAACAATGATTTCCCTGATGTTTATATATTTTTCCTTATAATAATGTCTCATTTGCAAAAAGTAAAATGCATCTGTTTAGATGAGAGAATCATCCACAGTGTATGCGCGTTGTTCACACTCTGTATTACGGGCAAGCATGCACACTTAAAATAGCATCTGAATGTACGCGCAACGCGCATCTGACTTTAGATTAAGTTTTCTGGTAATTTGCGCAATTGTTTTCTGGAACTGCAAAATAGCACCAGGGATTGTCTGCGCCAAAACAGGCCTCCGCTTTTGCGCCTAAGTTCATTTCCTAGTTTACCAACGTGCGTCTTTGGAGGGAAAAGTCCACTTTGCGCATGTGCAAAATAGGAATGATAAATGCATCAGTGTACAAAGTCATTTGCGCCGGGTGCATGATAAGGCCCCATATGTCAAAAGATCAAGGCAAATTTTATTTTTCATGTTATGACCCATTTAAATAATAATAATGCTTTCGGATAATATTGTTTTTTGCAACAAATGAAGTCTTGGTAAGCCTTGGCATTCTTGTAAATCAAAATAGAGCGTTTCTCTGATAAAGGAATGTAGAAAGGTTCAGGTGGCGACGGAAACTCCCGAGTTGATAATAGCTGTTGTTCTAATAAAGAAGAAGAATTTCTCGACTACAGACGGCACAAATGTGTCATGCCAAACACGGCACACTCTCTTCCACAAAAGTAAACCATCACATCCCAGGGTTGTCAACAACTCAAACCACACACCATCTGACAAAATCTGTTCAAGAGAATTACAATGATTAGGGGTTGAATAATGATGCATCAAAAAAATGCATCTATTAACATGTTCTACTTTCATTAAACAATAACTTTACTGTGAAATTAATATGACCAGTATGTGGCTCTCTAGACTACTTTACTCTGATAATCTAATCTCTGCAGGCTAATCTCTGCATTGTGTAATTTTTTTTACTGAATCCCGGAAAGTTCTTTTTGTTCTGGAAAGACAAAAAAAACGATTTTATTCATTACATGTGTACCAGAGACTGTTGGAAGCAATGTATTAGTTTTAACCTAAAAGCTCAAACACGAGGGTAATCCAAGCCACTCATCAATATCATGCTTTTAGTGGAATACAGCACATGAGCAAAGCTGCAGCGTTTGATCCACTTTAAAATCCACTAGAATGGCACAGAAGCATTCCTGCGACAGATGTTGGTTCTAGTGACTACAACAGTTGTGTGAGAGTCTGAAAGCAGTTTGAATCAATTTTGACATGACATGCATGAACACTAGAAGTGAACTGAACTGAAAAGCGATTCAGACTAAAACCGTCTTGGTATGCTTTCACTAAAGTTCATTTTAAATGTGTGCAGGGTTCGCTAAAGTTCACTTTATACTTTACCCTATAAAGGCAAATGTTAAATCAAAGGTAATGATGACATGCACAGATAGAGATTAGACATTTATATCTAGGGAGTACAGAAGCGTATTGCATTCAATTGAAGAATTTTTTTTAATTATCTTGTAATTCTGAGATAATTCACTTGTTAATTCAGAAAAACAGAGCAAAAAAAAATTCCATGAAAAATTATCTTGAAATTCTGATAATTAACTCGTTAATTCGAAAAACAGAGCAAACTATTTTTTTTTCCATGAAAAATGATCTCGTTATTCTGAGATGATTAACTTGTTAATTCAGAAAAAGAGCAAAAAAATTCCATGAAAAATTATCTCGTAATTCTGAGATGATTAACTTGTTAATTCAGAAAAACAGAGCAAACTCTTTTTTCTATGAAAAATTATCTCGTACTTATCTCGTACTTGCAAGGCCGGGGACAGTACGAGTGTAAAGACTGGCCCTGTCCCAAATAGAGCCCTAACCCTTCAGTGTCTTCCTCTTAGTCCACACTTTCGTGAAATAAGGGCCCTTTGACTGTGAGGTAGAAATCTGCCGTGGAGGCTCGCCCTCGTGAAGGCTCAGCAAAAGTGTGCATTCCTAGGGCGCATATCAGTCATAAAGGGGGCGCTCACAAGCTCCCTTCTGAAACCTAAAATGACAAATTGGACATCTCACGGTCTCATGGACTGTGCAATCATGCGCACACTGTGCCCATTGTAAGTCCACAAGACCGTAAGTGCATATGAAGTGTGCCATTTGGGACATGCCACTTAGACACTTTTTAACTCACTTCTTTTTTCCCTTTCACTCACTTGAGTAGTCCACTGAAAGTGATCTGAGTATGGTTCTTTATAAAGCATGTACACTTTCAAACTTTTGACATCCTTTAATCTAAGCCAAACAGGTCACTCTTGCCTATTGAACGAGCTGTTCAGTTTGGTGATTGATTTCCACAAAGACAACAATGCTTTTCCCTTTGTGCAAACTACAGGAATGTCACCATAAATTCACCTGAGGCGAATCAATAGCTCAGATGCAGAAGGAGAGAATCCCATCCAACTGTGCTTTCACTCAATACTGCCTCACAAAGACAGAACGCTTTTGCGCTGATGGATCGTCCTTCCTATCACAGCTGGGTGGCGGCCATATGGGAAATGCTCTAGACAGTGACACACAGTCAGTTGTGTTGGAAATGTCACTGTTTAATAGCATGTGTCTTGCTCAAAGCCCTGCTACTAGGAAAACAATCAGCATTACAGGTAAACGTAATAATGACAATAATACTGGAGAGATTATGGCTCTCCTAGCATGTTTTACTGCTACTTAACTAACAAAAATATGGTCAAAAGGCCTTTGCACACTGAGTCGGAAAATGTATGCGTTTTTTCGTATTCATCATTCTGTGGCTCTGAATTGTCAAATGACTCTCAAAATGCTTGCTACGGATGCGAAAACGGAAAACTTTTTTTTTAATAACGTACGAAAGTTTTCGGAGGCAGTGTGTAACGTGATTGACACGTGAGTGAGGTTGTATTTATTTTCTAACATTCAAGATTTCCCTAATGTTCCCCTTATGTTAATTATTTAAATGTTTTCAAAACATTCTTTCTTGGTTATGCGAACATTCCATTTTATCATTTTGCAAACATGGGAATGTTACTTTCGAATGTTCTCTGAATTCTGAAACAAGTACTAACAAAATGAATTTAACCAAATTGGTTTCAGAAAAACGTTCCATGAACGAAAATGTGTAGCTACGTCCGAAATCTAATACTTCCCTACTATATAGTATGCGAAAAACAGTACGCAAGCAGAGTAGTATGTCTGAAATCATAGAATTCGAAAACAGTAGGCGAAAAGTACCCAGATGACCTACTACTTCCGGCGAGATTCTGAATTGCGCATACGATGAAAACGTTACTATCCCATGATGCCACGGGAGAGGAGTAGTTTGAAAGTGACGGAGATGCGGCTGTAACGTTAGGAGATAAACACAGACACACATGCATATCTCTATTGATTCATTCATGATTATTTATTGATGGAAATATCACAAGCAAATAAAATTAACCATCACCTCCTTACAGACCCATTTCAATGTATTTTTAACAATTTAGAACAATTGTAGAAAAACCTTAACTGTATAATAACAGAAAAATCTTGTGAAATAAAACCAGTTTAACCTCGTTACACAGTCACTGGAATGGGCTCTTTAAATTTTCCCACTGTTGTGACGGCGTATGTCACGCAACAACAACATGGCGCATGTAGTACGTCCGGACTCATTCATACTACCCGTATTCATACTATATAGAACGTACTTTTTTAACGATCTGGAAGTACATTCTTATTTAAATATAGTACCTACTCACATATAGCCTCGTGAGACCATCCTGATCTCGCGAGCTTTTAAGGTTTCACTCGCAGATCAGTCTGGATACTTTCCGTTAAAGAAAATTTGGGAGCAGTTCACCAAACGAACGTCCAATCAGCGTTGGCTTTGAGGCGGGTTGAGGTGTGACGCAACGAGAAGCGCGACAGTTCAGTCCAGAGTCACATGGCGGCTTCAGCGGATGAAACTAGCATCAGCGTGGCTATCGAGCAAGTTTAATCGGAATTACAGAGTATTTCCTCACTGAAAGAAGAGCAAAACACTGCTCTGGAGGCTTTTCTCAGAGGAAAAGATGCTTTTGCTCTTCTCCCGACTGGTTTCGGCAAGAGTTGCTCTGATTGGTTGATTTGGCCCGTCTATCACCAACATAGGCCAATCAGCTAACCAGTATTTTCGCCCCTTTCCAAAACTACTTCAACGGAAGGTTTCCAGATGGATATGCGGAGCAAATCCATCTGGCGGAGTCAGGTTAACTCACATAGTACGCAATTTCGGAAGCAGCCTATGTGTTTGAGCTAAATATTATTAACTTTCCCCACCACTAACTTTTTTTTTCTTTTTTTTTTACTTACAAGCCACCACCAGCATTTTTGATCATTTTCACAAAACTTTCATGGCCCCCAGAATATTTTGTATGAATCTGAACATGCAATATATCAAAAGAAATAACAGAGCTTCATTAAAAAAGCCCAAACAAGCTGATTCTGTTTCATCTGTTTTGATCCAGAGATTCTGTACTCATTCAGACGATGCGTACTAGTATGGAGCCCCTAAAGGGACATGGTGAAGGAAAAAAATAAAAGATGGAAGAAAAAGTTTTCAATGCTTTTGCGTTCTTTCGCAAATGTTTTGCTTTCCCTTGAGAAACTTGGCATTCGCTCGCAAAGAGCTCAAAAGGTTTTGCAAGACAACGCAAAGCTTCTCAGGGGAACGCAAAATGTTTTTTGAGCGAGGGAATGGAAAACATTGTGTGAAAGCGCAAAAGCATTGACTTATTATTTTTTCCTCCCATCTCATTTTTTCTATTTTTTTTTGGCAGGGGTGTATAATAGCGCCCCTACCGTATAACAGTGAAAACATGGATTTATGGAAAAAGAGTCAATGTTGTATTATAAATGATAGAAATATTCCGTCAGTGGCAGGGAAAGAGTTAAACACCATGTAACTTTGAATGAACACCTCAGTAACGTTACTGGAACGTTTGTTACATAACACCTTGCCAGAACGTTAGCTGAATTTTTGAGAATGTTAGCTGGGTGATCATCATAAGACAAATATCCTAAATCTACCAGAGAGACAAGTGCAAGACGAACATCAATATGCTTCTTTCTCCGAGCGGCGCAATGCATACAAACACACGCATGCAAATTCACAACCCCCGTGTGTTTTCTTTTCTTCTCAAATCTCCACACACTTAGACTCACATCATCTGTGCATCAAATACCCATCCGATCAGAATCAGGCCTCTTTATTACAGAGCTCACGGGGTCACAAGACACCATAAATATGATAATTCATCCGTCTACAGGGATGGCTGTTTGTTATTTGTGTGTGGTCGACAGAGCTGTACCCAGCTGTTTCAAAGTATGCCAATTTAAATTAGACCGAGACAGGAGTGCAGCACGATGATCTAAACTACACAAGAGCAAGAGGCTGTGCACGTCTGTTCATTCTGTGGATATGCATTTGTGTTTGTTTGCATCTCATCTCAGTGTGTGTTTGTCATTAATTAATCAGTGCTTGTTTATTCTAGGCGGGGAAAGCCTGGATAAACAGCTGTGGTAATATTTGCCGAACGACAGCGAGGTTTGTTTGATGGACGCCGCTGGGATTCCGGTTGAACGTCGTCTTGCTACACGCGAGGATATAGTATTCCTGCTAGAGCTGCAGCTGTGTGCGTTCTGGAGGTGCCTGAACTCCCCTGCTGCGCATGCACAAATGCATGTGGAAGATCTTAAGAAAGTCAACAGCCTGAAAATGCTTTTTGGATGATGTTGGAGTGATCTAGAATTTGGGATGCGGTCAGTCTTTATTTAGTCAGATCAAGAAAACATTTCACAGTGAGTTTGATTGCATGATCCAAATCAGATTTGAATTCCAACTCTGCACATCTTTTATTTTTGTCAAATAATTGTGCTTTAAAACGCAGTACTTTTGAACCAATGATCAAATTTTGAACCACAACATCAAATGATCCTTCAGAAATCATTCTGACATGCTGTTTTGGTGATCAATTATTAATAATGGTTCTTATTAATGTTGAAAATATTTCATTTGTTTTGTAACGTTATACATGTCTTTCTATCATTTTTGAACAATGCATCCTTGCTGAATAAAAGTATTAAAGGGTTGGTTCACCCAAAAATGAAAATCATGCCATCATTTACTCACCCTCAAGCCATTCTAGGTTTATATGACTTTCTTTTTCAGCCAAACACAATCGGAGTAATATAAAAAAAATCCTGGCCATTCCAAGCTATATAATGGGAGTGAATGGTGCCATTTTTTTAAGCCCAAAATAGCAATACCCACCAATACCCAAGTAATCCATACGGCTCCAGTGGATTAATAAAGGCCTTCTGAGGTGAAGAATTGTGTTTTTGTAAGAAAAAATATCCATATTTTTAATAACTTCATAGACTAAAATCTCTGGCTTCCGGTAACCGCTGTCCACACATTCATGAGAGAGTCAGGTTCCAGCGTAGGACTTCTCACCAGACCTTACACTACACCTACGCCATACGCTGGAGCTCAACTCAAAAAAATGGCACCATTCATTTTCATTAAGAGCCAGGATATTTTTTAATGGGGTCATGAACTGGCTTTTTAAATTTTATTATATTGTTGTCCGAGGTCAACTTATGACGTTCGCTTGGTTTTTGCATTCAAAAACATCAAAATGAATAAGTAATAGGCTATTTTCTACCTAGTTTTGAGCCTAGCTGAAAAACGCTCGGATTTTATGGGCGTCTCGCACTGAAGACTTGGAAGTAAATGCCCACTGCTGTGAGTGGAGAACAGTTTTGCATATTATAATGAGTTTCAACTCACCCGTCGAGTGCACTTGGGGGAAATTATTTTGAAAACGTCCAATGTTGTGTTCAACTAACTCTTTAATCTGTTTAAAATAATAATAATCTTACTGACCCCACACTTTTGAATGGTAGTGTACATTATCCATACAACAAATAAGGCAAATCATATAGTACATAAAAAAACTGTACAGACCCTTTATTTCAAGCATTCTTGGAAATGTTTCCTTGATGTCCATACAAATTCGTAAAACAGCTTTCAATACAACAAATTCAATCATTGATGTATTTTCAGACCTGATGCTTTACACAAGTATTCAAATTTTAAGAGCAAATTAGCGCAAGCAATCTAATTTTACGCGATATGCTTGTATTCATGTCTGTATAAAGCTAAGTCAATTAGACAGATTACTTTTCTCAGAAATGCCTTTACAACCGTAGTGAATCAGTGACTGACCCCGTCTCAAAAGAGCTTTTTATCAACACAGTGCATTGAAAACAGTGACTAATAATCCATACAACTAAAAACATGAAAGCCGCATTCATTCTTTAACGCATTAGCCTACGTTGTGTTTAGAAGGCACCGTGGCAACCTTTGTTGGACTCTGAGTGTTACTTTTCAAAGAGACAGACTATTAGGGTCCAACATAAACACTCTCTCACTCGCACACACCTCTCATTACAGCATTATCCCAGTGGGTTGTTGTCCTGTTTATAGGCATCAGAGTTTGATGAAAGAGCATTTCTGTGCCTCGTTGATTTCTCATTAATGAGTTCACCCGTGGAGCTGATTTGTCATTTTCCCCCCATTTTCGTCCTTCCTTTTCCTTCAATCTCTCACAGCTACAAAACAACGTTCTTGCTCATCCGTCTGGCCCTTGTTTCTTTCCTTCTGTCTGGGATGCGGGACTGATTCTTTGATCCGTTCTTCAGCTGAGGCTGGACACTCAATCTTCCTGAGTGTTTGTGTCTCGCTGCGGATTGGGCTCATGTGTCTGGATGTGTGAAAATGAGCTCAAATGGCTTTTGTATCGCCTCTCTGAAACCCTTATCTGATTCTACTGAAGAGAACAAAGACAACACACACACACACTTTCTCCGTTTCCTATCGCAGCCATCTCCTGTTTCTATCAGCAACTAACACAGAGAACATTTGATACAACTACCATCTTGCAAACTAAACAAGTAACTATACACTCAACCAACACTCAATATTTTCCCCACCACAGCAGGGTCGCTGTACAGCGCTTTGGCGTTACAATTAAATATGTATACGTTTTCTGGCCATATCAATATTAATGCATTTAATCAATTCAGAAAGTTGGTCCATCATTTTCACCTCTGTTGCAAATTAGAATCAGACACACCCATGAAAAAATTTAATTAAAAATAAGGCACGTTTTCCACACTGTTTGCTTCTACGATATTAAAGGAGTAGTTCACTTTTGCTGATAATTTACTCCCCTCCATGTCATCCAAGATGTCCATGCTCTTTCTTTCTTCAGTTCAGTTAAAAAGAAATTAAGGTTTTTGATGAAAACATTCCAGGATTTTCTCCATATAATGGACTTCAATCGGAACCAAACGGTTCAAGGTCCAAATGAGAGTTTCAGTGCAGCTTCAAAGGGCTTTAAACGACACCAGACGATGAATAAGGGTCTAATCAAGCGAAACGATCAGTCATAAGTTAAAAAATAAAAAAGTTTAAGTTTTATAAGCTCAAATGCTCTCCTTGCTCTGTTCTGTGATGAGCGTTTGTGACTCTCCTGTTGGAAATCGTTCATCAAAATGAACAAATCTTTTGGAGTCATGACTCGAAGGGTCCTAGATAAGACCCTTATTCATCATCTGGTGTTGTTTAAAGCCCTTTGAAGCTGCACTGAAACTCTCATTTGGACCTTGAACCGTTTGGTTCCAATTTTAAGTCCATAATATGGAGAACATCGATCTCCTCGACTGTGAACCGATTCTGAAGCGCGCCTGGTAATTGTGCCGTTATAATAGTATTGCGCCATGGAACAAGCGCACCTCGTTCATCATGCTCTTAAAGGGAATGTGATATCAAGCTATTAATGGTTTGTTTCCGTTACGCCCAAACCACACCTATGAATAATGAAGCTATTTCAGACCAACCCCTTTTAAACTTGCGTCAGGCACAATAGTCATTTATCCCACCGGTAAAATTGCAACAGCGCCCAAGACCCGCCCACAAAGTTACTTGCGCTTAGCACTTGATACTTGCGTTTCAGATCCTTAAAATATGGAGTGTTCACTGGAAAAAAAGGTTAATTGATTGTTTTATTAATACAATCCTAACCCTAATATATCCAAGTTATTATTGATTATTAATATTAGAGCTAATTTGCATTAATTAAAGCATTTACTACAGTAACTTAAGTAAAGTTGGCAGAGTGAATCTGTGAGCTGGTGAGAGTGAGTGGAGGTGGGGCTAATTTCCATATTCATAAATCTGCATATACTAAATTAAGCAAGGGTGTAGAGTTACATTCAAGATATATTAAGGCATGGCAAATTCTTTATACAGGACAAAAAAAACATTTTTTGTGATCACAGATCATTTTGGTGATCACTGCAGGTGGACTTTAATTCTCAGCAAGCAAGACGCTGAAACATGTCTAAAAATTCTCATATTATTTGCAAGTTGTGAGACAAGAGAAGGACCATGAAATTACTCTAATGAAATGCTCCAAGGAAAACAAAAATAGTCAATGTTCATGCTTAATTTCACACACAGCCCTCACAATGGGTGGGATGATGGTCACTTACTTTTCCTGCATTTTTATGTGTTATAATAACGTGACATCTTTTTTCTACTGTTCAAATACATCCTCTTCTCTCCTCTACCTCAGCAAAGTAAAATCACACATCGGCTGCAATTAGAACCAGTGTCTCAACACCTCTTAACCGCAGATCTATAACCAGGACGGCATCTTATCTGCCTTATCTCAGCAAGCTCTCACTTACATCGCTCTCACAGGAGCTTTGGGCTGCGTGCATGTACTGCAGCGTCTGCAGGATAATCATAATCACGTCTCCAGAGAAAGAGATGCGACACTTCAAGCCAAAATCAATGGAAATCGTCAGTTCTTTTGTAATCACAGCTTGAAAAGCTTGGTGCGAACACAACGGATTTCATAAGAAAATTATAATTTCAGCTATGATGTCTTCATTTACTTGAGTAAAATGACAGTTTGACAGGTTCATAACTCAAAACTTGTTAAAATGTAGCTGAAATAAAATAAATGATAGATGTAAAACTTAAAATGTGAAAACTGTAATTAAAAAGTAAAAAAGGATGAAGCTACAATTACTAAAACTAAATCTGAAATTAAAAAAAATAAAGCTAAAAAGAAAAAACAAAAAAACAGTAACTCTTTACAATAAGGTCCCATTAGTTATTAACTTATTAATTAATGCATAAATGCAGTATTTATTCATTTTTGTTAACATAAAAAGTACAAATGTTCGTTAGTTCATGTTTACTCGGGTCTATAAGCTAAATAAAATTAACAGATATAACAATGTGCTGGACCAACAAGTTTGAGCCACGGTGGCACTACCTTGCAAACTACTTAAAGGATCTGCTGCTAAACAGCATTTTTTGGAAGGTGGTCAAATGGTATTAATTGGTCTTATTGGTTTTCGCTCATATATATATATATATATTCGTCTCATATATATATATTGCAGCTTGGTGAGCAAAAGACTTCTTTTAAAAACATACAAAATCTTACCGACCCTAAACTTTTGACCGGTAGTGCGTGTGTATATATATATATATATATATATATATATATATATATATATATATATATATATACATATATATATATATATATATATATATATATATATATATATATATATATATGTGTGTGTGTATATATATATATATATATATATATATATATATATATATATATATATATATACACACGCTACCGGTCAAAGCTAGGTTGAAATATTTTTATGTTTTTAAAAGAAGTCATCTTATGCTCACCAAGGCTGCAATTTTTTTATAAAAAATACACAAAAAACACAGTAATATTGTGAAATATTATGACAATTTAAAATGACTTTTTTATGTTAATATATATTAAAATGTAATTTATTCCACTGAAAAAAAGCTGAATTTTCAGCATCATTACTCCAGTCTTCAGTGTCACATGATCCTTCACAAATCACTCTAATATGATGATGTTATGCTCCAAAAACATGTATGATTATTATCTATGTTGAAAACAGTTTTTTACATTTTTATTTCAGGATTCTTTGATGAATAGAAAGTTTAAAGAACAGCATTTATTTAATTAGAATCTTTTCTAACATTATAAATGTCTTTACTGTAACTTTTGATCAATGTAACTCATCCTTGAGGAATAGAAGTATTGATTTCTTATTTATTTCCCCCAAAAATAAAATACAAATTCTTACTGACCCCAAACTTTTTAAAGGGTAGTGTTTAATGTAACAAAAGCTTTCCATTTCAGAGAAAAGCTGTTCTTTTGAACTTTCTATTCATCAAAGAATCCTGAAATAAAAATGTAAAAAACTGTTTTCAACATGGATAATAATCAAACATGTTTTTGGAGCATAAATCATCATATTAGAGTGATTTGTATAAATTAAATAAATTACATTTTAATATATATTAACATAAAAAAGTCATTTTAAATTGTCATAATATTTCACAATATTACTGTGTTTTTTGTGTATTTTTTATAAAAAAAATTGCAGCCTTGGTAAGCAGAAGAGACTTCTTTTAAAAACATAAAAAATCTTACCGACCCTAAACTTTTGACCGGTAGTGTATATATATATATAAAATATCTGGTAAAATATCTGGTATCGACCAACAGAAAAACCCTAAATGGTGATCAACTGGCGTATTTCGATAAATATATTTTTTCGACACATTGAGTATAATTGCATGTCTGCCAATTTTTCAGGTAGTTCTAATTCCCTTTACTCAGCAACTGGTCCGGAAACCTGGCTTCAGCACCACCAAGACATCTTAGCTAATGGGCTTTCAAACAAAAGCAGGAGAGAAAAACCGAGCAAAAGAACAGACTGCCTGCCGTTAACAGTTTCCAGACAAGGAAAGCAAACCGACGAGGAGAACGGGTGAGCACATACTGCTGTCTTTAATGAGCTACACCGACCAAACCTGCTTACGGGGTCAGAGGATATAACGAGTCAGAAAGACCCAATGGTGTGCCAACCTTAACGAGAACCGAGTCCAACAGCAGGTCAGGACTGAAATGGCTTGAATGGAGAACAATAGTAAACAGCATGAGGAACAAGAAGAGTTTCATTAAAAAGAGAGAAAGGAAGAGAAAAATGAACCTGGAGAGTCAGGCAGGGCACAGAAACAACCTCGCTAAATGGAAGACGGCTATAAATGCCATTAAATACAGCGGAAGACCCAGTGGGCGAATACGAATAAAATACAATCGGCTGCTCCGATGATACAGGAGCTGCTGTTTAGTATGTTCTGTGACCTTTAAGACAGAATGATCATCTGTCTGCTGGTTATGTCAACTGATATAAGAGACCTTTCTCTTGGTCTCTCCCACTGTGAAAAACACTGGCGAGGTTTCATTGCCAAGTTGTACGTGGTATTACAGACAAAGAGTACAGCCCAATACAGTAGTAGGATTGGATCAATAGCAAAAATTGTGTATGATATTCAAGTCTCTACTACCTTAGTATAGACACTATTGTATACGTCCAAAGGCTTACAAAACGATATTTCAGAAGTAAAGACAAGAAACTGTTCTGTTTCATTCTGGTTCCTAAAAAATAATTGGCATTATTTTATTCTATTGACAGTTTTTGATAGCTAGAAATTGAAACTTACTTTCATGTCCTTACATGCCTTTATTTGTGATCCTTTTCCTCACCGCTGTCCCCTTTAGCTTGCTCTGGGGGGTTGTGAGGCACAATCTGTAAAGCTGCTTTAAAACAATATTTATGGTGGAAATCGGAATTGAAATGAAAAGTTCTTTTTTTTTGTAGGCTTATATCTAATGTTAATCTAATAATGGATAGATAAAAAAGACACACTGTCAATTTAATAAAAAGAATGAAGCATTATATAAATCTTATATAACTATTAGCATAATGCCTGCTCCACTTTCTAGCATTTTGCCGCTATTCCAGCATGAATGAACAGTATAAATTAGGCGTTTCATTCTAGAAACATCTTAGCATGTATAAACAAGTTAAAAACAGTAAATGTATTTATTTTTTTTAAACTAGAGTGTAATTCAACGCTGCAATACAATTGTGTACAATACAAAGGTGACAAAAAACATATTTGCAACACAAAAACCTACTCATTAAAAAAACTGGTAGTTGGAAAACCTGCAAAATTATCGGGAAAAACAGGATTTCTCTTACTCTTTTGAAATAAGAGTCTGATGTATTATGTAGAAATAGTGTGAATTCCAATCGGAAGTGAGCATCCCTATGCCCTACTCAATCCGAAGGGCAGAGCCCTTGAAGTGTGGACTTTGGAGGGAGCAGGGCACTTGTGTGTCATAATGTAGCCGTTTGGAACGCACTTGACACAGGGAGCAATTAAAGACAATCACTGCATCCGAAATCTGTCTGAGTAGCTACTACATTTGAATTTGAATTTACTTGGTGACCTTTAAAAAGTACGCTCTACACCAGGGGTGGGGAACGTTGGTCCTAGAGGGCTTCTGTCCTGCAGAGTTTAGTTCCAACCCTAATCAAACACACCTGAACAAGCTAATCAATCGCTGTGTCCGAAATCTCCACTCAAACCACTACTCAGAGCACTACAAAGTGAGCTTACCAACAGACACCACTTTCGGACACTACTCGAATCGTCTCTCAGCGCCGTTGATTACGTCATCTGTCACCTGGTGCCGAGCCAGATCTGGGCTAAATAGATTTTGTTAAATAAATGCCTTACATTATATTGAGCTTATTTCTCCAAAATGTAAAAACTATAAGTCATTTCTGGCCATTTCTGTTATAATGCGCTACTCCACACATGATTATAACTTATTTTTACGAATCAGCGCAATGCATGATGGTATGTAGGGCTTGGGTTAGTGACCATCGGTTGTACACTACTTTTTTAAAATGCATTCTGGGATACATTAAGTGGACTACATAGGGTATAATAATCATCACTATACATTCGGACAGCACTACAAAATGGCGAGCTCACTATATAGTCCACTATATGGTGAGTAGGGTTGGGTATCGTTTGAATTTGAACGATTCTGATTCCGATTCCTTGTTTCGATTCCGGTTCCTAACGATTCTCGATTCCGATTCTTTTAAGAGGCAGGGTCAGAAAAAGTGTAGCTAACCTTGCTAACCAAGGTCTTTCTGAAGGAAATACTCCTTTCTGAAGGAAAAACTCCTTCTGTCCAAATACTCCTTTTGTCACAAATGTTGCATTTTGCCGAGATTTCGTTATTTTTAGATAAGTGAAGCCACACTTTGGACCGCCGACGTAAGCTACTCATGTTCGACTCGCGCGGTTATGCCAACACTTCCGGTAGATGCTCCTTTGTTGGTGTTGTTCAGCGGTTTCTTCTTCCGGTCGACGGACTGTGAATATTGAAACTCAGGAATCGAAATTTTAACTTTTCAACGATTCCGGGAAAAATGAAAAGTTAGTCCCGGTTCCAATCAATACTCGATTCTCGATACCCAACCCTAATGGTGAGTAGTGAATGATTTCAGACACGGCACGTCTTTGGGATCACTAATACCGAGTTCAGACTGCACGATTTTAGCCACAATTTTGGTTTGCCGACAGGTTTTGAGAAATTGCCGACAAATGCCCGAAATCACAGGCAAATCGATGCTTGAGTGACAATCACGCAGTGTGAATGAGCAAAGATGCGATCTGAGAGAATCGCCAACACTCAAGAGATATTTGGTATGCTAAATATCTGGACCTGTCTGCGATTTTCTGACTGAAAACTACATCGGAGATTACCGCCAGCCAATCAGAGAGCAAGATACAGAGCAGCGGAGAGTTCGAGGAGGAGTTATAGAACACATATCAACAAGCATGGCATTGTTTCAGAAAAAGGCTTCTTTTCGGCCTATTTGGACCCAAGAAATAGATGAAAAATGAGTAGAAATTTGGCAGGAGCACCTGGCAACCTGCCATTTCATCTGAGCTGTACCACAACGGGGTCGAAAAACAAAAAGTCTCAACGTGAGAACTCCGGTCTTGCACGTGTGATTTCGCACTGTTTCCTTGTCAAATCTCACGTTTTTTTTTTTTTTTTTGTGAAACGTACGTAGTTTGCGTGCAGCATGCATTTAATGCCGGGGACACTTAACGACTAGCTAAAACATTTTAAGACTGAACTGAACACACTTACAGACTGTTTTCAACGACTGGAGAAGATTGTAAACCCTGACTGTGAACACCGACTGATCGTCTCTGACTCGCAGTGTTTGGGCATGATCAGTCGTATCAAGTCACATTCATAATCGGCCTTACAGTTGTTAAGTGTGTACCCGGCTGAAGTGATTAAAGTCGACGTCGACTAGTCGCTTATGATGTTATTAATGAACAGATAAGCCTGAACCTCAAGCTGAGACTTGAACTCAAGTTGCCAATGACGAAAAAATGCCGTTTGCACAATGTAAAGCACCCTTTCTGATCTACTGAAACCATTGAAGCTAAATTGCAAAACTGACTTGTTCAAAAATCTTTATATTCATGAAATCACAATCATGAGCTCATTAAGACAGTTTCATATCAGTATAGGCCTACATGTATCCCTGCAGTATACCTATTTAACCTGCCCTCATGAACAACTGTGTGAATTAAACGTTTATCCATAAACACAAAACTCTTAAAGGTACAGTATCAAAAATAGCCCGTTTACTATACAGGGTCAGAAAGCTGGTGGAGAAATGGTAAAAAAAAAACTAAAATGAGAAAATTTGGTGCAAAAAAAGCATTATACGTGGACTTCTGGGGAAAACAGTAGCAGAATAATGGCCCCCGTTAAAGACTGTGAGAAAATGCAGACACACAAGATGGTCTGTATCCGGATTACCCATGATTCATTAGCATTCAAAAGTGTTGTATCAGCACCAAGCCCAACAATTCAAGTGTATAATTGTTGCAATAATTATTTTGGATTTTATTGACCATGTTATAAAGAGGAAAAATGCCCTGTAATCATGTTTTTACAGCAGAGCAAACCAGACCCCCAGGAGCCATTTGAAATTGACAGAGGAAGCTCCTCTTCTCTTTTCAAGCCTGTATAAAAACAAAAAATAAATAAATAACAGCATAAAGCTTCTCTTGCAGAGCTTTTAGACTCTCATCCACAAGAGGAACGACATCACACACACACCGTTATAGGGTATAATGGGAAAAAGTGAGGATCTCGCCGGGTTATGGAGGGGCATAAATCTTTAATAGCGCAGAGGCGAAGAAACAGGATATCAGTAAATGAAACTTAAGTGGATTTTCAGGCTTTTGTAGAAAGAGAAGTTATTCGAGTAATGTGCGGAGAGTAGCATAGGAAACAGACAGAGAGAGAGGTTTGACTTTTCAAGGCCCTTCCTTGACCACTACAAGCGTTATCTCATCCTCACATGCTCCGTCTTCATCTGATTACACAGACACTATTTAAAAACAGTTCGCTATTAAAATATATTAGATTCCTTGAGCAAAAAAATTATATTGCACTTACACTGACAGAAGAAAAAATGGTATTCATCAGTATTTGCCTTGTTTAGAAAACAATTTAAACAAAAAAAACATATTCAACTTCAGAGAATATATCTTTAATAAGTTATAAATCAATGTTTGTTCTTTCTGTATTAAATCCAAACTTTAATTTTTTGTTAGATTTGTGCATTAAAACAATAAAAAACTCTAGTTTATGACTTGAAGCTAGCTTTTTATAATGTCTGTGTAATATATATATATATATATATATATATATATATATATACACTTTATGTATATTTTATATCTATACTTTATCACTTTTAATTCAAATTACTTTTAAATTCTAAATTAATATCATGAGGAGACATTCTCATCATTAATTCTCATCATTCTCATCATTAATCATTAATGCAACCGCTGATTTTCACATTTTTTGCTATATAACAATGGCCTAAAAATATGTGTGCGGTTGCATTAGTGATGATTCATCCCTGAATGAAGTGCATTTGAACAAATCGATTGATTGACTGATTGATTGATTGAATGAATGAATAAATGAATGAATGAATTAATGTCTTATTTAAAGTCACTAGTTTTGAATGAATCAGCATTTAAACAAATAATTTCGAATGAGTCCGTGACTCACTAAAGACATTAATCGTCGCCTATTAATGTAACAATATATCCACTGAACTCCACCACTAATACACAGACTGACGTCTGGAATAAACACTCACAGATGATAAACAGTAAAAGTTCCAGTGCTGTTGGACTGCATGTTGTAGACATGAAATTAACTGTTGTAAAAACATGGATAGCATACAGACTTTGTTTTACCTAAAGTAAACTACAACTACAAAATATTAAAAATACAGCAAATCTATTCTATGATCCCTTTGCCACTTTTATTAATAGCTAGAGTGGAGGGAGGACATGAAATAATGCGAAACAAGAGAAAGGAAATGGCAATTTGACATCTGTTATGATCCAGATTCAAACTCAACTCAACTCAAACATTTTAAAGGTGAACTATTCCTTTCACATTCAGTAGACTTCACAACTCAAACTTCCAGACGTGGTTCATGATCTTCCTTCTGTTGTTCTTCTTCACAATAAAGATGCTACACAAACAAAACTTCTTAACAGGAATCAACGTCAGCCACGGTGTCAATGTAACGCACACATTATTTGCGTCAACACTAACAAATCACACTCGTACTGAGTACTGTCAGAGATTTTAGCTTCCTAGTGGAAGCATGTGCATTGAGAAACACCCTGCGTTGTGAAAAGAGACAACAACACCTTTTGGATGTGTGAAGATCACAGAACTCTCTGAAATCACACTCAAGCGTGTCCCGCCTTCCGGTGATACCCAGCGAGTCCGACGAATGTGGACCCGTTGCCAGCTATCCTCCCTCTGAAGAGTTTCCGCCACATTGTCTGTCTCCGAGAGCCATCTTCAGCCACACAGCAATCACAAGCACCAAGAAGAGCCTCCTTATTTACATTCTATCATATTCTATTTCTCATCTTACTTCCATACAGCTTTATTTGTTTCCTATCTTTCCTGCTTGTTTTCCCTCCTCCTATTTCTTTCACCCATTACAATTCCAAATTCATCCTGCATTTCGTTCTCCTATTGCCTTCTCCCTGCCTTTTGAAATTTAATTTGGTGGCAGTCCTTCATAAATAACTTTGTCCCTACGGAGAAGTGCGGCCTTATTCAAACTGTAGCCCGGAGCACAAAGACATACTGATTAACGGAGTCTCTCTCTCTCTCTCTCTAATCCTCTGTTATCCAGGGCTGCTGTTGTACTGTCCCTTGCTCTTCTGAGCGATGCATTAACATCCTGCAGCAGTAAAAGATTAATACTGTATAAATGAGGAGGGAGCACCACAGGGGTGGATTGGTGGCCTAGATTAACATTAGACTGCCGTGGGTTGAAGGTTTGCCAGACAGCCTCACACGCGAGCTCCCTAATGTAAGTACCGAACACTCCCGAGCCCAGGATTGGGATCATTTAGCTGTGTAGAACCCTTGTCATGTTCATCCTGAGACAAAGCAAGCATACGTGATTTAAAGGAACAGTTCACCAAAAAAAGGACAATTGTATCATCACTTCACAGAATTAAGACTTCTGCAGACTGGTTAAATATACAGAATGGATTTAAAAGCCCAACCGATAAAGGATTTTAAAGGCCGATACCGATACAAATATTTGTTGATTTTAAAATCCGATATCCCGATATATCGGCCGATGTTTTTTTATTATTATAAATTTTTTTTCAGAAATGCGCAACAAAAAATTAACAGATTTCCGTAACATTATTTATTTGTAGTTATTTATGAGTTTTAACTAAAATAATATTATAATGAAAGGACAGTCAGTCAACTACACTGTAACAACGTAACGTAATTATTACTAGCTAATTCCGCTGTAGAGTGCCCTCTGGTGGACAAACTATACAACTATTCAACACTCGTGACATGGTTGAAGCGTGTTCGTCCGTTTTTACTTTATTTTTGAAATATTCATTTATCGGCCGTTATAACTGTCGAAACTGGGGTTTGCGATCGCGATACGATAGTTTGGAAAATGCCTAATATCGGCCGATAATATCGGCCTGCCGATAAAACGGTCTGGCTCTTATTTAAATGTGGTAAAATTAGAGCTGGAAGTGACAACATCACCAAATGTCACTGTTTTTCATGTTTCAGAACCGACACTGACATGCTAAATTCCTCTCTTGCATATGCAATTTGAGAAATAAAGCATTAGACAAAAATATGAATATAGGCAATTGGGGAATATTTGTGGGTCCTGATAATGCCAAATGTTTTATGTTACCAGTAAAAAGTTGCCTACATTATTTTAAATATATCTAGTCAGTGACCGAGTGCAAGCATATTCGTTTCAGAATACCGAATATCGTTATTCTATAGTGACCATTGTCCTGTGCATTGGAATTTCAACACCAAGTCCAAGCCTTTTCATTTACACAACCAATGTAAAAACCAATTGTACTATTTTAATCAACAGTACATTTTTTGTTAACCTTTTACCATTGGAGTATCGCAAGAATATCGTATCGTGAGTTCAATATCGTGATATGTATCGAATCGTCACATGAGGGTATCGTTACACCCCTATTT
Source organism: Hybognathus amarus (assembly GCA_030378365.1). NCBI lineage: Eukaryota > Metazoa > Chordata > Actinopteri > Cypriniformes > Leuciscidae > Hybognathus > Hybognathus amarus. Next base: position 568,788 of record JAQIUQ010001685.1, on the reverse strand, counting down.
GTAACATATAAAGGTCTTTACTGCCTTAAAAAAAATCTTACTGACCCCCTTTTTAACATTGATGTATATAACGGGTTGACCTGGAAAACAATTTGACGAATCTGAGAGTTTATAAATGGGTGAATTGTACAATGACTCTCTCAGCAGCCTATGGAAATATTGCAGTCGAGGGGGTTTATTGGTTACCACAGGTTGTTCAGTAAGACCGCTACATATCACATTACAAAATTCCAGTTCTCAAGGGCAAGGTGAATGGAGATGGGAGGGGGAACAGAGTGCTTCTCCTCCTCAAACTCACAGAGACAGTATTTCACAGCTACATGCTCCGGCTCATTATCCCTGACCCGTCGTGTCGAATCAGAGCTCGGCGTCTGAGAATCCAGGCTCATTTGTTTTTCAAGCTGACCTGAGAAAGCACCCCACACAGAAACTGCTGAGACTGACAAACGCAGACACAAAACCGCCGCTTTTTTCTGTACCGTCGGACAGAAAATGAGATGCGCGGCACGTTTTCCACATCGCTGCGTTTTATGGGGGATGAGAATGCTTTAAAATCACCCGTCCCATCACGCAAGGGCCGCTGAAGATGATTATACCTGTAGACGAGCCGCGAAACGACTGCGGCTTGAGACCGGGAAGGAGTAATCCGAGGTGACGCACAAACATCTATTGCATTTTAGTAAATACGAACGTAAAAATAGATTCTGAAAACAATGTCACACCTGACACGCACGGACTACTCCCTCTCATAAAAGTCCTGTAAACCTGATTCGTGATACTTGAATTGATTTATTTGATCGTTAAAGGTGAAACCTTTAGGTGAATTTCTGCGTGACTAGCAGCACCTGCAATCTGTTTGTTTGAGGAAATAGTAACATCGGCTCAACCAACGCCATGAGTTTAAGGATGGGACTAGGCAAAAGAAAACAAGCTTGTCAATATTTATGTTTGGTGCTAATAATGGTGCAAGAAATGACATACTTCACCTTTAAATATTATTCTTCCCTTGGAGATGATCACCCAGCACAACATGGAGACATAAACCAGTAAATTACACTGGCTAGTCATTTATTTGACATAACTTGGAACTTTAATCAGATGTTAAGGGAAAAATCAATATGTGTTGACTGCAGTTAACGAGCAGTCATTAGATTTTATGTGTAACAATTCGAGTCTCTCAGGAAACAGTTCTCACTTCACACAGAGGAAAAGCAAGTGCATTGCTGCATGTCTAAAATCCTCTCGGTAAAAGACATCCTGCAGTAATAACTTGTCATTAGCTGCCTAAGCAGGATCAAGAAGTGGCAGAGCAAAAGCAGAAAAAAATAGCATGAGATTATAAAAAAGAAGAAGATATTTTTAAAGGGTTAGTTCACCCAAAAATGAAAATTCTGTCAGTGTTTACTCACCCTTATGTTGTTCCAACCCCGTAAGACCTTTGTTCATCTTCGGAACACAAATTAAGATATTTTTGATAAAATCTGAGAGCTGGATCATTCCTGCATACTAGTCCATAGGCTTCTTGAGGAATTGAAACTTGCTGGCCTCGAAAAGTTATTAAAGACATCGTTAAAATAGTTGAAATAAAGTCGTTATTTTTTGCGCACAAAAAGTGTTCTTGTCGCTTGATAAACTTAAGATTGAGCCACTGTGGTCACTTGGACTATTTTAACAATGTCTTTAATAACTTTGAGGTCAGCAAGTTTCAATCCCTCAAGAAGCCTATGGACTAGTATGCAGGAGTGATCCAGCTCTCAGATTTAATCAAAAATATCTTAATTCGTGTTCTGAAGATGAGCGAAGGTCTTACAGGGTTGGAACAACATGAGGGTAAAAACTGACAGAATTTTCATTTTTGGGTGAACTAACCCTTTAATGCCAACTTCACGGGCAATTCAGCATTCTACTGTTGCATTTGGTTTACATTCATTTGAAGAGCAAACACTATTGTTGTATCCCTATGATGCACGCAAATGCAGATAAAACTCTTTTTTTTTACTTCAAGTATATAAAAATCACTCCCAATCTAAAAAAACAAACATTAATTTCAGGATAGCATCACATCTGTTCACTGCAATAAAGAGAGCAGTACGTATCCAATAGATACTGGATGCATCATCCATATTAAAGTTATGTTGTTATTAATTTTTTTAATGCAATGATGACATATGGTAGCTCATATTGAATAATGGAAAAGAGATCTGTTCTCTGTGTCAACACTCATGAGGATCAGTTATCCTAACCCTATTCTCTCCAGTATGGTGATATTAGCAAAAACCGACCTGATCTCAGGTCAGAAACTCACATCGACAGCAATCCACGTACACACATGATAAGATATTATTGCGTTAAGGGCGTCTGTAGAGACAGTGATGATTATCTCAATCAAGTGCCATTCTACTTGCAATTTATCTCTCTAACTGTCTCCATCTATCTCCGTTCACAAGGCCTTTGATGCACTGCCAGGCGCTGTTTCTGTTTTGCTCGTGAGTGGTTTTGTAAGCCGGCATATAGCCACAGACCAGAGGGCAAAGGAGAGAAAAAACACATTTTTTATAGATCTCTCTATCATAGCAGGCATCAATGTCCCTTCCTGAATCTTAAATGTATCTTATAGACCATCTTACACAGCACATGTTGTGCTTTGGGAGTTTTGTGGTTTTTGCACAAGCATTTGTTTATTCGTCAACCAGGGATGCAGCATGCATGAGCTAAAGGATTTCCTCTTTTTCTCCATCACTCACTCTCTTTTCTTTCCTCTGGGTATATGGTGGATTGGATATGACATAAACATGGCAAAACCAAGTTGGTCTATAATACCTGGAGAAAAGTGATCCATTACCAATGATGTCAGCTGGTACATTGAGACCACCACATATAATCTGGCCAGAGATGTATAAAGTACTAGAAACCCGGACTTGAGTTAAAAGTCCTTTATCAAAAAGTGACGCGAGTAGAAGTTGAAGTGCTCTTTAAGCACCACACTTAAGTAGAAAGAACTAAAGTATTCAACATTTGTTGTACTTAAGTATTGCAAGTAGTTTATTTAAAAAATCACTAAGTACTAAAAGTAAAAGTACAAGTATTGTGTCATTTAATTATAAAAGAAAGCAGTCAAAAGTTTGAACCAGCAATCAAATAAGGCGCTTTTGCAGGATACAAATTTGCTTGGCGGCGCAAAAAAAAGATGTCATTGCAGGAAAACCCCAGAATTAGTTGTCAATGTGTGTCAATCAATACCATTACCCTATTAAACTGGTGTGTGAGCATGAAAGCCAACTTGCAATGAATGATTCATACAATTTTTATAATTGTAACGAGTAACTAGCAGAACATTAAAAAAAATATCAAAGTAAAAGTATTAAATTCATCGAAAATACCTACTGGAGTAAAAGTAGAAGTATGAGAAGAAAAACAATACTCTTGTAGAGTACAGATAAAGCATTTTAGTACTTTCAGATACAGTACTTCATTACTATACATCTCTGAATCTGGCACTGCTAAAACATCTACTGTATTATATAATGAAATACTTTCAATTTATATGCTTGCAGAATCAACCAGAAGAAGCTTAATTCATGCTAACCAGCTAAATATTGAACTGAACAGCTAAAGATGTGGCAAAGCTAAACATCTGCCCATGCAAAGTTGCCATTGATTGTTTTTCTCACAAACTTGCATAGAATCGATGCATCGATATTTGAATTCAATAGTGTAGAAGCAACTTGTCTAATGTGGAAGCTTTGAAAACGTACCCTTTTTTAAACCACCTCTAGAAAGTGTCGCACTCAAGTCCTGTAAAATACAAAAGCGACGAAAGCGTGCAACATTGATCTTCATCATGCATTTGCAATTCATAAAGTACTATGCATTTAATCATGATGTATATCAGTGACACCCAGACTTGCAATACTGTACACAACCATCTTCAGAAATGTGTACTAAATTCAAGTGCACGTATACACATTGCTACTAAATGTTAAGTCTTTACTGGTGCATTAAATTTTACTTTTCTGAGACCCAATTATGGATCCGATTGTTAATTTAATGGAGTGTAATTACACTAAATACCTAATTCAGCGCCTCACATTCTCTTAAGAAAGGCCTTTCTAAAGCAATTAAGTCAAAAGATTGTGTGGGATTTGGGGGTTTGGTGACTGTTGGTTAGCGCTGGTTTAATAAAACTCCCACTGCATCTGTTTCTCAGCCAGTTAAGAATTGTTCAGTGGCCTGTGAAGCATTGCAAACAGTGTAAATGCATGTGCAGAATGTGTATTTGTAAGTTGCTTCTCTTTGTGTTTCTTTTCTCCTGCCAATTACATAATTAAGTTAAGGATTCTAAGAGCTACTCGACATGACATCATGAGCCATCTGTACTATACTGGAGATAAGAGCGCAAGTTTTTCTCAAGATTTGGCAGCCACGCAAACATCTCCAAACCCAGGATGCCTATGCTGATTTCTGCCAATAAAACATTGAGAGATGTTAGCTAATTACTTGCAAATTGCATCTTTCTTAATAAACGAGCAAATACACTTATGAAGCAGTCTCTTTCTTCCTGGCTTGAATTTCTCTCCCTCTCTCACTCCCTCATTTCTGTAAGCGCAACATTTCCAGAACTGAAAAGAGGTTAAAACTCTGTCCTTCTGTCATCATGCCTCTCACTTCAAAATATCCTGCAAAAAAGCCTTGCAATTTAAATGTGAAAGGAAGCAAGATGGAGTGATAAGTGAGGAAAAATGTTAGAGTGCGAAAGTGTGAAAAATGTTATCCACTACGCTGGTCATAACCCTTATCCTCTTCTCTCTGACAGAAGCACTGTCCTTCTCACGGCAAACCCAAGCAGTCTCGGCAGAAATCTTAGATACTGTCGACAGAACTCATATGAATATCTTCCACCCTGACATATTGATGTGGCTTTGAGAAAGAGATAGAGAACCACACCGTTTTTGCTCATAAATAAGACAGGTTTGATCTTCTAATGATGTCTTTGAGCAGCAAAGCTAGACTGGAAAGACCCTTATTAGATATTTTTGAGTATTGAATACAGGAATATCATCAAAAAGCATCACTATATTTATTAAAAAAAGTTAAACTTTGTACTGTCTTTAATTTATGACATTTTGTATTTGATTTTACACTATCCCTGCACATATACTCCTTAACTCTGTGCTCTTAAAGAAATTCTTCCCCAAAAATCAGTTACACAATTATTTTTTCCATGCAACAAAGCGGATGAGTTAAAGTGATCTATTGGTTTTTGCCGCTTGACATGTGTCCGCTACAGAAACAGCATACAAATAAAATAACAACTTCTATATTTCTGCTTTAAAAAAATACCATGCAGATTTGGAACAACATGGAGGCGAGTAAATGATGACTTCATCTGCAGTCACACAAAAGTGTCAATGCCATATCCCATTATATGAACAGTTGCACGGAAAGCACATGTTCCACATTATGCTGATTCTGCAGCTTTTCAAACCTCATATGCCTTGGTGTTTGAGCTCCAAAACCTTCAGTCACCCCCTTGGGCAAAGTGCAACCAAGAGTAACAGCCAGGGAACACATACTATTACATAAGTGCAGCTTTAATGGAAGAATGGCTGCATCATGCTTAAAGCTGCAAACGGACTCTCTTACGCACTGGTTCACCAGATTTTTTAGTTGGAGACACTACAGCCGATTCTGCCCAGTGAATCGAGCGGAATTTCTCATTGGATCTCATTGGATAAATAACTGACATATTACTTGTGCAACACTGCTGGATGAGAGAAGAGAGATGGAGCGCAGCAGCTATGTGCATTGCAAGGGAGCGCGCTATGGTATTGGTATGCCAAACTAAAGAAAGGTATAGGAATAAAACAATGACATTTTGCCTATATTGCCAGACTTCATTTCATGCAACAGCCTCCATGCAACACCAACATCCTGAACATGTTCACGGTCATGCGAGTGAATGTTCCCAACAACTGGCAAACCATTCCTTTAAACATTTTCTTTAAGCTGCTCATAAAGATAAGTAGAACGGATGTTTATGTTTTTGCATTTGAATGCAAAAGCCAAAAACTAAACTCTAAAACACAAATATCTGGATGGAACTCTCTGGTGCTTAAACACACTTTCCATTCAGTGGTTATTTGCCCAGAAGGACCCAAAAGTCTTGCATCCAATCCAGAAACGTGAATAACTGCACCTGCTACATTCGATATCAATGATATTGGTTCTGTGCAGTGCTCTTAAAACTGATTAATTAATGAGTTTGCGCTCTCTCTGGAGTCTAGACTCAAATATGCTCTGCTTCCTTGAAGCGCAAACGAGCTCATGCTCTTGAGGAATGAACATGCTTAATTCTTTACAGAGAACAGAAAATAAACATGAAAATAATAAAACCAGTTCGTATACTGCATACACACTTACATTTACTCATATCCAAAAAGACTCTAACGCAAATGTCACTAGTAACATTTCTATTTACATTTTATTTCACTTACCATATAATGGTTAGTCAGAATGGATACTTTGCAGTTAAATTTAATAAAAAAAGGTTAAGGTACTATAGTAACAATGTGAACACATACTAATTTCTATGAGATTAAATAGTACTACTAGCAAATATTTGGAGAAAAATGCATTTGTTACCACCAACAAATGAGCAAGTTGTCACTATTTGTGACAAAAACAAAGGAACAAGTACTAATATGCAATGGAAAAGTAGTGGTTCAACAACGACAAATTCAACAGATAGATAGCCAGAATAACTACCGGAATTGATAGTAAAATTACGCTATTACTCTAATTTAAATGAATTAAAATGAGTTCGTGTTAAAACGGCCTGCCACAATGTACAAATGCATATATTGGCAATGTTTGAATATGTTACAATAAGCGAATACAGGACAACCAAATAAAGGGTTCATCATATAATCATCATCTCATCATTTCAATCAGTGATCGCGCAAAACGCACAGAGCATCGCGTAACGTTAAAGGAATTCAAGAGGTGTGACACGAATAGTTTGACAGGAGACAGCGGGACTTACCTTGATCAAGAAGACGCAATGAGTGCTGGAAGGACGGGTCCAGAGAATCCTTCTCCGCCATCAGTTCTGGCAAGTACTTTTCGTTATCCATCTCGTCCAGCTGAGTTTGGTCCGACAAAAAAGCTTGTCAGTTGTGAGAGAACGTTCAGATCCTGCTGTTGTCCTAAAGCAACCCAGGCAAAATGCGCACCAGTCGTACAAGCAAAAGCACCCAGTGATTCTATTAGCTGTCGGTAAGCATCTGCAACATAACCTGGAGTTGGATTTTTTCCTTTAGTTGTGCTGAGGATAACTGTCCATGCGCTTCCCAGATGGTTCGTCTCTAGCCCATCTGCGGGAATGTGCCAATGCCTCCGTCCGGTCAGACTGCCGCTCGCAACTGTAAACAACCGCTTTGAAGCTCCCCCTGTTGTATCCACGGGCAGACCACTGCAAGTCCCAGATCTTCCGTTGATTGGATGTAGCTGGTGCCGCTCGTGAGATATCGGATGCCCGAATGTCAATCATTCCCTGAGGGCGGGGCGGGTGAGGAATTGTCCGAGGTGCTGCAGTTTCTTCGCGAAATGTGTTGAGAGATGGGAATCGAAAGGACGTTTGTGATTTTGGGTGGATCATAATAATCATCTTTAACATTGCATGGACTTACTTAACGGCTCCATTTGCTGTTTGCTTTAAAAATTTGACGGGGGAAAAGGTGTTGTTGCATTTAATCTCCCTAGTCTGTTGCCAGTAAATACATTTAACAGAATAATTCCAAAAGGTTTGTTTCCATTAGGCAATATAAAACCATTTTAGAGGTAAACACAATCTATTTATTGGTCTTCTTCAGTAACCTATGCATTTTCTCAAATGAATAGCTTATTTTATTATTTTATAGAAGATACTAGAGATTACCACAAACCCCCATGATGTGTCCATTCAATCTTTAACCACACGCTTCTATATGATAATCACAGTCAACATGACAAGATACAATAGCTTCATGGTCCTTAAAGCAACACCAAGTAACTTTTCCCCTGTGGAAGCCCTACCGGTCAGAAGCGGAATTGTCCATTACCACTGTGGTAAATAAATTCAGCCAACTGTCACACACACGGTGATGGCGCAGTGGATAAGACACATCTTTGGTGTGAGAGACCCGGGTTCGAATCCACTGTGAGACACCAATGTGTCCCTGAGCAAGACACTTAACCCCTAGTTGCTCCAGAGGCGTAGCAAACTCTGACATATATAGCAATTGTAAGTCGCTTTGGATAAAAGTGTCAGCTAAAATGAATAAAATGTTTATCTAGCACCGGCTTTGGAATGAGCGAATGTCTACAAGACAAGGTAGAGTAGGTTGCATGATTTCATGAAAGTATGATGTATTGCAACATCAGAAACGAAGAAAAACAAAATAATGACTCTTGTAAAGCAAGTCAAATTTGTAGTTTGCTTAAGTCTCATTAGAACTACAGAAACTCGAACACGATCTGGCAATCTTATATAGCGTGTTTATAGCAGATACCGTATAGGACCGCAAAGCGGAGGCGAAGCGATTTTGGAAACATTATTTTAAGGTAAAAAAAACTTGCTTTAAGAGCAACATAAGTTTTGGGTTTGGAGATTACAAAACATAACTTTGAATGGCTCAATTAGCAAGTTAACTCCACGTTATTTCAATGGACTAAAAAGCACCGTTTCATCACTATTCTTTCGTGTCATGTTCGAAATTCGGACAATAGATGGCCATGCTGTGTGGTTTTAATTCAATTAACCGGCTAATCAGTGATGGATTCAGGAAATCGGACTCTAGCACTGTATGGGATTGCTTCACTAAAATAACTGGACCACAAGAGTAATTTTAGCACAGTGTTTTGAAGCAATTGAACGTCCTTAAATCAATTTATTACCTTTTAAATTTAATGAATAAAAATGTACACTGTAAGAAAAAGGTACGAAAGCTGTCACTGGGGCGGTACCTTTTCAAAAGGTACACTTTTGTACCTAAAGGGTGCATATTGGTACCTACCATTAAGGTACCAATATGCACCTTTTAGGTACAAAGTGCCTTTTGAAAGGTACCGCCCCATGGCACTTTTGAACCTTTTTTTCTGAGAGTGTATATTAAAAAATTAAATAACTAATATAACCAGTTCTGAATAAGTGGTGATTTTTGCAAAGTGGTGGGAATAGACCTTTATAAAAGACCTTGGGCTGATTTTAACAGGATATGTATCATGAGTTTTTTACTTACCCTAAGCCCTTAAATTGTGAGACAGTCCAGAAAAAAGCTTATCAGAGCTGTTCAAGGCAGACTTTACTCTGGAACTATAAGTGCAAAACAGGATTTGCATATCCATCCCTGCAGAAAAACAGACGGACAGAACTCATAAGCCAAAAGGCAACATATATACACCATATAAAATATAACAAAATCCATATATTCAGAAAAACACATACATTTGTGTAACACACAACGTTCATACCCAAGTAAGGTCAAAGTGGTCTCAAGGCTGCAGGCTCACCAACCGCAGAGTTGCTCTGCCTCCATGCCAATATCAGCAGCGTTAGATGCCAGTCAAATCTTATGTGTGATGCCAGGAGGGACATGACACATGCATGGTCAGTCGCTGCAAGAGACATGTCCAAATTAAGATTTTTCAAATGAATAGCTAAAATGTCAAAACTAGAAATGTGAGCTGTTTTACTGTAAAACTCTACAGATAGCCTGGGGAAGGCTAAACTTAACTCAAGAGTGAGTCATGTGTCTGTAAAATACCAGCTCAGATCTTCCTGATGAGGTCATGCATGTGTAATACTAGAGATTGAACACAGGAAAGAGAAGCTGCCAGTGATTCACAGGGGAGCCATCGGCCCGCTTATTGAGTTATTGTGTTTGGTAGCACCATGTATGTGGTAGTTAACCATGTTTGCTCCTTTCATTGTCTTTGAAAAAATGAATTATTTTGGCAAAAGCGCTCTCAGATAGACGTCCGGTGAAGAGTTAAAGGTCACTGTAAGAGCATGGCATACAACAGTTAATCAAAAATCCACACTAAATTAAGTAAAAGTAGAAATTGTTCTTACCTTTTTTCAAATCCTGCATCTCATCCCATCAGCAGTCCTGAATATTTTAGTAGAAATGTATTACTGCACATCTGTACATGTTTCTAAAGTAATGCAGTAATGTTATGCTGTCTTGACTGATTTGCATTGCATTAGATTACATTAGATTAAGCACATTCTATCTATCTATCTAGAGAAAATAAATACACCTCACTTTCATTACTAAAAAACGGAATAACATATCACTGGGCATGTGATGTTTGGGCCAGGTCTCCGCTAGACTCCTTATGCAAATGAAAGTGTCAGATCTTCTTGTACCATGTGGTGTGTGTGTGTGTGTGTGTGTGATTAATCAGATCTCATTCTCCGCTAATGGCTCACAGTGTCAGCAGGTTCCTTCACCTCACTGCTAATGACCGAACTCAAGAGTCACCTAAAAGGAAACCCACGGAAGAGAATTCAGGTCACAGTTTTGTTTAAGGCAATATTCTGTTACCATCTGTGATGATTTATACACAGTATACGTTTGTCAACGGACACCCCCAAATGAGAAGCTGACGAGCCAAATGAGACAAAATCGTCCAGTGGTGAAGCGGGCTGTCTCATTATACCAGTCAGGGTTAGTTCTCAACTCTTCAGTTGTCAGAAATTGAAAAATAAAAAGGTGGAGGCTTAGGTGGGCGTATTGGACTGTAGGCTGCGGAAACAAGTTGCATAACTCAGAATGTCAGAGTTCTGATGAGCCAAACCCACTCTATCTTCGCAAACCCCGATCCATGGTTCTGAAACCTTAAGAAAAAAACTTCTATGTATATCAGCACTTTTATGTTCATCCACATCCAACTTTGAGGTGACGCTCTGTATGTTTACTGTGTGGACGGGAAGCTTCAAGCGATTCAAATGAAATGTTTATTTATAGGTACCAGTGGGTTGAGTATATGGAGAGGTTAGCTCTGAGAACAGCTAAAGTTAGAGATAGGAGACAGTTAGCTCCTACTGTATACACAATGCAAACTCAGGGATGCAAGAAGGTTAGGACTATCCATCCTTACCTTATATAGACCTTAGGCTGCAATCAAAGTTTTACAAAATCACTTCAAACGCCATAGCATGCAGCTATTATATGACAGCCAATCTGTATAATGTATGTACTGGTCAAATAAGCAAGTCACAAGACTTCCACTTTGGACTGCTTTCAAAGAAAAAATGTATTATTCACTTGTGCTTGTGTTTCTGGTGCTCACATAGCATGCGTCGGAGCGAAAGTATAGTCTGCCTGCACCTTTAAAGGGACACTGTGTAGTTCTGTAGGTATTTTATTATCTGAAATCAATATTTTTATTCATAAATATGTCCTTAATGGTGTACAAATACCTCTGCAAATTATCTGACTTATCCCCGTAAATGAAGAATTTATTATCTTAATTATCATGGGACGGGTAGGTTCACGGAGGCTTCCATGTCGTTCCGCCATCTTGAAAAACTATAATAGCAGAGAGTGTCAAAAAGTACCACCAGCCAAACGCGTTTCCACAACGCGTTTTCGTTCAGACTCAGAGCTAGCGTCACGTGACTGAAAGCATCAGAAACGGAGGAGGAGAGCATTGAGGCGCATTCGCGGCAAGTTTAGTTTAGTGCATTGCACTCCTATGTTTTTTTATTTCTCTATTATTTGTAACGTTAATGGCGGACCATACATACGCAGAGCCACAGGAGAAGACCTCGTCGCAAAAAAAGGCCAGACTTGAAAGAAAAAGGAAACGTGACCGGAGATTGCAAAAAACCAGAGTAAATGTCGAGATAAGTTAGCGTTTTCAAGGTGGAAAGAGCTAATGCAGCAGAAAGATTTCAAAAGAGACGCTGAAGTTGCCTGCTTTCTCCTCGACATGTAAGTTAATGTTACAGTCTTACTTAATTTTTTGTCATTGCTTGGTTGTGTATTTTATTATATAGACAGTATAACATTTATAGTTAAAGTTAAACAAACTCTTTGATTAATAGCAGCTGAGTAACGTTACTTTACTCAATAGCTGCCATTGTGAAGGTGCTAAAATCAAGGTTTGTAAGTTTACACTTTATAACCTATAAATTCATTAAGAATATAGAGATAATGATTGTTTTTGCATTGTTTGCACACCTAAGGCTATTTCAAGATTTTAGTTTTCTGACATTTTATGTTATTTATCATTTATACTGTGACCGCATCGAATAATGCAGACGCATACAGTAATTTTGTATGTAGCCTATGGCTATAGTTTCATTTGTGAACATTGGAGAGGGTCAATCCTACTTTGATCGTCTCTTGTAGCTGCCGGGTATCTTTGTCGTCGTTGTGTTGACACTCGCGCTCCTCGTCGTCCATCTCCTCGCCTAGATCCCACTGATCCACTGCCTCTCTGTCCTCTACCTCTTCCTCTCCCTCTTCCTCTCCCTACTTTCTGAATCATCCGATAATGATATCTAACAATCACGTAAGTCAGAAAATATAACGAATAAAGTCGGCATTACTACTAATTACAACAGTTCATGTTTTTCAGTGTCAGCAACTAATACTGTAACATTCATTTGTTTGTTGTGTCACGTTGCTGTTTTTTTATTTTTTAATTACAAACCTGTTCATCCGGAGAGAAACTCGATGAAGTGTTACTACAAGACATCCTGTCATAGCATTTTTGGTACATAACGGCAACCGTAGATGCAGTACGCACTTGAAAAAGCGAGGCGCTGGAGAGCAAAATTCGTTTGAATGCAAAACACTTTTTAACCACTAGATGGGGGTAGATCCCACACAGTGTCCCTTTAAGAGAGAAAAAACAGGAACATGTACGAATTTACCCCAGCATACATGATCATGGCAATCTTGAATTATGGAACCTGTTTACACATGCTTACTTCTGAAATAAAAAGGGTTATTGCAAAGCTTACAGAGTCAATGTTTTAATCTCTGCAAGAGACCATTAAAAACAAGCTCAAAAGCCCTAATCTCCTTCTCTGAAACATGACTTATTTATAGATATGGTTGCCATCTGGTGCTGTTCTTCTCCAACGTTTCGGCACAAGATAAATCTGCTCCATTAATGGGCTCTTGTCTTGCATCCTGCTCCTAATTGCAATATATCACACCGTAAAATGATAAATAAACTTTGCTGAGTGGTTTTGTTGGTTATGATACGCTGGTTGTTTCTCGACGCGCAGCCAAACAATTGCGTCCCAGTGGTCGTTATTGTGACAGAGAGTGGTTTTAATCATAGCGAAGGGAGGTTACCTGCTTGACAGCGCTGCCGGGAGACTCTTCATTTAATATTTTTCTCATAAATACCACTTTAATTACACGGCCAAGGGGAAATGTCTGACACGTTTGGGTGTTGTGATTCTTTTTGTCCTCACAAGAAGCTAAACATCTGCAGGCATTTGTTTTCACTATAAAACCATTCGAGTAACATTTTGTAGCTGTGGTGTAGTCAACTGTGTGTAGTCATTTCAACTTTCTCACAGTGTAAGCCTATGTGTTAAGTTTAAATACATGTACACATTTAACGAATAAAAACAGTTATTATAACCTATACATGCCTTAACGACTAAGTTAAATGAATTCCTCTCATAACAACCTTCCGTCTCACCTCAGGAATGAAGAGTGCTGACATAGGCATTTAACGGTTCATTTGAAAGTTTCACGTCTGTCACTGAGAGGATCTTGTAGCCTGCGTGATTTTCACATCCATCCTGCCGCTTTTGAGAAGAAATCGCACAACTGTCGTTAAAATAGGCCATAACTCGCGCGACGCGCACGTCTTGTACAGTGCATGAAAAAGGCGCGAGTTCTGATGAGAGAAGCACGCGCCTGAATTTGAAGTGGCAACACTGGCTCCGTGTGGCCATAACAAGTAGTTCCGCTTGTTTTGGAATGAATAGGTTAGATTAAACCTCATTGTACAGTAACCACATTGGGTAACTATTTGTCATCCAAGCTGCCTTTTAGCCATACAAGCCACAAAAAAAATAAAAAAAATAAAAAATAAATAAAAATAAAAAAATCCGTTTTCGAGGACGTGTCAGTCATGACAGAAAAAAATATAAACGTGTGATAAGTGTGAATGTTGACTTCTGACAGTTTGAATTGTGAATTCGCTGTACTGTTAATGAAGAAATAACCTTCAAGAAAATGCTAATTTATGATGCAACTCTGACTTGTGTAGGAGTTTACATCTGCTGTCCGGTTTCCATAGGCCTATATTATTTTCTGTCAGGAAAACAAGATTTGTTGAATAGATTTGAACGTTTTCTGACAGAAAAAAAATCCTAAAAGCGAACAGATTGAGTCAGATCTGAGTATTTGAATATTTATTGATGATTATTTCCTAAGAAGTGGTGACAGGTTTCGATGGTAGGCCTACACTTTTGACATTCTATCTGGCTATAGGCTAACTACATGTCAACTTATTCCTCTAACCCGAATCATAACAACCTACAGTATAACAGTCTACAGTCTACTCTAATGAGAGTCATGCAAAGTTGACATGCAAACTTCTTGGGTATAGTTAGTTGAATATAAAAGTGGACCATTGAAATAAAGTGTAACTAAATAATTATTTATATTAGTATAAAATGAATATAAACAGTGATTAAAATGTCTTATTAATAATGGTTGCTACACCCTGTTACCTGTTCAGTATTAGCACTGTTAGTTACCAGTGACCAAACTGACTAATTTCACAAACTCAAAGCTTTAGACCTGTGTGACCCACTCGTGACACACACACAAACCATCTGTTAAATGACCATTCAAACAGAGTGATCTTGCAAGCCCTGATCCTTCACAGGAATTGATCTCCCTTCCTCTCTTTCCCCCTTTTACTTTCTTTCTCTCTCATTCTCTAAAGGAAATCGTAATGAGGAGCTGTCAGCTCAATCCAGGTAAACAAATCAATGGCACCTAGACTGGAAGCGCTCACAAGGTCAGACTGTCTCTCACCCTTCTTCTGTGTTTATGATCTATTCCTTTTCACACGTTCTCTCTACCTTTCCTTTCACCTGTTCATAGCCCTTACTGAGTTTGTGGTTGCACAGGGACTTAACCTGACCTCTCCTCTTCTCTGCATCTCAGACCTGCCAGTTGTTTGTTAAATAACGTCTCCATTTGCCATTGCATATGATAACTCCATATGCATTTGAAATGACCATTTTGCCTTGAAGGCCAATATTATTACTCTTAAAACTCTACATAAGAGACAATCTCTTTAGATGTCAGGGCATCACAAGAAAAATGAGGTAACACTTTACAATAAGGTTCATTAGTTAACTACATTAGTTAACATGTACTAAGAATGAACAATACTTCTTTAGCATTTATTAATCTTAGGTAATAATAATTCCAACATTTACTAATACGTTATTAAAATCAAAGGTTGTAGTTAACATTAGTTAATGCACTGTGAACTAACATTAACGCACAATGACCAGCTGGATTTGTATGAACTAACATTAACAAACATTAATAAACTCTGTAACTAATGCATTGCTCATCGTTAGTTTATGTTAGTTAATGCATTTACTAATGTTAACTAATGAACCTTATTTTAAAGTGTTACCAAAAATGATGCTCTGCATGGGTTTTTATTTTATTTAATATTTTTTATTGGCTTCTGAATTGTTTTTGAGCTCTGAATTGGTTAAAAGGTATGGAGGGCCTGGAGATTTCAACCAAAAATAGTATTGTTTCACAGACTGACCAAGTTACTACTATTTTATAAATGATAATGAAGGCAAACATTTTGATGCACTTTTTTTTTAAATGGCACAAGATGACACAAATCAGATCACGCTTTGGCTCTCTCGCTATAAAAATTTAATACCATAATACCAGCCTATTTTAAAAAGAGGACATGACATTTTTAACAACATGTGCTGTGTAATTAAGTGCGAAAAAGAAAGAAAAAAAAACTCTCCTCATAGATTCAGATGAGCTGAGAAACATTCGACTCTTTAATTAAATTACACAAACCGAGGTCTCTTCCTGGAGCATAAATGTCAAAAACTCAACCTTTCATAAGTCAGCCTAACTAGAGCTGACTCAAAATGCAATTAACATATTTTTCTCATTGTAAGCATTGAAAGGAAGCTAGAGGGGACACCTGCATGTCTTGGCCTGTCAGGATTTTAACGCAATGGAATAAAGTCTGTGAAATCCACACGTCCATCAAACCCCAGGAGGGGGGCATCAGGGAAGAAAAGTGAGCGAAGAGTGTGAGGAGAGAAGTGGAGATTGAAAAAAAGTGGAAGGAGAGTGAGATTTCGAGAGCGAATGGTGGCTGTCAAAAATCCCTGTCAGGCAGCAGAAGGTGAGATGGCTCTTTCCCATAAATTCCTGTGATTATGGAGAGAAATCTGTGAGGAACATGCAGCCACTGATAACGACTGAACGTGGCTGCTGTAATGCACGCGTGTAAAAATACCTCCAGGAATTTGTTTTTCGGTCGTTGTGGTTAGCTACTTGCAGACATGATGTTGATAACTTTTGGTGGCTTAATTTCGAGGCATTTCAGCTGTGATTTTAGGTTGTCAGCGGTGTGACAACTGGTTAAAAACTCCCGCCAAATATGACTGAACTAATATTAGTAATTATGGACCACAAGCAATTATCTTTTGTGCCATCAGAAATGAGAATCTGTCTCAGTGTTTTGACTCGAATCTACACTAATAGGTCATCGGTTTCAGCAAAGAAACAAAAATAGCAGAAAATGACTGAAATAATTCAACTTCAAAGCCTTTTTGGGAGGGCGTGCAGTCATTGATTGGATCAGAGTGGTTCAAAATTGGTTAAAAACTGTGCTTTTTGAAACAGCTACAAAGCTTGAAGCAATTATACATACACAGAACATATAGTCAAAGATGCTTTTTGTACAAAAGCACATGAAGTTCTCCTTAAGAAAATATCAGCTCATGGATTTTTTCTTTACATTCTACAATTTCTCAAGAAGCATATTGAATAACTGCATGAGCTGGCCAGGAGTGGGATGTATACAAACTTAAAATAGTCATGATGGTCTGCTTGAGAGGGTTATTAGCAGACTTTAGAAAGAAGGAGAATTCAGGTTGGAGTGCTTCCTCCTCCAGATCTTCAGGAACCGCTCACTGTGTGGGAAGCAGGTAGGAGGGAGGACCTTCTCCTCTGCCTCAGCTTCTTCCTCTTTCTCTCCTCGCTGCTTCTTCTCTCCAAGGAGTCTTCCAGCTCGAGTATGGGGGCGTATTGATACTGTAGATGCAGAGAGTAAGAAAAAATACTGTGTTTTTAATCTGGCTTCTGTTTTTGCCTCTCTCTGAGGGCAGTGCTTTATTAAATCAAGCAAATTAAGTATTTCTATAAAAGTATACATAGCCTATTTGTAGATGTGCTCTGGTCAAGCTCCAGCACTTAAACATTTTTAATTACAACTTTATTACACAATGGCAAGAAAATAAACAGAATTAAAATTTTAAAGGGATTGATAGTAATCTTACATTTTTGCAATTTCATTAAACAAAATAGCTAAATGCACCACAAAAGAGTATTACTGATACTGGTATAGTTTGATATTGATAACCAATTAAAGTCCCCCAGTAGTCAATAACTAAATCCCTTAAAACGTATCTTTGGTCACCAAAACTACATATTTAAACATTTTTGGTAACACTTTATTTTACAGTGTTCTTGTTATGTGACATGTACTTCCTAACAGTAAATTATCCATAATTACATACAACCAACCCTCAATCAAATCCTACCTCAACCCTATACTACCTGTACATAAATGTCTAATTACACTGTAACAATGACACCTTAAAATAAAGTGTTACCCATTTTGTTACCCTTGAAAAAAATGTCTTCATGCCTTAAAATAGCTTAAATGTAACTCGCACTGTAACACACTTGCCTCTTTTAGAACACGGTTCTATGAATATGCAAATTAGCCCCGCCTCCACTCACTCGCATCAGCTCAGAGATTCTCACTCGTTGACGATCACACCTGACTTCCGACGGATCAGACGGTCACTTCCACCATCTGTCTTACTCATGCGTCTCTGCACTACTTTTCCCAGAATCCTCTGTCATCATGACCTGCACCTGCTCCTCATCTTCATCGGGAGTCTGAAATGCTTGCTGTTGTAAATTTAGAATTGACTACATACTTAAACAAACAAAAGGTTATTAATCTCTCAAAGTCAAGTAAAAAGTAAATTTAAAGATGAGGGGGCAAAGAGAAACAAAACAATGCTGACAACATTCATTGACCACAAATTATCAGGATATTCCCACTCATTACATCCTCTCGTCTTTCTCTCACTCTCTCGGTTTTCATTCAGAGCCACCACTACTTTGTCAAACTTTTTTTTAAAACCATATTTTTTATGTCATATTTATCTTTTAAAAACCTGAAACATTGTGTACGCACCTTGTCCCGGGAGGTGGCACCTGATAACACAATCTTGTGTTCTTCTAAAGCGTCCTATCTGTAGAGACAGCACTTCAGCTCTTCAAAGCAGATAAAACAGGTTTACGTTAAACCCGCATCCTGAAAGACCTAATAAATGGAACATGCTTATCTGTATTCTGTGTGATGTTACACGTTTTTTTTATCTCCCACATTCTCTCTATACAGCACCCTAATCTACACTAAGAGGGAGCGACACAACGTGACAAAACTAGATTTTCTCATTACAATCAACAAAACTGTCTACACTGCAAGTGTACTTCAGCATCATTGATTATAATGGGAGCAATCTCTGAAATCACCCACTTACACTACATATACTACTCAATTTTGGGTTTCAGCCATTTTGTAGGTCTGTCCGAAAATATGGAGCAGAATATATAACGCAGTCATTTAGTCCCATAATGCACAGCATTAATAGGTACACAATTAGACCATAGTTGGGTAAATTTCCATGCTGAATTCAATTCTAATGAAAGTTATTTGGAAAGTCCACGCATCCACTTGAAGAGCCAGATCCACCAGTCCATTGAGCAAAGTGGGTAGGTCCAGGGCATAGATTTCCCTCTGAACGCGGTCAGCCAACCCGATCTCACGGGAATTCGTATGAATTTTACGAGGTGGCTAATTCGTAGCAATTCATACGACCTCACTCGGTACAAATTAGTACGATTTTGCTAAATCGTACATATTTTACGAATTGGCCAATTCGTATGAATTCGTACGAATGACCTACCCCTAACCCCGCCCCTAAACTTAACCGTCACGTGGGTTTGGAAAAATCGAACGAATTTGTACGAGTGAGGTCGTACGAATTAGTACGAATTAGCCACTTTTTAATCACTCGTACGAATTCGTACGAATTGGTCGTGAGATAGGGTAGCAACCCGTTCCAGTGACACTCTGCCGCCAAAGTCCTGAACTTAATCGAGTAATCTGACACTGACTTCTCTTGTTTGAGTTCCGCGAGCATCCAGGCCACCACTCCTCCGGCAATGACTCGATCAAAAACTCTTTTCATCTCGGCGGAGAGTGTCTGGAATGAGGCGCAGCATGGATCCTGGTTCTCCCACACTGCTATTCTTTATAACACAGCTTTCTCAGTCAATAAGGTGAGCACAAAAGCAACCTTGGCTTGCTCATGGCAGAATGTTCTTGGTTGCAGAGAGAAATGCATTGAGCAACGGTTCAAAATGCTTTACAAAAGCTTGGCTCACCGTCGAGGTCTGAGGAACTGGTAGGCGGGGCTCTGACTGGGAAGGGCTTAACATAATGACGACAGAGTTGAGACGGTAAGAGCAAACTTGGACATACTCGGTTTTAGTGGTTCATCCTCGCATGCGGCCGGCGGCGCGTGCGCTGTTACAAAAAAGCTGTGGCGACATGATCAACTTGTCATTTTTGCTGCAGTCGTGCTGTAGTGTCGAGGATAAAGGCTTTGCTCCATGTCAGCGTGCGCTCTGATCGGTATAGGTGCACGGACTTCTCCCGAATCATCTCAAGCAAGCACCACTACTCCGCCCCCATTTCCCTCGTAAGCTGATATTAGTATTTAAACATTCTCTATGAAATTATTTTTTTAATGACACACTGTCTCTTGCTCTCTCATACACACACGCACATGCACACATATATACTGTCTCTTTCTCTCTCACACATATGTAGGCTAGTTATAAACTCTTTAGACTTTTAATGATTGGTGTTTTATTCTTAAAGTTTGTGGGTTCGTGTAAAAAACAAAAAAACAAAATCCCTTATTTTGGGGATGGATTTCGGGAAATCTCCCTTATTTTCAATGTTCAATGTTGACAGATGGACTGGATACGGTAAAAGTTTAATAATATATCAACTTGCTTCGCTGAGTACGTCACATTCTTCGTTGCTCTGATTGGCTTTAGTGCTATCCAATTGCGTGCAGAGAGAATTTGAAAGACAACCGTTTATCCCGCCCTTCGGATTGAGCCCTGTCAATGATGAGTTTCCAGACCTAACATCTTGATGTAGGTCTGGCATGCCAGGCTAGGCATTAAGATGAATGGGAATATTAACAAACGGATGGATGGGGCTGAAGTTTTTACCTTCACATTCTGGAAGTCTTGAGTTAGTAACCGATTGGAGGACAGTAATGTGCTGTCCATTTCACTATGTGTGTGTGTGTGTGTGTGCTCTCAGGTCAGATGAATGAAACAGCCACTACAGACCAAATATATCGATCTGACCTTTGACTTTTCTCTCTGTGCTGCTGAGTGAAACTCCTCAGTAATGAGAAGCCATGATTTCAACTGCTGAACAGACCAGTGAGAGTAAGACAGACAGAGAGAGGAAAGATAGAGGGAGATGTTAGAACACTGTAAATGAACAACACATTATCAACAAATAATCATAAAGAAACAGCAAGAATTAAACATGAAATTTTGAAGTAGAAAGACTAAAATAATATTTTTTTTACAGAACTAATTGTAACTAGAAAATGAGGTGAACTGAATTGGCCATAGCCCACAGGAAGTTGAAATGGAATCTGAATTAGAATAACAAGAGAAATTTACTGCAAATGTAGTACATCCATCCATCCAACTATAAACATTTTTAAAACTTTCTAACAAGGCTTTGTTTGAAGCGAACATTCAATCTTGACAAACTTTGCATTTCTAGTGCTTCAGCCAATAACAGACAGATCCGAAGCGCTTCAGCCAATAACAGACAGATCTGAAGCGCTTCAGCCAATAACAGACAGATCCGAAGCGCTTCAGCCAATAACAGACAGGGATGACTTGGGTGCAAAACGAATCTAAACTTTCAGTTCGGCTGGGGACGGGGTTTGACATTCAATCACTGATGCTCATGTTTTGAATCAGAATCATTTGATTTGTTGCATGGCCATGATGTCAGGGGCCCATTATCTCTGCTCCAGGAGATGTGGGAAGGGAGTCCTGAAAAGAAAGAGCCCACTAGTGTTGTCTCTCTATGTTCTATGTACAAATGAGGAAACGTTTGCAGAAGATGACCGTTTTGGCTCAGAATCATTTGGAAAAGCAGAAGACTTGGTATGACCCTCATGCTAGAGAGAGTCTAGAGGTCGGTAAAAAGGTACTTGTCATGTTGTCCAGTCGAAAGAGTAAACTGCTAGCAAAATGGCAGAGTCCTTACGAGATGAAGAAACGCCTGGATCCTACGACTTATGAAATCAGTATACCAGATCAAGATCGATCTAGTTGGGTTTTGCACGCTAACTTGTTGAAGGAGTGGGTTCCCCACCCCTGAAAAGTCACAGTCACTGCTGATCTCGCAGTTTTGAAGAGGAATAATCCAATGAGCAGTATCTGCCACAGCCAGTTCCTAGGGACATTGGGTTAGATCATCTAACAGATCCCAGCAGTCACAGGTACAAGCTCTCTTCACTTCAAAGGTATTTCTGAATATCTCTGGGTTTACCAATTTGATTGAGCATGGTGTAGCACTGAACCCTGATGCTGTCCTGAAACGCCACAGCTATGGGATACATGAAAGATTCCTGGTGACCTAGCAGGAAGAGGTAGACCTTACGCTCCGCTTTGGGGCATTGAATGTTGTCACCCCATTGTCCTTGTGCCAAAGAAGGACGGGAGTATACGGATCTGTATTGATTTCAGACATCTGAACTCAGTATCACAGTTTGATTCCTACCCTACACCTTGAATAAGTGACCTAATTAATCGTTTGGGTCAATCCAAATCTGACCACATTGGACCTTTCTAAAGGCTATTGGCATATTCCACTGAATCAATCCTGAGGAGCCTTTGACTGCATTTAAAACACCAAGGGGCCTTTTCAATTTTAAGGTGTTACCTTTTAGCCTTAATGGGGCCTTGGGCATTTTACATTACACAAAAGTATATAGTTTAAATGTAACCTTGCAAACACTCAGAGACCCTTACAAAAATAAACAAATATCCAGAGCCATGAATTCTCTTTTATGTACACATTTAAAGTTGCATAAAATAATGAAATAATGAATAATAAAAAAATAATATACAATGTAGGCTATAATGTTGTTTTCGCATTTCCACATGACAAATGAAGCACGCAATGGTGATAAATGAGTTATGTAACTTTGAGGTTTTAACGCTGGTTTCTCTGGCTATTTGAGTAAATGAAAACATAATACTTTTACATTTAAATGTGAATTTGCCGTCCACCACCAAACTCTCGGCCGCCCTTTTTTTAAAATAAAAATGCTGTCGTCACCAACGCAATGACTTATGGGGTAGGATAGGCCGCTTAGGATCCATTTGTGTATCCTCTCTTTCACGGGGAAACAAAGTGTCGCTTTTGAATCAGGGAAGCCTTCGTCACGCTACAATGACGCAACCGGCTTTCGAATACGGCCTTCGGAGGAAGCATAATTGAATTAGGACAGCCTTCATCCCACCGCGATGACGCAATTAGCCTTCAAATGCGACCTTCAGAGGGTGCAGCCTTTGAATTGGGCTCGTCCTTTGTCACGCCGCTGTGACAGCAATCGGCCTTCCAATACGGCCTTCGGAGGATGCAGCCTTCACATTGGGACACAGCTAATCTACTAGGCCATGAGTTTACCCTGGAGACGGATCATAAAGCGTTGCAGTGGTTGGAGAAAATGAAGGATTCAAATAGAAGGATTACAAGATGGTATCTCGCCATGCAGCCCCTCAGATTCAAGATACATGTTTCTGGTAAAGTCAACACAACTGCTGACCATCTCTCCCGCTCTACTTGCGAGATTACTTTAGTTGTACATTTATAGTATTGACTATATTTTGCTTTCCTTATCTTTATTTACTATACATCTCTATTTGACTTTTTTTTTAAGTTAAATATGTAGTTAAATTGTTTTCCCTCTTAATTTGTAATGGGCTCATCCTTTCCTTTACAAGATGTTTTTTTTTCTTCGTAAAAAGCTTGTGTTCCTTGTTCCTGACTTCTCGGTCCCTCACACTTAGGTTCAGTGTTAAAATGCTAATGCACACTAAGTGAAACAGGACTCAATTTTTTATTTTATTTTTTTTTTCCTTTTCTGGATCAAACTACAAGTGTAAACACAACCTTAGTGTGAAGAGCATTTTAATAGTCTAAAGTCTTTTGTGCGACTGAAAATGTTCCACGGCTGATAAAGGTTCTACTTGGAACCAGTAAAGAACCTTTATTTTTAAGAGTGAAGGCTGTTTTTTTAGAAGAAATTAAACTGATCAAAGACGAACTAAAGAAACGAAGTAAAAAGTTTGTGAAATATGACAAACAAAACATTTTTATCTTGATAGGTCTTGTTGCCCTTTAGCAGACAAACCAATTAACTTAAAGTGTTGGTAAATCAAACAACTGGAAATATGACACGTCATCCAAATTGCAATTAACTGTCTTTTAGCGTGATTATTTCATCAGTGTGCGGTGAAATTCCATCGGGAAAAAGGTGATCACATAGTTTGGCTCCAGGCTGAAAATATCTCATTAAACGTGTGCATCTGAAATGGAATCTGTCAAATCAATGTCATGTTTTGACAGCAATAGAAAAATCATTACTGGTGATGGTCTGAACGCGATAAACACCGCACGTGCAACCACACGCTCAAGCTGAAAGACATTCAAATGGACACACGTGCTTATTCTTGGCTAGAATTTATAGTGTTTCTTTGCACGGGAAGTTTGCGTCCAAAAAAAGTAGACATGAAAATGGGACAGAATGTCTTGCAGACAGCAGTGTCTCATTCTAGTAATGGTGAATAACCAGAGGATGTGATAAAAATCAGACCGCAGGGCTCCAACAACCTATCCATACGCAAGGTTAAAGGGATCTCTACAACAGTTCCTGTCACGCACACACTCACTGCGAGTGTAGGTTGCTGAGAAGGAGTGCAGTAGATATTGATTGGTGATATGGATCATCTCTCTGCACTCCTGTGTGACTCCTGCTCTCTTTCTACCACTCAGTCTATCATAACTCAGAACGTCTCCATCAGAATGTTGCTTTCTGTCTGCCAATGACACCCTGTGCGTGCAGAGGTTATTCAAACAGAAGCCCTCCTTTCGCTTGGGACCACACTGAATCGAGCACACATTTTTTAATCCAATACAAAAAAAATGAGATTATATAGCCTACCATCTTAACAGATCTCTGATTTGCATGCTCTGTCTTCATATGTTTGCAGAAACTCAAATAGAGCACTGTAAAAAATAATCATGTAAAATAACGGTAAACTACTGGCAGCTGTGGTTGCCAGCATCATACCGTAAAATACATTAAAACCATAAAAAATAAATTAAAAACGAAATACCGTATTGTCATCTACAATATAAAACTTTAATTTAACAGCTATGCTCTAACACAAAAACAGTAACACACCGCATAGTTACGGTATGATGCTGGCAACCACAGCTGCCAGTAGTTTACCGTTTTTTACAGGATTATTTTTTACACACTGGTCGAAAAAGAAAATTCGTGTTTTGTCGCACCACGATTGATCGTGCCTGGTGTGAATATCTCCATTTATAGGAATCTATTGTTTCAATTCAAGAGCATCATCGCGTCAAAGTGCCTTAAGCCTGTCAGGCACAAATTTTCATGATAAAATAAATAATTCAATGCAATTAAAAAGGAACTTACTAAATATTTGTGAATTTGTGCTTATTATAATCATAAAAACACACAGCGCACACAAATATTGAGTAAAATAAACTATAAACTAAAATACTATTTTAAAATAAAACTATTTTATTTAATAGAATTGATTCATTATTATGTAAAGCTATTCAGTAATTACTTATATTATAATCAAAACTTATTTTGCCACAGTGCATTCTGGGAATGTTCTGCGTTTTAAATCTAGAATTTGATTTTCATAATTACATAGACTATGTTTTTTTTTGTTTGTTTGTTTACTGTAAAAAAATATTGTTGGTTTAACTTAAAAAATGAAGCCTTAAAATTAAGTTAATTGAAATGGAAAAATTGGGTTAATACAATGAAGGAGATTGATTTATTCATCAGAAACTCAAAATATGTTATCTGAACTACATACATTATTTAAGTTGATTCGACAAAAGAAAAAATACAAATTATGAAAATATTTTTTACAGTGTTGTTTTTACCATAAAATATTTTACTTTCCAAGCATCAAATAGAATCGATGGTTTATGCTTAATTACAATTTTTGTACTTGAATATCCAATGGAAGGAAACTTATGTATTAAAAAAAACAGTAACCAGATTCAAACCTGCATACCCCCTATGATGGTTTAACATTTTCTGGAGCATGTGTGCTAATCACTAAATCAAGCATCTCATATTCTATACTTAATATATTTTAAACTGTTTCGACATTGTACGGCAATATGTTTCGGATGCATCAACTTCATCATTACAATGATAAGCAGCAAACTGAGTGTGTGCGTGTGTGTATTCTGCACGCTGTGGCTTGAAGTTGCAGGTTATAAATGCCAAGGCTTCCCTCACTGACAGATCCCACACAATGACCTTTAGCCAGACGTACACAACAACTCCAGAGCCTGTTATTCCTCATGTATACACAAACACACATATACACAGAGGTGGTTTGGATGTTCGAACAGCACTCCCAGTCGCTGAAGACTTTACTGGACGTAAGCGACAACTCTAATAGAGGTCGTGGCTTCACTTTGGTGCTGCCAGAAACCTGCAAACTCCATTATTATTGAGGCCTTTCATCACGGCCACGCTGTGCAATACAGGAGAACACTAACCTGCTCACTTGCCCCCCGTGTCTTTTATTCCCCTAGTCTCGTGTAGCCAAACCTTCAGACTGACGGCAGAAGATCAGGACGCCATAGCAACTTCCCGAAGAGGCTGCTCACTACAGAGCTAATGGGTGGAGCTTAGGTCTAGCTCCTCCTCGCTAGACATCCAGAGTGGAGGATCGAATTTAATTTAGGCCTAATGAGTGGAGCTAATATACCCAAGCACACCCTAACCTTACCCACAACGCTATCCCTCCACCCCATTAGACATCCAGAGAGGTGGAGCTGGACGTCATTTAACTCTGCAGTGAGTACCACTTGGCTTTCACTGGCCAGGGATCTCCCCAAGAGGATATCTGAACGACATGTAAAGAAAGTTTTTTAAAGAGTCTATACAGAGAACCAGTCTTTAAAAATCCAGCGTTTAGTTGATCCTGATACGCGCTCATTGTCCCAGTAGTAAATACCATGGCTTTCTTCTTCCATGAGGGGGCTTGAAGTCATGATGGTTTTGTGAATCGTTAAAGAACACAGACGCCGAAATTCTTTAGAATTCAACCAATCCAATGACGACTTCGAAACTCCAGTGTTTCCAATTATTTGTGCCACACGCATCACACGAGAGATCTTGCATGGAAATCATTGATGCTACAGTTGGTCAGGGCTTACATTGTGTTAGAGGAATCAAATGCCAAGCAGAGTGCCTTACGAGCACCTCTTAAGCTCCCTATTTTTATACATGTTGACCATAGGCTGTCGCACTGATCATACACAACCACGTCATATATGCTAGATATATGAATATTATTATATCCAAGAATATTATTAAAGCCCTGCAACCCTATGCGTGCATACACTGACACACACATATAGGCAACACTATCTAGTTGTTTTTGTTGAATGGAACAGCACTCTGATTTTCACCAGTCTTTCATTTTCTTTCTTTTGTCTATCCGAAACTATAGCAGTATAAAAGCTTGTTTCCGCCACTGAATAAAAAAAATTAAATAATTGCGACTTTTTATCTCACAATTGCGAGATATGAAGTCAGAATTGCGTGATATAGAGTCGCAATTGTGTGTTAAAAAGTTAAAAAAGAACAGAATTGCGACTTTTTATCTCACAATTCAGACTTTTTTTTCACAATTGCGAGTTTGCATCTCGCAATTCTGACTTTATAACACATAATTTGCGGGTTTATATGTCGAAATTCTGACATCTTTCTCAGAATTGTGAGATATAAACTCGCAATTGCCAGTTATCAGGCTAATTCTAAGGTGAAAAAAGACTAACTTTTTCCCCTAAGAATAGTTTAATATCTCACAATTCTGACTTTATATCATGCAATTCTGACTTTATATCACGCAGTTCTTAATATCTCGCAATTCTGACTTCATAACACATAATTCTGACTTAATATCTCGCAATTCTGACTTTATAACTCTCAATTCTGACTTTATATCATGCAATTCTGACTTTATATCTCACAATTCTGACTTTATATCTCACAATTCTGACTTTTTAACACGCAATTCTGACTTTATAACTCTCAATTCTGACTTTATATCATGCAATTCTGACTTAATATCTCGCAATTCTGACTTTATAACACGTAATCCTGACTTTAACACGCAATTGCGACTATATATATATATCTCACAAATCTGACTTTATAACACATAATTCTGACTTAATATCTTGCAATTCCTGACTTTATAACTCTCAATTCTGACTTTATATCATGCCATTGCGACTTTATAACATGCAATTCTGACTTTATATCATGCAATTCTGACTTTGACAAGCAATTCTGACTTTATATCACGCAATTGCAACTTTATATCACGCAATTGCGACTTTATAACTCGCAATTCTGACTTAATATCATGCAATTGCGACTTTATTTCTCGCAATTCTGACTTTATAACACGCAATTCTGACTTTATTTCTCGCAATTCGGACTTTATAACACACAATTCGGACTTTATATCTCGCAATTCTGACTTTATAACACGCAATTGCGACTTTATATCTCGCAATTCTGACTTTATAACACACAATTCTGAGAAATAAATTCAGAATTGCAAGATGTAAACTCTGTCCGGCAGAATTCAGCTCCAAAACCTGTTAAACACACCTGAACAGCTAAACAAGGTTTTACTAGAAACTTCCAGGCAGATGTGTTGAGGAGCTAATCTGAAGACTTGGCCAGACTTCACAAAATCTTCCTCATCTACCATCTCTGTACCTCCGCTCTATTCCCTCCCTCCTTTCGATGGGCATCGATTACCCAGAGCCTGACGCCCGGGTCCCATCGAGGAGTAAGCGGATACAGCTCTTTACCTCCTACAAGCTTGCATGCGCCCCTGCAGGGACAGGTCAGAGGTAAATGAATAGTGTTCTCGCACGTAGTAGATATCACTAATGTATCTGCTATTGATAGAGTGAGACAACATGAGTAGCTTCGCCTTTACTTAATACAAAACATAAATCTGGCAGGACAGTGCCAAGGAGCTCAGACAGAGGGCGGGATATCTCGGGCAACATCGCTAGATAGATTGCAGCAGCTTTCTTTTAGGTGATCCAAAAAATACTTGAACATTATACTTCTAAGGCTCATGATGTTGTAATGTTGCACATAAAGCTGAGCTTATGGTTGGACATTTGTTTATGACTCATTTTCTTGCCAAAAAGCCCATTCAAAATTATAAAGACATTGGGCGCTATTTTAGCAGTCTAAGCATAATGGTCTAAAGCGCACAGCGCAAATGCACTTATGGAGTGTCCCAACTCACTTTTGCTGATTTAAT
The DNA here is from genome assembly GCA_030378365.1 of Hybognathus amarus. Classification (NCBI taxonomy): domain Eukaryota; kingdom Metazoa; phylum Chordata; class Actinopteri; order Cypriniformes; family Leuciscidae; genus Hybognathus; species Hybognathus amarus. The sequence goes on along the minus strand of JAQIUQ010001685.1, from coordinate 539,695 downwards.
GATGTAAAAAATGGCCGGGGCACTCGGCTCATGGTCTAAAAGGGTGTTTTTTGGGCGGGACATGCAATAAACCAATCAGAGTGTCAAAAGCCAAGAGTTTTAACAAGTCCCGTTAAAAGCCAGTTTTGCTCACACCATGGCAAATTAGATATTTACAAGACAGAATTTGATAGGGGAAAGACTGAACGGAATCTGCTCGTGCACGAGGTTAAAGCACACAAGCAGACAATCTACGGGATTTCACCATATCTTTATGTACACAATATTAATCTTTTACATTGTAATCATTTTATTTTTAATATTTGCCAAGTTTGTGTGCTGCTGGGCGTCCCTGTGTGTGTAATAGGCAACATAGCCTCAAAATAGCAACGCGTAGACAATAGGCCCGAACACACCTCGTTTTCAAACCAGCACACACATGATGACAAACAGGCAAATGCATTCGCTATTAAAACAACGTGAAAAAGACGTGAGCAGGACGTGCAAAACACTTGCCCCGCATTGCACCAGGTTTATGAGAGGGCCATTGAGTGTACTTGAATGACAAGAAAATATGACAAAGAATTGATTTTGTGTTCCTGTAGCTCAACCGCAAGAGCATGGCATTCATAAGGCCAAGGTCATGAGCTTAAATCCCTGCATAAGGGCTGATAAAATGCACACCTTGAATGCACTATAATACACAAAATATCGGTTCCTCTTGGTACTTTTACAAAACACAGATCGCAGCGTTTGGACTAACTCGTACAAAAGCCTGAAATATAATAATGGCCTCAGTTTAGAGCAACTGTTCCAGTCTTCGTCCTGCTAAACAAGAAGCTGATACTGTATGTGTTTCATACTGATTGTTTGCTGAAGCCATGTTGATTGGCTCATATCTCACCTGTAGTGACAAGACCAGCTTTTACTGAGAATAAAGGGGGTGTCACACACACACACACCGCTCTCAGCTCAGCAGCCAGGAAATTACTGACCACCACAAAACGGCAATAAAATCAATCTCAAGGTTTCACTCCATTACATTTCAAATTGATCTCTCTTCAGATATTTTCTCTCTCCTCAATTTCCCTTCCCTCCCTCTCTTTTTTCTCAGTTCACATCTTGTGATACAGGATATAATGACATATACCAGATTGACAAATAACCAGGGAAAGTAAAAATGGTCAGATTTTTTACAAATTATTTTTCACACTATTCTTTACACTCTTTGTAATTAATTTTTAAATAAATATTGTACTAATGTTTTCAAAATTATTAATATCAAATAATTTTTTTATCTTACCTTGAAAAGCTTCGCACATGCCTGTTTGTTAAAGTAAAAAACAAAAAAATGTGTTCCTGGGAGAGCTGCATAATTGGCCATGTTTCCATATGGAAGCTATTGTCATTTCAAAATAACACCACTTAAATTAGGGGACGGGAACATATGAATGAGCACAGAATAGAAATTTATGTGGCAGTAGCTTCACAAAAATGTCTATATTGTTTTTATCAAAGGAGACTTATTCGGTTACACATGTGGAGGCAAGATGGATTGTATTCTCGGAAACTCTCAACAAGATAGAAACTCAAATCCATGTTAAACGTTTCCTTTTCAATAATGCACGCGTTCTACCCCGCAGAGATGTCATCGGATTGTGCAGCTGGTAGATATTGGGGTACATCTTTTTGCTGTCATGGTATTCTTCCTCCAATAGCGTCTGTCTGCAGTAATCAAAGAAGAGAAACATTATGTGAGCGAGCGCAGGATTCATGTCTTGTTTTGGCACCACACTGCCTTGTGCTTTGCTAAGAAGAGACAGTCTTCTTCATTAGTTTGTTAACCTTTGTTTAAGCTGTGCATTTGCAATTCACAATTTTAGGTTAAAATAACAAATAATGAGCTCATACAAATTCACTACTAAACAATCAAGTTCAAATTCAAATCAAAGTGACCAAAAAAACCCCAAATAAATAAATGAAATAATTTTTTGATATGTTTTAGCTTACCTCAAGGGCATCCAAGATGTAGGTGTCTTTGTTTCCACAGTAGTTTCAATTTTGATATTTTTAGGTCAAACCGTTCTTGTTTGTCAGTCATATAATGGAGGTCTATGGTCACCACCTCAAAGAGCATGCACAGAGAAGTCCAAATTAAACATGATTTAATGACTCGTAAATGTAAGTACACATTGATGGCCTAAGACACCAAACGAGCGGTTTGTGTGAGAAAACGAACAGAATTTATATTGTTCTTACCTCTTGTAAACACAGCTGGTGACCATAGACCTCCATTATATGACTGACAGACAAGACAGTTTACCAAAAAATATCAAAATTGAAACTACTGCAGAAACAAAGACACCTACATATTGGATGCCCTTGAGGTAAGCTAGAACATATCAAAAATGTATGTCAGTGTACTATCTCTTTAAAAACTCTCTCAACAAATGAGTGTAAAATTCAGGGAAAACTTTGTTTTAAATTAAAAACCATGAAAATCAGTATATCAAACAGACAATTTAACTTGGATTGAGAGCAAAAACACAACACTATTTACTTAAACTGATACCAGAACAAGAAGGGCACCTTTAAAGTTTCTGAGATGCTGCCAAGTGACATGAGTAAGCCCTGCTGAGATGAAGACACAAATCTTCCATAAAGTACGTTCTCATCATCTCAAGAAGAGTGTGAAGCACCTGCATCCAAACAACAAGACAGCAAACAGATAAAGAGTGTGATTTACATAGCAATTACATACAGCTGTTGGCAGTTATGGATAATGTAGGCCTACATGAGCATTAAGTCAAAACGCATGTATTTTCAATTTGCATTTACATGCAGGACAAAGATAACAGCTGTTGTTTCATGTCATCTTTGCTAAGTGATGTTAAAAATTCAAAGTCAAATATGCACAATAATGCGTATTCCACTACCCAACTCAGATTTTCAGTTGGGGATGCCAAGCCTATACTGACTGTTTTTGTTAAACTCTTGCCCACTACGGAGCTCCGTCAGTCTGAATAAGTGACGTACTGTAAATAAACATCTGCCTCAGACATTTTTTCTCACATTCTCATGAGCTCATAGTCATAGAAATAAGAACAGCAGCACAACCACATGAAACATAAACTGTTGTTACAGGCCGAATTAAAGTGCATTTTATGGTGAAACTTTACCTTGTGAATGTGTGTGATGTCCATTTGTCCCTTGAAGGTTGCTGTAGAAGGTAGGCTTACATCTGTATTGCAAACATAGGGATCCTAAACATTATAAAACCTTTTTAAGTAATCCATTTAGAACACTCTCTGGAAGCAACTCCATGTGTCAAACACAAATAGTGTATATGCTCAAAAATGATTTCAAAATAGTTTGACGTATGTGCAGTAATCATTTTTACACCAAACAATTATGCAATACGATTTCAGTATTGAATAAAAGGTTTGGCTTCAGTAAGATTTGGAAAGAAGATCACTAATGCTAAAAATTAAAAACAGAAACATTGTGAAATATTATTACAAATCAAAATACCTGTTTTAACTTCCTAATTCATTTTAATTTCTATTTAATTCTATTTTATGTTTTAAATATATATTTTCTTCCTGTGATGCAAAGCTTAATTTAGCACTAGTCTTGACACATGATCCTTCAGAAATCATTCATCATATGCTGATTTGCAGCTCAAGAAACGTTTTATATTATCATCAATGTTGAAAACAGTTAAGCTGCTTGATATTCTTGTGGAAGTCATGACAGCCTACATTTTCCCAGAATTATTTGATGAATAGAAAGCTCAAAATAATAGCATGTATTTGAAATAGAAAGCTTGTCTAACATTATATATATATATATATATATATATATATATTATTTTTTTTTTTTTTTTTTTTTTATAATCAATATTTCTCTCATCAGACATTTTATTTATATTTATTTATTTACATTCCAATGCATTCTGGCAGTTCGCTCTATTTACAAAAAAATAGATTAATATTCATGCAATAAGTGAGTAAGTTACATTACAGGTTTTTTCCTCAATCGCTTTGGCACATTTGGAACAGTCTCAACATTCTGTGAATTGTGAATTGTCACAGCTGTTTGAATGAACATCACAACTCAAAAATGTAGTGACTCATAAAACATTCATGACCTGGTTATTGTGTCAATAAATTGGCCAATGACATAAAAATTAAAATGTTTTGTCATCCACACTGGTCAAAATGTTTAAATGACTTTTCACCATAATATTAGTTATATACAAATGTAGCCTAATGTTTTGCTTTTCTATTTTGTTGGCATTACGATCAACTCATCAGTTTTTATCAACAAGTCATTTGGATTTAGTTATTGTGCAAATTGTAGACTCTTTGGTACGCATGCAATTTGTTTAAAACAATAAGGAATTCAAATCTGATGTGAACAAGAAACTGATTGTTCAGAGAGATATCAACTTTTGAGAAGAAGAAAAAAAATCTCATTCGAGAATTGAGCCAATTAACTGTTCTGCCACAACGTTTTTCAAATGATCGGTCATTTTAAATGTTGGACAGCAAAAAGACGTGATTACACAAGCATTAATACACTTGATGTTTGCTTTGCGTTTCCTGAGGAAAAGTTTCGGATAAGAAAGAAAACCGCAGTGAAGGTGAAACGAGTCCACGGGCTGATGCTGCCCTCTATAGGCACTGAATGGTATTTTCTAAATGAGCAAACCTTCACTGGTTAATACAAAATGTTAAAGGGATACTCCACTTTTTTGGAAATAGGCTCATTTTACAACTCCCCAGAATTAAACAGTTGAGTTTTACCATTTTCAAATCCATTTTCTGATATTTAGAAGAATTTCAGTAACCAGACCGTTTCTGGTCTCATAGACTTCCATAGTATTTTTTCCTACTATGGGAGTCAATCGAGAACACTGTACTGGTTACTGATATTCTTCGAAAATATTATAAAATCGACTGAATGGATTCAAAACGGTTAAACTCAACTGTTTAACTCTGGGGAGTTGTAAAATGATTTCCAAAAAAAAAAAAAAAAAGGAGTAGGCCTTATCCTATCCCTTTAATCATCATAGTTCAGACTTCGGTCACTCGCTCAGGAACTACATGACGCATTCGGTCATTTAGGAGAATTACAATTAATATGCAAATATATATATTTTTAAATATTACCGAAGGAGGACATTACCTATTCTTTACCAAGAACAGAATTTGTTGGCTACTTCTTTGTGACTGTTCTTTCCCAAACGCATCGTAAGCCTAAATTGATCGTGGTGGCAACGGCGATTGTTCTAATATCAGCCGTTTACAAAGCCTTTGGGAAACGCAGGCAGGATTGAACTTTTTCATACTTGAGCAAGCAAATTTTATTTATATAGCACACAATAGGCAACTAGTAGAAGTAAAATACAAGAATAAAAATAACATGTATAAGGGTTTATTAAAATAAAGAAAATAATTTAATTAAAAACAAGGCCAGACTAAAGAGATTTTGTTTTATGAGACACTAAACACACTGTTAGGTGTCATGCTGTACTTTAAAAAAGAGAGCGGATGCTGACATCTAGTGGATTTACACTGACATGTTTTCTGATATTTTGTTGCCTGGGCTACTGGCATTAGATAAAGGCAGAAACCAGTAATAGAGGAAAGGAGTTGGCCTCAATTAATCGGAAATCAATGGATAATCATATAGCCTATACACACGTGACTGTGTGTGGATGGAATCACACTGAGAGTATATGGATGGTCACTCAAGATTGCACTTTACTCAGGGCCTATCACAGACTAAACTGGGATGACAAAACATGACCAAAAGCTGGTTAGTGCACACTACAGTCAGTGCATCAACATTGCTCAATAGTCAGCGGAGAGATGTGAGACTGTGATGAATTACAAAGTGATCATAAAAATAGGCTAGTGGAATAAAACCTACATCAAGAAATGTCAAGAAAACAGAAACTACGAAACATCATTTTACATATTAATGTAAAATTGAAATGCATAAAGTGAAGAACGCAGACCGAAATGGCAGCAGTTATACATTTCAGCATGCAAGCATATCATGTGTTAATGCTAACAATTCAGCTTATATAGAGAACATGACAAATCCGAATAAAACATATAGCCTACCTGAGACAAACACGACCAAAAGTTAAGTGTACAGTGCATCAATGTTGCTCAGAAGTCTTAAATGAAATAAACAGAGATTCAGAGATCACAGGTTAACACACAAAAACACACTCCATTTTATCAATCATCTCAAATAACACATATTTAACTCGACTAACAGAACTAGGATCAGACAGACCATTTTTATGCTACAACTTGATGTAGTATAAAAGTCCAACCTTGCACTTGAAAACATCTAAACTCCATTTTTATGACACCCCAGATAGCACAAGCCTATTTGATGTGATTTTTATATCTGGAAGATGTATTTTAAAGAGTGTTTGCTCATCTGTCAATACGTTTATAGGACGTCTCCTGTTAGATGTCAAATAGACGTTTAGAAGATGTCAGTTTAACATGCATTCTAAATCATTACATCTTAAAGACATCTTCTAAACGTCTATTTGACATCCGACAGGAAACGTAGATGTATTGCAAATGAGCAAACACTCTTTAAAATACATCTTCCAAAAGTAAAAATCACATCAAATAGGCTTGTGCTATCTGAGGTGTCATAAAAAATGGAGTTTAGATGTTTTCAAGTGCAAGGTTGGACTTTTATACTACATAAAGTTTAGAAGAGAGTTTAGATGGAGTTTGGAAAATAAGGTTGGGAGGAAAAAATATGTGACTGTATTGTAGCCTATCCTATGGTGGCGTATTGCATTCACTTGAAGAAAAAAATCTACTCTGTTTTTCTGAATTAACGAGTTAATTTTTCATGAGAAAAATTTTTTTTGCTCTGTTTTTCTGAATTAACGAGTTAATTTTTCATGAGAAAATTCTTTTTTGCTCTGTTTTTCTGAATTAATGAGTTAATTTTTCATGAGAAAAAAGTTTTTGCTCTGTTTTTCTGAATTAACGAGTTCATTTTTCATGAGATTTTTTTTTTGCTCTGTTTTTCTGAATTAATGAGTTAATTTTTCATGGAAATTTTTTTGCTCTGTTTTTCTGAATGAAAATTTTTTCTTATGAAAAATTAAGTCATTAATTCAGAAAAACAGAGCAAAAACTTTTTTCTTATGAAAAATTAAGTCGTTTAATTCAGAAAAACAGAGCAAAAACTTTTTTCTCCTGAAAAATTAAGTCGTTAATTCAGAAAAACAGAGCAAAAACTTTTTTCCATGAAAAATGAGCTTGTAATTCAGAGATAATTAAGTCGTTAATTCAGAAAAAAGAGTCGATTTTTTTCTTCAAGTGAATGCAATACGCCACCGTACAAAAGTAATGGCAATATTAGAAAATCGATAATTATTATTATTATGTGTTTAAAATACATTGATATCTGAATTTTACAAAACCTAGACTTTCAAACATCAAAATGTAATTTATTAATAAGTATTAGTGTACAAAATGACATATAAACATCGTTTCCTATTTTTTTTAGCCTGGAAACGCTTCCAATAAGCTTGCGTGAAAAACAGGCGTCAGTTCTATTTCTAGCATGCACCCGTTTTCTGGAGACGCGCGTCACGCAGGCAGTGAGCAAGCTCTGTCCGAGCTTGTGCGTCTCACACAACCAGAACGTAAAAATACGGTGAAAATACTAAAACGGGAAAACAGTGGGAAAAGAGCTAAAATATGTGAGACACCCAGAAAAAAGTGGGAGGGTTGACAGCTACGGCTTTAACGATTCCAGATGATGAATAAGGATCTTATACAGCAAAATGATCGCTCATTTAAAAAATAAATAAATAACAAAGGTTAAGTTTTATAAGCTCAAATGCTCGCCTTGCTCTGTTCTGTGATGCACGTACATGACTCTCCTGTTTAAACTCATTTATCAAAATGAACAAATAAGTTTGTGTCATTTGGTTCATTCAACCAACGAAATGAGCGAATTGACTCTGGAACTCATTTATCAAAATGAATGAAATCTTATTCCAAACAGGAGAATCAACTGAAGAAAGAAAGACGTGGACATCTTGGATGACATGGGGGTGAGTAAATTATCTAGCAAAAGTTTTTTAAACTCACCCATGTCATCCAAGATGTCCATGTCTTTCTTTCTTCAGTCGAAAAGAAATTAAGGTTTTTGATGAAAACATTCCAGATTTTCTCCATATAATGGACTTCAATGGGAACCAAATGGTTCAAGGTCCAAATGAGAGTTTCAGTGCAGCTTCAAAGAGCTTTAAACAATTTCAGACAATCAATAAGGGTCTTATCAAGCGAAACGATCGGTCATTTAAAATAAAAAAAAGTTTAAGATTTATAAGCACAAATGCCCGCCTTGCTCTGTTCTGTGATGAGTTCTCCTGTTCAAACTCGTTCATCAAAATGAAGGAATCTTTTTTTCGAGTCATGACTTGAAGAGTCCTAGATAAGTCCTCATTCATCGTCTGGTGTCGTTTAAAGTCCTTTGAAGCTGCACTGAAACTCTCATTGGACCTTGAACCATTTGGTTCCCAATGAAGTCCATTATATGGAGAAAATCCTGGATTGTTTTTTATCAAAAAACGGTAACACTTTATTTGAAGGGGTGTGCATAAGACTGTCATGACACGGTCATAAACATGACATAACACCTGTCATGAACATGAAGGAGTCTTTATGAATGTTTATGACTGTTGTCATTAAGTGTCATTCGGTAAATTATGACACTTTAAATGCAAAGTTGACATTGTTTAAAATGTCTTTGTTATGACAACTTGACATTAACAAAGACAAAAAAAGTCTTTGTTATGACATATTGACATTAACCAAGCCAAAAAATGTCTTTGTTATGACATATTGACATTAACAAAGGCAAAAAATGTCTTTGTTATGACATATTGACATTAACCAAGACAAAAATGTATTGTTTATGACAACTTGACATAACCAAGAAATCATACCCTGTTAACTTGTAATGTGTTAACATTACATTACCCTATTATATGTTATGGTTGGTTTTAACTTTGGTTGTCATGACACCATTATAACTGTGACATGAATATTTTACTTGCCCTCAAGTAAAGTGAAACACATTGTACTAGTTATAAAGATGTCTTTAAGGGTTATTACACTGTCAAATGCTTTAACAACAGTGTCATTAATATTTCCATTTACCTCAAGTAAAGTGGAACACGTTGGACTAGTTATGATTTCTTGGTTAATGTCAAGTTGTTCATAATCAAGACATTTTTGTCTTGGAAGAGGCCTGTGATTGGCAGTTTAATTATCAGAAATATAGCAGAAATTAAACCAACCCAACCTGTATTGCTGCACCAAAGATCTGCTCAGGGGCTCCACACCTCATTCCATTACACGCAAACAAAAAACTCTAACGCTTTAGTCAGATATGACACCATGTTTGTCTAAACTAAAGCATGCATGGCACTGCTTTGATGCTCCTGCAAAAAATCAAATAGTGTGGAAAGACCTGAATCATCAAGTCATTGACGCAATATCTGTTTTCTTTGAAAATGTATTGTGTAGCCTACTGAAATTTAGCAATTTCAAATAACGTGTACTTTTCACAGCCTAACTGGCTCATCTTCAGAGTTTAACAGAGAACTGAAGATTATATGCATGCAAAACACCACTAGGCTACTAAACAAATATATATTTCTGCATGTGCATTAAACATGTATCCTTGAAAATATCACAGTTAGGACTTGGACCGCATTATTTATTAATTTCTGCATTCAGTGTCGTCTTGATCTTTCACACAAAGGCCTATGCTGATTTTGTGCTCATTTCTATATTACTTATCAATGTTGATACACTGTTAATATTTTTGAGGAAACTGTATAATATATTTTTTTTCAGGATGAATAGAAAAGTCAAAAGAACAGCTTTGAAAGGAAATAGAAATATTATTTAACAATATATATCTTTATTGTCATTTTGATAATTGCAGAGCATCCTATAAATATTAATCTTTAAAAAAGTACTTATGTGGTGTGGTGGCTATGGTATGACTGAACATACAATTGGTTCTACAATGCAAGTCAAACCCTGAATATTGACTAACCAGATTATATTCATTATTAATTAAACTTCTTTGCATTGTTCATCTAATGTCACATCCTCAATAACACGTTTTAATTCTTTGCGTCTTCGAGCACTGTGTATATCATCAATACAGGTGAATGTCATTAAATAATTCTTCTCACCACCCTCTGTACACACTGATCAACTCCCTTTTCTGAAGTTCTAAGATGGTCTCGGTCTCAATCCCTCCACTGTGTTTACCAGTGCTTTTGAATCTCTTGGGAGTGTTTTCGAAATAGTGGTGCCAAGTGCCTTTACTGTTTGCGCCAAAGCCAAACACACTGACCTAAGCACAGAAAACACATCAGCAGAAGGACCCGAACATTAGTGCACAGGACACAGAACCGCAGACAGTAAGCCACACGAGCTCTGTGCAGGGTTCCCACACCTTGGTTAACATCAAATTCAAGGACTTTCCAGGTCCAAACCCTCAAATTCAAGAACTTAATGTGGGGACACATTTCAACAGAGAGAGCAAGGTTACATCGTGTATATGTAAGATACATTTTTACAGTTTTCATCTGTCAAACAACTAGGCAAAAAAGCTTTTTTTGCATTTATTTGCCATATGACAGAGATCTGATATTCCATTTGTCGTATTTATGTTTTGCATAAAACTGAAGAATATTTTGTACATCCTATAATTGTATTTATTTCTACATAACTCTTCAATTATTTAGGCCTACTACTTAAATTATGACTACATTATTACGTAATTATTGTCCCATTTTTATTTAAATAATTTAGCACTTTTTAAAACTTTTTAAATGCCATAAATTGTGAATGACAGATAGGATCATTATTTATTTTGCATGTTTAATATTTATAAACATAACATTAATTATAATTTATGAATTAATCTTTCTAATAGCATCTACAAATATAATAGTTACCTGTCTACCAAGCTCTGGCAATAAGAGATTATCCAGATTAAAAAACAAAAAAAAAACAATAGGCCTAACATATTTAAATGCACGGATTTGTCTATTACTGCAACTGTCAGAAATCCACCCCACCGCATGAGTAAATGAAACTGTGCAGTTCGCCTTACGTTCATCATTACTTACTGGACACCCATTGAAACCTATTTTCAGATCTGTAGAGGACGTGAGCTCGACATGGTTTAAAAAGAACGTGCATTACGTTCTCTAGACTCTGTCACTATGGGAAAAAGACGCAAACCTGCATTAACCACCAAATTAATGTCTGGGACCTGGCTCAATATAAGTTACGGGACAAATCCACTGTCTATGGACAAATCGAGTCTGGACTGATTTGATACGGAACACATCATTTAAAATTTAAATAAGGGACAAAAAATTCTTTGTAATCTTCTTTGGTGAGAAAAAAAAATCTTGAAACTTGCGTATTCTTGGTGTGTCTATGAAATGTTAAGGTGCCATCATAGTGGTTTCGTGCACATGTGAACATCATGTAAAACACAAAGTGCCTTACGCGGGAAACACTTGACTTAATATGCAGCATTAACCTTCGGACTTAACGTGTAAATGCGCGTAGCTAACGTAAATCAAGCAAGCTGGTGTGCATAGGCCACGGAATGTTGGCGTAATAACACATTCAGCGGACCGGAGAGAATAATATGGATTTTTTTCCAGAAAACTTCTTGCACAATATAAATTCAAGCACTTTCAAGGACCTGTATCTGTGTATGTTCATTTTCAAGAACTTTCTAGGGTCTTGAAAACAAAAAATCTGATTCACAAACTTTCAAGGATGTCAAGGACCCAGTGGGAACCCTGTCTGTGAATGCTAAAAGCTTTACCTCATCACAGATGTGCAGGGCGAACATCAGCACAAGGAAACCCGTGGATGGATAAGATCGTTGAGACTTAATGTGCAACCACGTAGTGTGCACATAATGCATGAAAGCAGGGTGAATAACCATCGCCTGGAAGAACGAGAGGACCGTGTGTTAGGTGTTAGTCATTGACCTACAATTGGCCTGTTTGTCTTTATAGAGATTGGTGTTTACTTATTTATAAGTGCATCACAACAAGCTGTTGCTTCTGTTAGTCTAGCTTAATGACGCTGTTCCATATGTGATTATTTTGGTAACACTTTACAATAAGGTTCATTAGTTAACATTAACAAAGAATGAACAATACTTCTTCAGCATTTGCTAATCTTTGGTAATGTTAATTTCAACATTTACTAATACTTTATTAAAATCTTGTTAACATTAGTTAATGCACTGTGAACTAACATGAATGAACAGCTAGATTTGTATTAACTAACGTTAACAAAGAATAACAAACACAGTAACAAATGGTTAGTTCTTGTTAGTTAATGCATGAACTAATGTTTAATAAATGAACCTTATTGTAAAGTGTTACCATTATTTCTTCTTTATTGAGAATTCTTTTAGGATGTGAATTCGATATTTTGAGCTGTTTATACCAAATGAGTGATTACAATCTGATGTGCTGTGTTATAATATCCTTATATCGAGTGACGCTTATCATGTTGGATGATTTCTTATGGTCTACAAAGTATAATGTGATACCTTATTTTCCTTTGTTGAATTGTATATTCCAATATATTTGGCTGCCTTTATGTACCAATTGATGTTCATTATTGTATACCTAGCTATTTTTGTTCTTCTCCATCCTTTCCGGTATTTCTTGTTTTCCAGACTAATGCCTCTACTGCCTGTAATTGATAGCTACTTGTGAAATATCTGTAATCCGGTGGCTTGTCCTTTTATCAATACATCACCTAAACCTGCTCGACAGTCTCTTCTATGAAGGTAAAAGGGTAACAATACTCAAGGGAACGTAGATAAACAAGAAATATTCGTCCTTGTATGTGAAGATTTACACTCACAGCTCCAATGTGAAAACCTTGAAAATAAAAATCTGAAGCTGAATGTTGAAATTTGCACTCGCTGATAACCTGTATTCTGAATTTGAAGCCACAGACAAGTAGTCACACACGTGTAAAATGCCATTCATAGAAATACAATGACAGTCACAAACGTAACATATCTTTGCATTTATTTGTACAGCCTCAATTTGGCACTTGCAACTTCTCAAATCTGTCACTGCAAATACAAATTTTGCGCTGTGACTTTTGCTTCTCTTTTGACAAAAATAACTTGTGTACTTGCAACTCAGTGGCGGTGTGAGAGAGGTGGGGGGCGGGGTGTTCAAAGGAGCCGTTTTATTGGTTGGTGCCTAGCCAATGAAATGGGACATCTATTGTGCGCGATGATGTCTCCTCCTCGTGGATGATCTGAAATGCTTGCGAACATGGCTTATAGGACAAGTTTGGTATTTTACACTTGAAGCCCTGTTTTAAGATCGTTTCTGATGAAATAGAACGGTTACGATTGAATGGTAAGCGAGCGACTTCGGCACGACGCGACGGGTGGGGCGTATCTAGCGACGCGACAAAGTTGAGAAAAGTTTAACTTTATGCAAACTTTTATATAAAAAATGTAACGAATTATCATACGTGGAAAATCTTTGTGTTGTGTCAGATCATGGCCGAGACGTCAAATTCACTTGGCGCAGCCCGTTATCAGCTGTCAATCAAAGTTAACCGCCCTTATTTGTCACACATTTTATATCTAAGTATGATCTAAACTAACGAGTTAGAAAAAAAATCCCCCCCCCCTCACAGTTGTCAGGCACGCAGAACATATTGAAGATTACAATAAAAGTCCATGGGACCAAACTGTAAACATATGAATTTATGCTGTGAAAACTGAGATTTTAACATGGGGTATATGGATATTTGCTCCCTTTTGGGACCGCACTTCCGGGTAGGCTTCATCTTTCAGATCAGAATGTTGCCGCTTGGTCTGACCGAGGCAAGTTGAACGAGAAGCTCATTTTAGCCGTCAGAAACTGTCCTATAATGTATGATATATCTCTGTGTACATACAGTGGTGTTCACCGTACTGACTCCGTGCACTGAATGGTTTTGGGAACCCAGATAGACTGGTACTTGCCTATTTGCTGCAGTTAAAAAGCCGCGATTTTTGTACAAATTTCAATATTCAAATTTCCAAGGTTCAAGGTTTCCACATTGAAGCTGTGAGTGTAAATGTTCACATACAAGTGCGAATATTTATTGTACAAGTTCTCAAATTCAGATCTACGTGCTCTCCAGTATTGCTACTCTTTTACCTTCATACTCCTCATCCTTATATTGAACTGTGCTCTGACAGGCACCCAGAGGGGTTCACGCATCTAATTACAAACCAGATCCAGACATCAAAGTCTCCCAAACAAGCTATGTTTTCATCCAAAGATGCTAATTTAACTTTATTTGCCTAAAACATTTGCGAATAAAACAGCGTATCCATCTCATGTGTTCAAAAGAACAAAATTGCCCCTTCCTGGCAAATAGGTGCAAAATATCTAATAAAAATAGAAGTTGCAGCAATCTGTGGCTTTTCCCCCATAAATGTATAAATGAGTGGCTTCACAGATCACGCAGTCGAAACAATAAACGCTGTCATGTTATCTTACATGCGGGTGCCTGGTGTTTGGGAATGCAATCATGCGAGATGCTTCATTCGGATGACAAACTTTGGCTCAGGCATTTCAGAACGACCAAACCAGCATTAAGATGCTATACAATGAATTTGGTCCAGTTATGCAATCACATCCTCTGTTGAAGCGGATGTGAGCATTTTGTTTTTTCAAGCCTAAAGTAGTCTGTGTGCCACAACATTAATCTCCACAGCAGTTATGTCTCTAGACATAAGTTTGAAGAAACAAAACATACAACTATAAACAATTATATCAATTTATAGTTCTTTAAATAAACTCTTTTCTGTTGTATGGTTTTTCATTTTTGTTGGTTTATTGTTAACATAAAATTTAGATACTGTGTGATCTTACTTTGTCCTTGTTGGCTTGCAGCTTGTCTATAACCTTAAATCGTGTTCTGTTGAGTAATACAGAAACAGAAAAGAGGGTCAAAACAATCCAAGAAATAATTGATGACAAATTGTACATATGTCCAGCGTTGGGGGTAACTTATTACAAGTAATTTGAGTTACGTAATCAGATTACTTTCCCAAGTAACTATTAAAATAACGCGTTACTTTTAAAATTTACAACAAAATATTTTCAAATAAGCAAGTTACTTTCTTTTCCCATGTATTGACTGACAGCTCTCTTGTCCTCAACTGCAGATGAATTTCTGCAGAATCAGAATACTATGCAAACCTCAAATAACTAATATTTTAAATAACTGAAAATAACTGAAAGGTTTATTTGTTTCTCTTTACTGTACTATATATGCGTGAATTTGCATTTCCTTCAGCATTTTACTTTTGGTGTGAAAGGGCCTTTATATTTGGGCAAACGTATAACTTTTCCCCCCAAGACTGCACGTCATCCAAGATTAACAAATCGACATCATATTTAACCTCCAAATCAAAAAGACATAAAATTACCTTTTGCTTATATAGAAAATTAAGCTTTAGGATGAACTATTATCATTTTTTTATTGTTATTTTTTTCATTATCATTCAATCAATTCATCATACATTTTTTATTATCTTTTTTTATTATTATTATTTTTGCATCTGTGTATTTTAAGCAAAATTGTTCTTATTACCATAGTACAAAAAAGTATTACAATAATATTTAGATTGTAATATATATATATATATATATATATATATATATATATATATTTTTTTTTTTTTTTTTTTTATTTAACCATTATCTCACCGTTTAATAGATCCATCAGTAAGAGCACTGGTGACCCACTGGATATCCAGTGTTTTGAAGGGCAACAACACCAGGTGGGTGGTGGGGTCCAGATGAATGGCACTTTCTGGGTACAAGATGCGGTGGGTGGTCCTGGATCCCACATCTTTCTCATAACCTTCAACTGGTCCCTTGTTCATTCTGAGGGAGACAGAAATATAATAATAAATCATATTAAAATCATAATTACAAAAAATTGATTCATCAATGTGGACTTATGTCCATTTTCAAATTCTTGTATCAATAAAACACACTAAAGAAAGTTGAAATTAAGAAAAAGCATAACAGGACAACTTTTAAAAAAAGTGAGAGAGTTTACCTCATTACAAAATCATGGCTGTCTATAAGAGGACCATAGAATGATCCTACAAGGTTCCCAGAGTTCCCCACCACAGCACAGGTTCGGCAGCGAGACGGACCAGCGTCTGAGTAGTG
This sequence comes from Hybognathus amarus, assembly GCA_030378365.1. Lineage (NCBI taxonomy): Eukaryota > Metazoa > Chordata > Actinopteri > Cypriniformes > Leuciscidae > Hybognathus > Hybognathus amarus. Next base: position 523,380 of record JAQIUQ010001685.1, on the reverse strand, counting down.
TTTCCCTCCAGGAATGACAGAGAACAGCTGCTGAATCACTTCAGAATAACTAGCTTTGCTCTTAGTCGATTGTAGAGACTGTAGGTGGATTAAAAACAAATTTAATGTCAGAGTGACACAGGAAAGTGCACTTCTACAATCAGCATGGAATTTTAAATCAAATAAAATCAATGTAAAGAAAGTCAGATTTGAAAATCATCAAGAACAATTTATGTAAACTAGCACTGATGACTAGTTAAAAGACATTAAAACTTGACAAAATATTTATATTTTGACCTTTGTTAATCAAATAATCCAATGTAAACTCTATCATTAGGTATAATTTTTATATTACAATGATGTATTTTGTGCTTGCTTTATAAATGAAAATCCTTACAATATCAATGAGTAAACATTGAAATTCAATTAAAATTTACAGTCAACAGAAGTTGAATGAACGTTTCTCACTGACACGCCCCCAACTCGTACAGATCGGAGCTTAAAGAAAATCCCGAGCTCCCCACTGGTATTTACGACATTGTGGTGGCGTTCAAGTGCGTTCAACTCGTAATTACGATCTATACAAGATGACTTGAACGCAGCATAAGTCCAGTGTAAACTAGTTTCCATATCAGAAAACGGAAGTTGTTAATGCGCAACCTTATGAAGATAAAGTCGTTTTGTAATGCATTATAATGCGTCTTGTTTACTGTAATTCTGAGTAATAGTGTGACTTAAAGCTGTTGTTACGTTGCTTGTCAGTTGTTTATTGCTAGTCACAAGATAAACCCAGGAAGTATTGAGAGTAGCTCCAGGGAGGAGAGTGAATGGTGGGTGAGAACAATGAACTTTTAAAGCTCCCGTCTATTATTCTACAGGTGGTTTACCAGAGTGGTTTCCCGAGGTGTTTGTGTAACTGATATATAGAACCGTTGGGTGAAGTGGTCATAGCCGTGTTTTATCTTGAATAAACACAGCTGCCTGTTGACCAATCAGAATCAAGGATTCAAACTAACCGTTTTATAAATGTATTGAGTTTAATTAATAGAAACAGAAATTGGGCCACAGCCTTGAATACTATTTTTATAAGAAGCTTTATTTGTTTATTCCTTTGTCATAGATGCATTTTTGACATTTAAACTGATAGGAAACATACTGAAATGACTACTTTAATAGTACTTTGTCTCATTTTCCCTTATTTTGAAGAACACACAAGTATGTGCGTCATATGACTCATCTTACCCCACTCTCCTCTGTATAACATTGTGGTTTTTGGACATTTTTAACGCAAAGGTAAGGATGGAACTGAATGCCTACCTGCCACCAGGCATAGATGTCGTCAGGAAGCCCGCTGTTATTGAGAGAGAGCAGTGGTGGAACATCTTGTCTGAAGCGTTTGGTAAACCACTCGTCATCACTTGCAGCCAAACACCGCTTCATACAGGCACAGGGTTCTTCATGAAACAACCGCTCCACCATGCTATTGTTCACCAATAGTTTGAACTGATTATAAGGAACTTTATTTATGGTCACTGTACTGATGATGGCACTCAACAGAACCACGAAGAAGACCTTCATTTGTTTACAAGATGGCATTTTGAATGCAGAGGTGCTTCTATCCTCAGATGTTGGGTTGGTGTAGATTGTGGTTCAGGCGATTCCTCTGGCAACATTGAGCACCTTAATATGAGACCAGCTGCAAGAAACTGAGCATTAAGGACAATAAAAAGAGATAATATAGGCTAAATAATGAAAATATTTGTGAGAATAAAGGGTTAGAGGGAAGGTAGATTCCACTGTGCTACTTTTCCATTGTTTTTCAATAATGATTTAAAAAAGACTTGTCTCTTAACCTATCACGCTTTTTTCATAAAACACCTTCTGTGTGAACAGTGTTGTGCCGAATTTCTTGATATGGACTAATGAATTCTGTTTAGGATACAGCAACGAGAGGGGTAATTATTTGGCCACAGGGAGTTTAACAGATCACAGATCCTCAGCACATCACCAACTGATTTATGTTTAATCGTAATAAACCTGATTCGAGCAATATTCTGTTATCTTTCCATTTTTTATGAACCTATAACGATCTGCAGTGGGGTTTTTTTGTGTTGTTTTCTTTTAAATGATGGGTTGTTCCAACGTGTTTGGGTCAGAGAGGGACAAACCCAACCGTTTAAATTTAAACCAACAGTTTGTCCATACTGTATCTGACCTGAAACAACACGGTATTTTTTTTGTTTCTCGGTTTTAAGTTGTTTTTTGATATGGTCAAGGATAGGCAACAAAGGTAAGCTAAGTAAAAAATAATAGCTCTTATTAAATATACCGTTTTCAGTTTGTGCAGTGGTCGAAATCTTGAGGGGGAGATGGGATCTGGGACCCCCATAAGTTATTGGGGACATCCCCATCAGAAGTAAAAAAATAAAATAAAAATAAAAAATAGTTAGACTAAGGTGGGTCCCTCAGATATTTTTATTTTAGTAAAAATAATAATGACAAATCTGATTAAAAGCATTCAATGGATACAGTAAATTTAAGGAATTAATTATTTACAATAATTATATTAGGTTTGTTTACAGGTTAGTTGCCATGTCTCTTTAAAAATGTAAACGTCCCCTCTGCTGTTCCAGGCAGCACATAAATTACGACTTCAAACCACGACTAACGACTTTTCAGACACATGACAGTATAATACATAATCGTGTCTGTATTTTTATCATTATAATCCAATTAATATTAATTTGACTGCAACGTTATACTGGCCTAAAATGTATTCTTACCGTGTACCGCCTGCAGAAACACTGCATCCGTAACTTAGGTGCTGCCAATGTTGTTTGTATGGTCTCGCGGGCTATGTGACGTCAGAGCTCGTAACTGGGAGTACATCGATCTAGTAACGTTACGAGTTCACGGCCACGGTGGGAAGTCACTGGGTTTGACTGCCGTTCCAGTACATTTTCACGGTATAAGGTAGAAGAACACGGGTTACAGGCATAGAGTGTAAAAAGGTTACAGGTTGCCTGGAACGTGGCATAAGGAGCGCTGTGCGCATGACATCGGTGAAGGACTGCTTGATTGGCGCCGCTCAGGTGAAGCTAATCTTAGCTTTAAAAAAAATAATAAAAAAAATAGAGAATAATCAATTTCCACTCGCAGGCGGGAAAAGAAAGCTACAACTGACTTTGTTGATGGGTAATTTTATCTCTATTATCTTTCAACTGTATTCACTTTTGGATTCCTTCCAAAAATTGAAAACATTATATTATTTTCATTATTAATTATACTGACAGCCTGTTTTGTCACACGTTATATGTTTAATATCTGTATTATTATCCCAGTGTCACGTCATTCATCCTGTTGTTTTTAGGGTAAATATGGCCTATATTGGTAAATAAAGCTAGATTCTGTTGGATGTGCACTGCCGTTCAAAAGTATCTTCTGCTCACCAAGCCTGCATTTGATTCAAAATAATGAGATCGCTAAGACATGTGACCAACTGGGCGGCAACGTCATCAGAACGCAAAGAATTATAGGTATGTTTGGCCAGTTTACATGGGCTGTCATAGCAGGCTTGCTTTTTGGCATAAATAAAATAAATCCTACAAAATGTAGCGGGCTAAAGATAACATTGTTGGACTATAGCGCCTAAAGCTAAATCCTAATGCAAAGACAACATATGAGGAGAAAACAAAGGGAATCAAAGGACTGGATCCTTATATGCATAGTGACAGGTCAGGAGATGTCAACCTGTTGCCCAACTTCCAGCACCGGGTGCAATCGAACTGCGTATGTGTGTGTGTGTGTGTGTGTGTGAGAGAGAGAGAGGCGCGGGCGTCGAACATTGGAAACATAAAAACCAGCCCATTCTCATCCCAAAGCGTCATATACATATACCTATCAAATACATATACTTATCCCAAGGCATCATATACATATAGCCTACCTATCAAGTAAGGGTACTGTTGGCGGTGGAAACGCAAGCCGGATCATGGTTTACCAACCCAAACCGTTCTGTACCATACCGTATGGCTCAGTGGAAACGAGCCATTAGACCACTAGGAGGCGCCTTCTGGCCCATATATATCTGCGTCTCATATTGACGCTAAAGGGGACTGTCAAAAGCGTTTTGGAGTAATGATGCTCCTGGGCATTAACAATTCCTGTTTGCCCAACTGTCCTGCACTCTTTGACTTACCTAATCTCATGTGCAGTATCATTACATTCTGATTGTATTTCTCCATCTTTTTACTACTGTTTAAGTAATAAAAAAGTTATCCAAAGATGTCCTTTTGCAGTTACTGACTGCTCCTTTATGACTGCTTTCTGAGACATTATGAATAAAACTTATGCTAGAAATATGACGACACAGACACGACATTGTTGGAACTGAAACGCAGTTAGAACCTGTACAAAAGTAATTGAATTCTTCTTGGTGAAAGAAATAAGGATGGATTTTGTGTAAAGAATACTCTGTAGTTTTGGTCAGTTAATGCTTTTTTCCCCGTGGTTAATATTAATTTCCTCTTATTTTTTCTTATAAATTTATGATCGAAACTTTATTTTATTTCAAACATCTATTGTAACGTCTGAAAAGGGACTATTGTAGCCATTGAACGACAAGATAAGGGAGGCTCCGTTTTCTGAACTTATTCGAAACGCAAGAAACACTATACAAATGCACCAGCCGAACTCACGCGCTCGTTTCTCTCTACCGGCCTTTCCCGAACTCACCGCATTAATCCAATAACTGCGGTTGCAAAATAAAAACAACAATTATAGAGAGGCTTTGCACTGATACACTATTAAAAGTTATTAATTCAGGTAGGACAGAAGGCCTAGGTGTGAAATCCATGGCCCGCCACTGGATTTAACTAAAATCTTGAATTCAAGAAATGAATAGAAAAATGAAATAAAAATAAAACATTTAATTACTTTCTTGCCTTTTAAATAAAAAAAATCCCAGTTTTGAATCCAGCGCTGAATGTGTCTCTGTGTTGCCTACATTTAGGAATGTGAATCAGGGCCACGAGGGCGCCACAGTGGCGTGAGGGGGCCAGGCCCCCTCTACGGGACTCTCCCGCCCCCTCAGATCACAATGAATGTAAACGGATTTTACTGATAACATATGTTATTTAAAAATCCCATTTTGCCAATTACATTTTCACATTTCCTTATTTTTGTGAATATTAAGCTAAATTAATAATAGTTAACCCTTCCACACGTAAGTTAAAAAAATTCCATCTGCCCCCCAGCGTGAGTTTTTCAAGGCGACTGTTATTTAGAACCTTTCACTTTAATGTTTCCACGGTGACGCTGTCATTGCTTGTCACCTGACAGCGCAATCACAACACGGCTGAATAAACGATGATCTGCTTTTATGTCATTTTTCCTTTTTTATTCAAAATATTCACAAATGTATTAGCTAGCTATAGCATGAAACACTGATATTCCGATTGTCAAATATGTGCAAGTGGATGTGTTTTGTTGTTTAAACACATTTATAACGATCGCGTTAGTTAGAGCTGTATGTTCAGAATCGGATCTGTTGGATTTTGGATTTACAACACGTCAGTTTCTCCACTAATCACGAAATACATGAAAGTAGGCCTAAGTGGCCGATGAACTGGGAGAAGAATAGAGCAAAATGTAACTACTTACACAATTACACAATCATGTGTTTCTAACATGTAAAACGTGTCGTCTTATTATTAAGCAGTACTAAAGATAAACTGTTTTAATATATTAAGTACAAAATAAGTGCGCGAAAATAGAGCACTTTAAGTGCATTATGGAAGTGTATTAAGTGCACTTAAATAAAATGTATTTTAGTGAACTTTTTTTTTCACCTGGGTTAGTCTCCGCAACTGATTGAAGCGCGTGTCCGTGGGAAGACAGCGCGAGCCACAAGACAACACTATCCCAAAACGAGCACTTTGATTGATTTAAAAATAAATAAATAAATAAATAAACATTTCAGCACTATAACGACTCTAATTTGACAAACGAACAAAATGAATGCTCTGCTAGTTACCTGAAGATGTTTAGGCCTAATCCATTTTTTATGGGTTCATCCGTACCGCGAAGATGTTTCAAAAAGTAGTGGGAAGCCCCCGAAAAAAAGTGGTGACGTGGGTTAATGTGAAAGCCCCCTCTCAGTTTTCAGACGCCCCCTCATCAGCGCTCCTCTGATGTGAATAGGCTACAGTTGTGAACTAGCAGAGCAACAACTTGTCAATCTTGTCGCACAAACAACTGACTATCAGCAGAGACTATTTAGAGCACTTCCCCAATCCATATTAATACAAATGTAAAGGGAAAACCCATAAGAGAGCCGCCGAGTGACATATCTTGCCTAAAGGACTTTGCCATCAGCCTACCTCTTCTCAGTTCACACGAAAATGAATGACAACTGATGCGGGCTATTTTGTATCATCATTTTTATTTTAATATAAAATGCCTTAAATACCACAATTTAATTTATAGTTTAAAATCATATTAAATTGATTCAACATTAATGCCCCCGCTAGCTTTTACCCCGTTTGAACTGTTTATTTTACAGCGTGTAAGCCATAAAGTTCTTCGATTTATGTCTTGTGATGTCATTTCTGAGCCATTCCTCCAGATGGGTGACATTTGCTTGTTGTAACTCTTCAAAATTAAACTTTAATTTTATTTTATTTTTATTTTTTTTTCAACATTGAATCTATTACTACACAAATTTAACTATTCAAAATGTGCATTGGTCATCTCAGGCAACTTTATTATATTTTTTACAAGGTTTCTAAGCAGAATATGGACGCATGTTTTCTCAATCCTGTTACCAAAACTCATGTGCCATTTAAAAAGCATGTTAATTCCAGTTTCCCCTCAAAAGTGTTTATTTTATTTTATTAAATTATTATTAAATTGCTGGTTATATGTTCAAATAATTTATATTTGTGACAAAAAAATCAGTATATATCAAGGCAAGGTGTATTTTAATAAAACACAAAGCCATTTTTTTTTTTCACTTTAAGAAAACCGAACAGGAATGAGTGTCTAAATGAGTTAGAGAGACTGTACATGACTTTGTGTGTATGATTGAGAGTGTACATGTGTGCATAAGATTTATGTGTTGAAGTGATTATATGCGCTAGTACTTCACAGCGAAGGAGGTGGAAAGAGAAAAAGGAGAGAGAGAGAAGAAGAGAGGGAGAGAGAAAGAGAGAAGTTTAGACAAAAGGGAGAAAAGAAAGTGTTGCGTTTTGCTTCCCAGTGCAGCATGCCATAGGTGGGTGTTTCTGGCATCTACATAGTATGGGGTTTATCCATCTACAAAATATAAAGACAAAGACAAAACGTTCAAGTCCCTTTGTGGTGGACTGGCTTCCTGGATGTATGATGTTCACATTGTAAAACTAATGCTAATGTCTACAATTTAAGTAAATGCAACCTTAAACCTCCTAATTCAGGTGAATAGAATTATATCAACTAATATTTACATATTTCTGAAGGATTTGAATCATTATATTTCACAGTAAAGTTTAGAGATGGAGAGTGGGCACATGCAGAAAATGCTATTTTTTGTGTTCTATGTAGTTTTTATTAATGTTTTTAATTATACTTTTTACATTTGTTGTTAGCTTAATGTGCAGGATATTTTGATTAATAACAAAATGTATTTTAGAGTTAATTTTCATGCATTTTTAGACCTATAATGTCCTGGGGACAGAAATGTCACCCTTTCGGTGGAATGGCTCTTCTACAGTTTTACACGCATAAATGCAAATGTTTATTATCTTTGTCCATCAACGCCCATCCCTCAATCTCGGAAAAGAATGTACGAAACCTGTCACTGTATATGTTTTCAAAAAGGTACCTCCCAGTGACTGCTTTTAGTTGTTATGCGCGACCTTTTGAGGAATTCTGATGTGTCAATCACCCCTCCCTTTCCCCCAACAGCTTAAATTGTGCAGAAGTTTGAAAACAGTACAAATTCACCTCAAAGCAATTTTAAAGCCCAAGCAATTCTCTTCAGAACAGTTTACCTTAGGCTGCATTTTTACATTTCTTTAAACCAACAAACAGAATCATGCATTGGCTTTTTATTTTCTGAGATATCCTGATAATGTTATTTGGACAGCATGCATTCTCCGGGGTATGACCAGGTAAAACCCGTTCCACGAGTTGAGGGACGAACATTATTGTCTTTGGTTTTTGCGACGCGAGGCTTTTACCATTCAGATGCTCTAATGATACAGATGACAAGAAATAAACATATTGCTAAATTATTGCATATATTTCCTTGCCATAATATATCTGCACAGACCTCAATAAATACTTATAAGAAATATACGAGAAACCAGCCTGCCTGACCTTATCAATTAGGTAAGTTTCACCTTTTACAGCGGAAATGTTTTTTGTAATAGCTTAATTGTCAATATTGTCTTATGTTCTCGGTGTGCTCAGTGTAATGAACTTAACGTTTAGCCTTTGAAATGTTACGTTTATATTGTGATAGTGGACTACGCGGACACTTCTATTGGTGAAACAGTTTGATTTTATTTATTTATTAATTTTGTGTTATTTCAATATTGCTTTGTTTTTCTAATATTTAACCTAAATGAAATAAGCCTATCTGAAACTATTTAATTAGTTAACTCTTCGGCTAAGTAACATTTTTTTAATTATTCACGTCAAAAATAATCAATTATTTTACCAAATGGATGTATTTTTAAATGAATGATGCGTATTAAAAAAAAGTTACACTGCTCTTTTATTGCACTACTATACATACTAATCGAAAGTCAAGTTTAACATGACAATTCATGCAGAAAGGACAGAAATTACCGTGAGGACAAACATGATTGTTCATTTTACTGCGCGGTGGTTTGAACTTTACACAAAGAACTGTTTAACACTCATTTAAAGCTATCGTTCAGCCTAAATCATGCATAATTTGTTCTGTCTATTTAGTAACCAAACTTCATTCGTCCAGGAACACGCCAGGAGAAGATGCAATTCTTCAACAGACCTAGCTACATCACGTTGACTGTATGCTGCATGACCATCTTTCTTCTGTACACTCAAAACGCCCCGATGGACGATACCTCAGACTCATTTGATGATTATTTATTCGAACCTTCATGCGCCTGTAAAACTTGCATCATGGGATTGCTGGATGATGACTGGTTCATTTATCGGTACAATCCCACCATACCAGCTCTCCTCAACAGAAAAAACAGCGTGTTACATGGAGACACGAACAAATGGTGGAGGGTAAGTCTTTAAAAAAACTTGACTTTAAAACACGATGATTCACTGTACGCTAATTGAAATAAATGTTCACAAAACCTATTGTATACAGACACATACATCAAAAGGGGCTTGAGCACTTTTTATTCCTGGAGAGAAAGTGCCCTTTTTTCTGGGGTGCTTTTTTTTTCACTTTTGAAAAATAATATATATTACCGTTTCCGCACAGCTTCCTTGTCAAAAAAAATATTTATTGAAAATTGTATATAAATATCAGGTCAGGAGTTCGGGAGCGCCGATGACACTTTGCATCTGCTGTAGTGAGCTCGCGCAGCGCTCAGTGCGCACATGCCGCCTGAGCGGATAAACAGGTCGTGAGGCGCGTGCGGTTCAAATGAGTTTCTTTCTGCTTTTGGCACTCAAACATTATCGAACTCGATATTGATATCGTTTTATTGAGGATAATTCTAGGCTATGGTGATAACGAATGAATGAGAATATCAACTTAAGACGTGGCTTAATGTAATTTATGACCTTGTATGGAAAATCCGGACGTTTTTATAACTTTTCATGGCCTAAAATTCTCATTACTAAAGTAAATGACTTGCATACATCAAGAGTTTTTCCCCTTTAGAAATTTAGAAATCTAAATTGGTGAATTTAGAAGAAATCTACAAATGCAAACGAATGAAGCATAGGTTTAAAACAAACTCCATCTAAATGTTTTATTTGATGAGTCCTCCGTCAAATGTGAAAAAAAGTCCATGTCACCATCAGGGGAATCAAATATAGGCTACTTAAATTAAACTAGTAGCAAAGAAAACATGGACATTGTAGCATGATTTCCTTAACCTATGAATAATGAGACCATGGTTTCTGTGTGGACTGATTATTTTGTAGACATCTTTTGAAAATGAAACGATTGCGTGATTTTGAGGAAAATTAAACGAATTAACTTTTTTTTATACTTTTTTTAAAGTCAGAGTTAATATACATACTTTTTTGTTTTACAAAAGTAAAATAAATAAATAAAAACCGTGATTATGAGAAGTGCCCTTTTTCTCACTTGAGCCCCTCCCCCTTAAAATGTCTTTTCACTGCCCTAATTGTGTGTGTCCGCGTGCAATCTTCCAGTTGAGTTTACTCTTGTTTTTTTACGGCAGCACTGGTTTCTAAGTTCAACCAACTGTACAAAAGCAGTTTTCGATTTGTAGTTATTTTTATTTGACATATTCTGTGCCAGAATAATTACTGCTCATCTTAGGCTTCTCCATATGCTTCCTGATAACAACATGCATCAGGAACTATAGGTACTATAGTAAGCTTGACTTCCTGATGTATGTTGACATCAGGATGTTTAAAGAGAAAGAAAAGCAGCCAGTTGAGGAACACCCTAATGTGACAGTGAAACTAAAACCAGTATCCTACTTTTTGAATATTTCTATAGGGCCTACAACCATCAAAGCTCAGAGTCAACTACACAGAGGTGGTGGACCAGCTGTTTTCTCTCTTTCCTGATGAAGACCACTACTCTGACGCTGGTCCAGATCGCTGCAGAACCTGTGCTGTGGTGGGAAACTCTGGGAACCTCTTGAAGTCCAACTATGGTCCACTGATAGACAGCCATGACTTAGTCATACGGTATTAGAAGAACAGATTATTACACAGAATAAATCTGATAAATGTTCTCTATACAGGAGCGGTTGTCAATCATGTTCCTCGTACATCTCCAGCAATAATCTTCTTTTGGTAGCCTCTTCAATACCTGTTGCCTGTTTTTCTCTCAGGATAAATAAAGGCCCGACAAAAGGTTATGAGAAGGACGTGGGGTCTAAGACCACTCACCGGATTCTGTATCCCGAGAGCGCTGTGGACTTGGATGACAACACCCATCTGGTGCTTTTTCCCTTCAAGATTCGAGATATGCAGTGGCTCATAAGCACCTTCACCACTAGACACATCACACGGTGAGTACTGTTTAATAAAACAATTAAAAAAATCATGAAAGCAAAGAAATGATCATCTACATAACTATTTTTGTTTCTCAGCACCTACACACGAGTCAAATCTTCAATCAAAGCAAACCAGAACAAGGTAAGTGCCCATATCAATAAATCAATGTAAGTGAAACGAATTTGTAAGCACTATAAATCTATAGATGAATATCTCATAAATGTTTTGGTTTCTGTCCAGGTGATGATCCTCCACCCTGCTTTTATAAAATACACCTTTGAGAAATGGCTGCAGAAAAATGGCAAATATCCTTCTACTGGCTTCATTACAATAGTATTTGCCCTTCATGTCTGTGATCAGGTAAGACTGTTTACATTTTCTACATGATGATTCAGATTATGATATCAACAGGGTTTCTGTAAATAGAATAAAACAATGCATGTTCATTATTACACACCTGCTAAGCACTTTCTAGCCACTGATCAAATATTTTCCTAATTTTTATATAGAGATTATTTATCTATTTAGTATTTAAACACTGCTTTGTTGATCCTGGTCTGGAAAAACAAGTTTTACAGTATACGTCAAATTTAGGCTTGCAACCTGGGTTAGGTGCTGCTACATCAGTGTTATTCACCTGTCATTTCCCTCGAAATATGTAACGAAAACGAAATATGTTGATCGAGGAAACTTTTTTTTTTTGCATTAAATATTCCAAAATATTCTGTCAGCAATTACTCAAATGACTACACTGAAATTGCAAAACTCCTGACAGCTCTGTCTTTTACACAGGTGAATGTCTTTGGGTTTGGAGCTACAAGTACTGGAACGTGGCATCATTACTTTGACAAATCTCACACTCACTATAAAGGCGGCCCTCATAAAGGAGACATTGAAAACAAAACAATCCATCAACTTCTGCACAGAAACAAGATTTCAATATATAAAGGCTATTGATAAAGAAAACTATTCTTACGATCAATGCAGGATTTCAGGATGGATTAAGTACAGAGTTTGCTATAAAAAATAATGTTAAAATGAATGAATAAATGTCAGAATGTTGGCTTACAATGGCAATGTTTTGAGAGCTGTAGAATGTCCTACTTTTTTTCTATTTATAATGCCTTACTGCACACATTGTAAAGATATATGTTGATAATGTATTAATATATTAATATATAAGACATCTGGAATGTTAAAGTTTATGTGGATCATTATCTTGTATTTTAAAAATAAATAAAATGAAAAGGTTGAGCTTTTGCATGCATGCATTTTGCGGAAGAACATTGTTTAGGTTGTGCTTAGGCTTTTAGGGTTGCCAACTTTCTGATGGAAATATGGAACAGGGGATGACCCCTGAAATTCATACATTATGGCATATTATAATGCAACTTATTAAACTTATAGAATAGCAAAGTATGCCTAATTAATGAATGTACCATATAGGCTAGATTAGATATATAAAGGCCATCATGATCATTCTATCAGGCTATCATGATAACATTCAAAACCCATCAGCTTAGACTGCTTTTAAGAAACATAAACAGTTTTGTGTAGCCTTGTGCTAACTTATTCAATAGATTTTAGACATCTAGAATTTTCTTTCAAGTGCAAAAAAAATAATATTTTTAATTCAGTAGTTTTTCTTATCATAGCCTACAAATGTCTTCGGAAACCCCCTTTCCTCGATTTATTGAAGCCATATGTAAAACGCATTTGCAGCTGCACAGCCGTGTATATATCTACAGTATGCTGCATATATCTATGCCAGCCTGCAACTGCACATCCAGTGACGCTGGCGCCTCTGAGCCCCGAACATGTCAGAGCCCGCCAAGGGGGCGCCAAGTCCCCGAATTTTCCACTGTAGCCGATCTTCGTTCATTCATAGTCTGTCTGACATATATTAGAAGCTATATGTCTGTCATGCATTTGCACTGAATTGATTCTCATAAATAAATACGGAACAAAGTGCGTTCCGTATCAGTTCAATACGGAACAAAACTTTTATGTGTCAAATACAGAACGATTCCGTATTATACGGAATGGTTGGCAACCCTTGCATAAGAGCAGATGAATCTGGTATTTTTACTGCTCATAAAATATTCCCCTCTAGGCTTTAAACAGTTTAGAAGGAAAGGATCTCAAGCCGACGAGCTGAAGACGTTACTGTAGCTTTACCCATTAATAGATTAGACACAATACAATCTTGAAAATAAATTCCAGCACAGTGCTACGAATAACCCTTCAATAGATAGTCCACTGAGGATGAGTTGTGTAGAACCCAATTGTAGTTTAATTTAAAGCAGGCTAAATGTGAATGAATACAGCAGAAACAAAACAAAACAAAGAGCAGAACAAAATTGAAACTTGGCTTGAGTGTAAACTTGGCACAGCATAAACTCATGGAACCACAGTTACGGAAATAAAACGGCTTGTTTGAGATCAATCAATCAATCCTGCTCAAAGCCATTTTGGTGCCCTAAGTATAACCCCTTTAGAATGCCCTCGAGGGGAAAATCATTTGTAATTGCCAGTTTAACTTCTTACTATCATTACTTTGTATAGCAATTAAATACTCTTGTTCTGCCTGTTTTGTTATATACATGATAATACATAATCATATTTCTATACTGAAATAATATCGGCAATTATTATGATTGATGATTTATTTTCCATTAGGCTATTTTTGGTGCCCTACGTGGTGGTAGCGGCGGCGCTGAATGTATTTATAAAGCACAATAAAAACAATATATCAGTAAAATGAATAATATAATTTAAGCGAGTAATATAATTTAAAAGAAAACTAATAAGACACAAACACACAATTGATGTTTAGACAAAAATCTTTTCAGAACCAAACCGGTCTGGCTGACTGACTGAAGATTTTCTTGCGAAATCGAGGCGGCCATGTCGGATTCTGCAGTCAGGCGCAGTTGCTCTCATAGACAGTATAAGAAATGGACAGAGCCGTTTTTAGCACTTTCGTACCTGACGCGCAGACTCAAACAGAGCTTGACGACGTAGATGTGACGCGAGCAACCCGTCTGTCTTCTAGTGGCTGTGGCATGAGAAATCTGAATCATTCCCTTCCGGAAACTCGCAGAGGCGGAGAGTGTGAGTAGGAGCAGGAAAAACTTTTGCAAGGTATTCTAATTATTTTGTCATTTTGCCTCCACATTTCCCCTATTGCCTGTGACCTTCCAACCCGATCTCACGGGAATTCGTAAGAATTTTACGAGGTGGCTAATCGTAACAATTCATACGACCTCACTCGTAACAAATTAGTACGATTTTGCTAAATCGTACATATTTTACGAATTGGCCAATTCGTATGAATTCGTACGAACTGACCTACCCCTAACCCCGCCCTGAAACTTAACCGTCACGTGGGTTTAGACAACTCGTACTGAATTTGTACGAGTGAGGTCTTACGAATTAGTACGAATTAGCCACTTTTTAATCACTCGTGATCAAATTAGTATCGAATTGGTCGTGAAATAGGGTAGGACCTTCTCCTTCTGTCAACACGGTAATCTCTCTACTGTGCGAGAGAGAGTTGTGTGGTTATGACGCAATCGTTAGATTCAACTTGTGGTCGATGGATTACCCCCTTGGTTGTTCTCCACCGACTGCGCTGACCAAAAGCATGATGGGAAACGATTTGCTGGGTATAAGCCATATAAAGCATATCTGTTCAACAGAGATTTAATTTGAGGTCCGAAAAATTGAAACTTTGGCATAGTTTAAAAATTGGCACAAGTTTAAAATAAGACCCAGAGCCTTTGCAAGGGTGATGTATGAAACTCGTACCCAATATCAATCCACTAGGAGGTTGATATATTTCTCACACTAGAACAAGCAAAATATATTTATAAAAAGTATCATCACCTGTAATGTTATTTATGCTATATGTTGCCCTTTTGGACTGTTTTATGTTGAGCGAAACATCAAGAGAACTGAGAATCGTAGTGTCATAAAACCTAGAGATGTAAGTAAACTGGTTGCACATTTTAAAGAGCTTTTGTTTTGGCATTGAACAAATTCGTTCAATCGATGCAGTCAAATCCATCTGCATTACTTTATTCAAACAGGTAATGAAACAAGGAATAACCGACATGAAACATCAATGGAACTAGTAGCAACATATAGTTTGGCAAAACAAGTTGCTGTTCCAAGCAGTCCAGATAAAGGGGATGTTGATCAACAGATGGAGGGGGATGAGAGGGGGATGGGGAAACCAGGCAGGGATGGATCCTAATGATGGCAGAGGGGAATGATGGGAAGTGCAATTCTAGAACTCGAGGTGATTTGGAGCGTGTGAAAGTAGAGAGAGGTGAGGGCACGCGCTCCGTGACCGAACACCCTCCTGTGAGCGGCTCCGGAAGTAAGGACCTGGACAAGGATGGGGTCTTGGAGCAGGACGATCTGGCTGTGTGTGATAAGTGGTAAGTAGAGTGGGTCCAGGACGTCCTGAGAACTGACCCAGGAACGTTCCTTAGGGCCATTGCCCTCCCAAAATATTGCAGTACCCTGCCACGGTGTCTGGAGTCCAGGAAAGGTCTGAAAAGAGACACATGAAAGGTGGGTAAGATTATATAATGCGCTCGAAGGACCAGCCGAAATGTGACCGGAGTGATCTGCCAAAGAATCTTGAAGGGACCAATGAAGCGAGGAGTCTTGCTAGGAAGCCTCAACTGAAGATCACGGGTGGAAAGCCACACCCACTGGCCAGGCCAATACCGGGGACCCTCACACCTCCTTCGATCTGCATGCAGCTGATAGCGATGGATGGCACGTCATAGATGGACATGAGCGGCATTCCAAGTGGCCTCGCGGAGTTGCAGCCACACATCTAAAGCAGGGTGGTCTGACAGTTCTCCTGCCCATGGAAAGAGGAGGTGAAAGCCTAAAAACACATTGCAAAGGGGTTAGACCAGTGGCAGGCTTGACCAGGGAATTATGGGCGTACTCCGCCCAGACCAGGAAGCGGCTCCAGTCCTGTTGGTTCTCGAATAAGGTCCTGGTTCAACCTTTCAACCGGACCGTTGGCCTACGGGTGGTACCCTGATGTGAGGCTGATCGTTGATATTAAGTTTGAAGAAGAGTTCTCTCCAAACGTGGGAGGTGAACCGCGGACCACGATCTATGACAATGTCCTCGGGGAGAACAAAGAGGGAATAAAATGACAAGATTTAGAGAAACGATCCACGACAGTGTTAAATTCCTGAGACGGAGGCAAATCAGTTACAAAATCCATGGCGATGTGGGACCATTGGCGCTGAGGCACTGGAGGCACTTATAGCCACTATAAGAGACTGGCAGGTTTAAGGTGGGAAGATTTGACAGTGTTACACATGAAACATTGGTGAATGAACTTGATAAAATCAGCCCGGAGCTTGGGCCACCAGAAGCGGTTGGAGACTAGTTGTACAATAGCAGAAATACCTGGGTGTCCAGCGTTGAGAGTGCATTGAACCCATCGAAGCACTCGATCATTGAGTTCGAGGGCTATGAACAGACTGTCCCCAGGACATGATGATGTCCCACTGCACAGGGGTCACGATCAAAGTGGATGGAAGGATGGATTCTGGCTTGGAGATCTCGTTGACATCCTCGAACCAGCAAGACAGAGCATCAGCCTTCCCATTCTTGGGCCCCAGTCTGTGTACGTGATCTTGAAATTGAAGCCGGAGAAGAACGGTGATCAGCGAGCCTGGCGAGCATTCAAACATTTGCTGGACCTGATATATTCCAGATTTCTGTGGTCAGTAAGGACGGTGAAAGGCAGACAAGTCCCCTCCAGCCAGTGCCTCCACTCCTCCAAGGCCGCTTTCATGCCCAGAAGCTCCCGGTCGCCCACATCATAATTGCATTACCCCGAATTCAGCTTGCGGGAGAAGAAAGCACAGGGAAACCTTTTAGCAGGGTTACCGTGGCAATCACATCATTCCAACCAGCAATAAGTAATCAACTTGTCTACCCAATCAACATGAGTGGAGGCCTATATAAAATGACAAATACGCATACTTTTACACTCTGATTATTTGTAAGTGTTGCATCTTTTCTTCAATTAAGAAAATAACAATTTTAAAAAGATAAAAAGTTATTATTATACTGTCATGATTATAAAACTGCATTATATGCCATTGTGTCAGTTCATTTTAACCTATGCCCTAATAATAATAATAATAATGTACCAGCTGACTGGGAGGGTTCCTTTGTGTAGTGAGGTGTTAAGCTGTGAGAGATTTTTTTTAGAAAAATAAACATGAATCTGATATATACCCCAAATGAATTCATGTTGAATCGAATCACAAGACAATGAATCGAAAAAGAATAAAGTCACGAAAACCCAGCCCTAATAAAAAAACAGTACCAGTCATGTTAAACATTGTAAAGTTCTTAGTAAACCTAATGAAATGTTTTGATAATCTCAGTAAGTACATTTCTTGTGGTGCATGGTTTTAATAGCCAAAACTTTCAGAATCCACTTTTCTGAATTACACAATTAAGGGTTGTGCAGGTGCTCCAATAAACACAGATTTACACCGGCATAAAAACGTGTAAAATTAACTGTTTTATCTATGAAACAGCAATGCAAGGGAAATTACTCAAAAGCAAAGGTCAGTTCAGAGGAACTTTATGTGGGTTTCTCTCCAGCCATCCTGGGCTTGGAAACAGCAGATGCAACAACTCAACAGGACTCTCCTGTCAGCAGTTAGCCTATGTTCGTTATTGCGTTTGTGCTCCTTTTAAACAAATACAACCAGAGAATAGCACCTTGTTTGGCCAATTGTTACTTTAACAATACATATTTGTTCCTTTATTGTTGCGGTAAAAGCAGATGGATGAGATGGATTATATATGTTTAATGTTCATTGTTAATGTATTTTTCTGGAAACCTGCACCAAAGAAATGAGCTGTACTGAAAACAAATTCCACCAGCCTGGCTGTGTGGTCATTAAATTAATGTAAAAAAAGAAAAATTAATGCGACACCATCCGACTTTGATTTGTCTCAAACTGATCCCTAGGCCTACATTTGGTGCAGTAACGAGCGGACTCAAATATTTTGGACTCAAAGCCTTACTTATT
Source organism: Hybognathus amarus (assembly GCA_030378365.1). Classification (NCBI taxonomy): domain Eukaryota; kingdom Metazoa; phylum Chordata; class Actinopteri; order Cypriniformes; family Leuciscidae; genus Hybognathus; species Hybognathus amarus. The sequence continues at coordinate 505,117 of JAQIUQ010001685.1, read as the reverse complement.
CATAGGCTATCTGAGCAGTGTCGGGAGTACAATTGCTTTAAAGCAGCATTTCACCCATTTCTACATTAATCTTCATTGAAAGTGGGTCATATATGTCAAAGAAATTTTCAATTTGGTGACCTCTTGATTGAGAAAAGACAGAAAACAACTTTAGGGCGCATTTATATGTAAGACAAAAAAATCCCACAATGCACCACATTGCATAGCTTCGCGAGCCACTCCCACTAATCCAGAACAGCGCAAACATCAGAGAAATCACTCTTCTGTCTAGGCTAGCTGCCACCAGAGTTTGAAATTCATTTCACACAAAATTTCTAGTTAGTTGGCAAACTCATTAGTGAATTACGCCTACTTTGTATTTCTTCCTGGTGAATTATTGCATCATACCGGGATGTTCAGTCAGAACATAATGTGGTGCGACACCAGGATGGTTCACATCACAACACAAACGTCCGTGTGCTCGATCTGATTCAGAGGTTTCGTGCAGGAGAAATTGCCATGGTTGAAATTCTCTGCAGCAGACAGGACTCTATCTGTGTCCGTAGCTCACAGCGAGAGCACAGGCACCAGCAGTCCGCCTCAGCTCGAGCTCAGTCCGGGCTCATCGACTGTGACAGGGAGGGAGTGGAACACTTAAATCATTTCTCCCATCTCAGGGGAAAATAAGGGATAAACCATGACCATTCAGAAATGTGACTGGGTTTCTAAAGATACATAGCTTAAAGGGATACTCTACCCAAAAATGAAAATTCAGCCTACTCACCCTCAAGTTGTTCCAAACCTATGTGAGTTTCTTTCTTCAGCTGAACACAAAAAACATATTTTGAAGTACTTCCTTTGTGATCAGCAGAAGAAAGAAACTCATACAGGTCTGCAACAACTTGAGGGTGAGTAAATGACAGGATTTTCATTTTTTGGTGGAGTATTCCTTTAACGCAAATGAATGAAATGTGTCCCTTTAATATAAAGTGGGACCTAAACAGACATGACTCTGTTTTAACATAGATTAGCTATTTAAAGGAATGACAACATTCCACAACTTAAACAGTGATTGTGGAATGATTGGCAAGTTGGCTGAAGGGCACAGTGATGATTGCTTAAATTCTTGTGTCTTTTTTTCCAATGTACAAACTACAAACGGAAATATGATGCACACATATAGGCTGGTAAAGGTACTTTGTACTTTCTGTTTGTATTTTTGATCAGTTTCTGTGTTCATTTGTTCTGTTTCCCACCTCTCCTTTGTTTTTTGGTTACTGCCATTATGAGTTAATTTATCCCAGCTGTGTCTGATTAATGTATCTTGTTTATGTTTGCTATTTAAGATGCACACTTGATTTCAGTCTTTGTCTGGTTTCCATTGTGTTACCCAACCTGTCAGTTTGTTCCAGAGACAGGGTTCCCACACCTTGGTTAACATCAAATTCAAGGACCTTTCAAGGACTTTCCAGGTCCAATACCCTCAAATTCAAGGACTTAATGTGGGGACAATTCAAGTGAGAGCAAGGTTAAATAGTGTATGTAAGATACCTTGTTACAGTTTTCATCTGTCAAACAACTAGGCAAAAAGTTGTTTTGTTTTTTTGCATGTATTTTTGGCCATATGACAGACATCTGATATTCCATTTGTTGTATTTATGTTTTGCATAAAACCGAAAAATATTTGGTACATCCTAATCCTATAAAAAATGATAATAATCAAATAAATATTATATAAAATAAAAATGTGTCAAGATCCTGGAACTGATTATGTCAACTTGACAGCTCAACAATAAAACATGAGAACAAGAAGACATGGTTTAAAAAAAAAACGTGCATTACGCGCATGTTTTCAGCGCATGTTTCATGCTCATGTGAATGTCATGGCAACGTACAACACAAAGTGCCTTACGCGGGAAACACTTGACCAGAGAATGTCTAATATGCGACTTGACTTAACCACTGGACTGAACGTAAATGCGCGTACCTAATGTAAATCAAGCAAGCTAGTGTGCATAGGACACGAAGTATTGGCGAAATAACGCATTAGCGGACTGGGGAGAATAACATGGATTTTTTTTCCAGAAAATTTCTTGAACAAAATAAATTCAAGCACTTTCAAGGACCTGTATCTATACATGTTTATTTTCAAGAACTTTCCAGGGCCTTGAAAACAAAAAATCAGATTCACAAACTTTCAAGGATTTCAAGGACCCGTGGGAACCCTGCAGAGAGTTATTATTTAAGTTTGCATCTTAGCTTGGAGTCATTAAACTGGATGTTTTATCCAGCTGATGTGGGCATTGGCATGGCTTGCATCAACATTTGCGTTTGAATAGCGCACACTTCTCTGTGGGCGTAGTGATCAGATTAACACTTACTAAACTATAATGAGCTGAAGAGAAAAGAACATCTCTCTCTTTTCTTACAGATTATATCAACTGAGAATATTTAGTTTTTTTCTTGTATAAATTACTTTATTTTAAAGAAGAGAATTTCATCTTCATAAAGAAAAATCTTTCGTGTCTCTGTGACTAGTATTACAGTTCTTTTCAGACGAATTTCAGAATGGACTTCACTGACGGAGAGAAGGCACAATTTGCATGTTTATTTTTTTTTATTTGACAAACAGCAAAACACTTTTTTGAGTATACACAAAAAATAGACACTTGATTCAAACATGATTAAATGATGTATAACACTTATACGGAAGATCAAAATCAGCAGAGTATTAATGGTATCTTTTGCACTTTACTTTTTGCACTGATACCGCTGACCCCAGAGGGTTAATGTGAAGCTACCATAAAACCTGAGCAAAGACACGAGACATAAAATTTGAGCATTGGTCAGTCTGGCCAACCTTTTGGCATTCCAAATATTGAAAAAATTTTTTTGAAAAAGAGCTTACAATGGACCTATTAGTAATAAAGCATAGTGGGTAGGCAACAGCAGAACGAGTTACCGGACACATTACGGTCTAGCAGATACCAGACCAACTTTACTGCTGACCCAACTGTGACTGTAGAGGACCAGCCACAACAAGTATTGGATGCAAAGGTGCAGGTGCAGATTATTCTGAGAGCACTATACAGGTGGACAAATCAACGTACCTGGTGCTTTCCCCTTTCAAAATTCTGATATGGAGTGGGTCATCAGTGCTTTCACCAATAAGGACATCACAAGGTGAGAAACAGATTATTGAGCAATGTTTCTCAATCTCAAATGGCTGATACACACACCTATGGTTCCATGAAGAACATTCAAACTTTCTATTTCACAAAAGGTTCTTAATAGTGGAAAAGGGTTTACCAGATTTTAAAATGTTCTTCACATACACACAAATTGTAACAACTGTTTACTGTAAGGAACTCAAAATGTTTTTTTTATCATTGCTGCAAAGAAAAAAAACTTTTGGAACCTTTATTTCTAAGAGAGTAACTGGGTTTATACTTGTATTGATACTCCAAAAGTGAAAGATCGGCATGTTCTTAGATCCACATCCTTGCTGGTCCTGGAACAACCTTTCTGTCAACCAATCATATTTTAAGGTTTGGCTTCAGGTTTAGTTTCGGATGTGACTGACATTTAATCAATCTTTTGTTTCCCACTGATGGTAGCTGTAGCTAAAATTTGTGTGTAATTTATGCACTACCATCATCTTTAGCATTCTCATTCATCTCTCATTCATCACCTTAATTTGAACAATGGCGGTTTTTAGGCCTTGTTAGAAAACCTTGTCATTATTTTTGCTATTGTAATTCTGCTATTGGTGCAGAAATTACAAATTCAGAGTTAGAAATATCTAACCTCACCCTCATTTGCATGTATTGAAGAACAAGGATATGGTGATTTATTTTAGAATGCACAACGTCACATCCATTAAGGATCAAACACTGGGAGAGTGTTCAATCTTACAAATACTTGGGGACAATCATTGATTTGAAGTTGAGATTTGAAGCCAACTGTGAAGGTGTGTGTAAAAAGGGGCATCCATGTTTGTTCTTTTAAAGGACACTGCAAATTGACTAAACACTGTTGATTCTGTTTTATCGTACTTTTATAAAATCAATTTGGTCAATTATTCTTTGGAATGTACTTTAAAGAGCCGGACCTCTATTAACCAAATTGTAAAATGGTCCAGTAGGTTGACTGGGGAGCCGCTTCTAAAAAACACACTGTGGAACTTTTGGCCACTAGAGGCACTCAACCTGTAACTTTCACGTCTAGCGTCCCTAGAGGCTACAAGCTCCGCAGCACTGGCGCAAATTAAAGTCAACAAACAGTCAACCGGTCAGCCTCCCGTGTCTTAAATTGTGTGCTTGCAGAGGGCTGTGTTTGTGTGTAGGAATGAACACTGGGCTGTGGGCATTTTATTACACTCATAACACCAACGGCTGTGGCCGGAAAACCAGAAAATACTACACTGCTTATATGAATTTATCTGGGTTACCTTGGAAACAGCATTTGTGTGCAGGCAAGCATCCGCATCGGTTGAGCACCCTTCCTCTTTAGCTCACGCCAGCGAGCGAAGCGAAAGCCGGACCAATGCTAATCCTCGTCCTGGTTTTTAATTTGTCACTCTCCCCTTTTCTTTTTTAAATTCCTCTGATAAAACCGTTGCCTTCTTCCTTGTAGCTGTTGTTCGGCCATGACGAAAACATACAGACGGCAATCAAATGCGAGTAGAGCACTAAGGGTGGTGGGGGAAGTGACGTATGCCGTAAAGTGGTCGAATTTTGCAGTTCTTTTTGTGCTACAAAGTAAAGTTACAAAGTGCTACACCTTACAGACACCTTCAGGCTACGGCAGACGTGTCATTCAACCTATAGTAAGTTGATGTGCCATCTCAATGGGTTTTGGTAATATATTATAAAAGTTGAAAAGTTCCAAAGTGTGGCTTTAACCCTGCTTCACTGTATATCAAGCAGGTACAGCAAAAGGGTGTTTAAATAAATCTATTCTGAGCTCCAGCACTTTCCGTATAATTGACTGTTTAGAGTACCACAGTGTACAAAAAAATAACTGTAAGAACAGCTTTGTCCCTTTAGTGATTAATCATATGAATAGTATAAGATGAAATAATGGGTGTATTACAATGTTTTAGCGGTTAGTGTTATTTTTATAGTGTTGTCTATTGTACTATCTACAGTCTATAAAATGTATGAGAACTGGCATGAACTTGTTCAATGCAATCTTACCTACGGGTATAGATAAAGGAATCTGGAAGTGAATCTATTTGATGTATTGTACCAGGACAGCAAAAGATAAAATTCATCATGTTTTAATGGTACCTTATTATTTCATGTCTGTCATTTTGCTTTTTTTTTTTCTTGTCTTTAGAACTTACAAAAAAGTAAGGCCAAGCAAAAATGCCAACAGGTGAGTGATGTTTTGACATTTTTAACATGTTATGGAGGAGCTCAGATTACTTGCGTCACTCATGCGACAGTTGGAAGGTTCACTTTAGAATCTGAACTGCATTGTTTTGTCATCTGGATGAAGGAGACATATGGGGAGACTGACTTAACACACCAACTTGAGTTGTGTTAAATCATTTTTGGAATTTAGGGGAGCGAAGCCCATTTGTTTCAGATTTTCACAAAACTGGTTTAGACTAAGTCAATTTACACAATTTACAAGGGTTCGTGTCATTACTTAGTGGGGCTACATATTAATCTCAACTATTGATCTTCTTATTGGCTACACTTTTCTCGGTTGAAATCTATGGGGTCTCTGTGTCCAGGGGCTTCGCTCTATATGTTCACAGACGCTGCTGAGCACGAATTTTAACAGTGCGAACTTGACGCGTAAGGTCAAGTGCGAGATAATTAAGTAGCTACTTACTTAACATTTCATATTTGAGATTTTTTAGGTCATAAATGTTAAACGAATGACAAAAAATATTTAGGCAAACTAATATAGTTTTGTCTAATTTCGACATTTTGTAAATAGGGCTATGCAATGTGACTCATGTAATGTAATAATTAGTTTCATTGTGAAGGGACAAGAAACATTAACAAAGCTGTTTTCATCATTTTAGGCACAATAGTAATAATGAATGTATACATATTGAGAATATAATAAAAACTTTAGCCTTTAGCACATTCAAAACACTCAGCCTTCGGAGGGGAAGAAAAAGGGATGAAGAGACTGAGAAAAAAAGAAAGTGATGGAGATCTGGAGAGAGCAGGTATTGACAAATAATCTACTGCCCACTGACATGGTTTTAAAGCTGTCTTAGCTTTTCTTTTTTTTGTTGTTTTTCAAACGTCTTGAAATGCACATATCAGAGAAATAAAAAATTTGAAGCCCCTACCAACCTCAAATTTAGGACCTCTTTGATTATAAAGCCCTGTCTTTGGCCCTGTATTAGGCATAATATCATTAATGTGTAGCCTACATATTGTGAATGCATTTAATAAACTTAATTACCAAAGTAGCTAGCTTTAGTAGCTTTATATCAGTCAAAGCTCAGCTTTAGGAGGGGAAGAGACAGGCCAAGATAAAAAAGAAAGAAAAAGAGGGTGATACTGATGAGGAGAGAAAAATAATCAGCTGCCCACTGACATGGTTTTAAAGCTGTTATCCAATTTTTTGGCCCTTCAAAACATCCTAAAATGCACATATGTAGATCAGAGAAATCAAAATTTTCTTGGAAAAACCCTGAACCCCACAAGCTAACCTACCTCACATTCAAGAATCGGGACCACAGTGATTATAAAATCCTGCCTTTGCATGGTGATGAAACTGGTTAATAGTGAGCATTAGATCCTAAACTAAAGTGTTACTTGTGATTTATTTTTATTTATTTTTAAATCATATCCTCATTGGGGATTAGCCCCCCTAAAAATGAAAATCCTAGTGACGCCCCTGGCTGTGTCCATTTCATTTACTGTCTGTGGTTACATGACCCGGTGGTGGACATGGTATTAATAAATAAATGAGATATAACTAGAGAGTTCAGATTTTCATATTAATATAATAGCATTCCAAACACTGATGATGGCTCAGGCAGAAACTGGTTAGTGTGGACATGGTATTAATAAATGTATGACATATAACTAGGGTGCGGTTTAATATTTATATAATAGCATTCCACCATGGAACACGTGCTCCTGCTCAATGTGAGATGTTGCTCTGATTGTTTATTTCATGTTACGCCCAAATTAGTAATGTAACTTCAGACCAACCCTAATGCCTAATTAAGTCCTAAGATAATGTTAATTTACCTCAAGATTTATTTGTCTAATAAAATGTTTAAAATTTGTTTAAAATAATTGAAAAGAATTTATCAAACTGGAGAAGGGTCACTTTGCGGAGAATGACACTTTAATTTTTTTGTAGGCTGTAAATGTGACCAAAATATTCCCCATCAACAAACTGAATGCTTATAAGATTGAAAATGGTAACCATAAAATCAAGAATGCCTTCATTGTGGGGGAAAGGGCATTCAACAATCACATATCATAAACATGCATACCCCAAACATGCATGAAAGAAATGGCCTTTAAGATTTTTTTTTCAGAACAAAATCAGACAACACCAAAAACCCTGTTAATGATAAAAGAAAAATTCTTAAGAAAATATATTTTTTATTTGTTTCAGGGAACACCAGCACATTTTGCTGTTTGTGTCACACTTGTGATCACTAAATCTGTGCCATTCGTTTGTGATCCATTTGTGCTGGTTTGTTGTTCTAGAAATTAAACATAATTATTATTGTGTGGGATATCACTCTCCACCCCATGTCGCTCAAATCGCTTTACATAAGTGCTGATCATTTGTGCAGCAGCTTGTGCCATAAAAACAAACACTGTTACTATTTACCTTCCTTCCATGACGGTAAAAAAAACATGCACAGTGACAGCACCATGAATGAGACAGGTATGACTGAGTCAGGTATGTAAATAGATCAGGTATGTAAATAGATCATTGCAACAACACAAAGTGTGCACAAAGGTGAGAAGTGACAACTTTTCATTAAATATTTTAAAAATAATTTATTTTAGGGTTTGTTTTGAACATTTACATCAAGCGAAAGCGAACCGCACCGGTTTGGAGCAATTTGAATGTCATGGGGTGGAGAATTAGCCTAGAGGTTGTTTATTGCTTTTAAGTAACAAATATAATATTAAGATATTTATATTAAGATATTTATTCTTAAATATTTAAGAATAAATATAATATTCATTGGATACCTAGAATTAACTTTTATGTAAAGGATAATGTACATCCAGCCGGTGGTTCTATCAAAATAACCCCAGACAGGACGATGAGGGCGCCGACAGAAGCTATTGACCAATCAGAGTCAAGTATTCCACAGAGCCATGTAATAAACCCATAGACAGTATAAGAAGTGGACAGAGCCATCTCATTGAGACTCAGGGATGTCCCGATACCACTTTTTCACTTCCGCTACCGATGCCGCAGCTTTGGCTTTTGCCGATACTGATATCAATCCGACATTTTTATTCTATTCTTAAACTAATAAAAAATAGCACTTTTCTCAATTAGCCTCTTAAAATATACCTCCAGTATATATTCCACAACCACAATTGATTATGAAATATTGCCACCCTTTATTCAAATACTACAAAAAATAAAATATATATATATATATATATAAATGAAAGAAAATACAGGTACCTCAGTACTTAATGCTAGCTAGCTACCAACAGGTTTAAAGTTAAAACAATTTAATCAGCAGCATTCTACATTGTAAATACCAGTACAGTTTTTTTTATCAAGTAGAATTTCTATAACTGTGTGTTGAGCTGATAATCACTCGTGTGTGTTAAACACTATCACCGTAATACAGATAGCTTCGTTATAAGGATAAACAACAAATTCCCAAAATATATGATCATAATCTGCCAAAAATGCTATTATAAACTAGATTAGTGAAGAATACATATTGCTCTTTGTATTGTTGTAAAATACATTCATGAAAAACAAGATAACAAAAATGAATAAGATAATTATTTTAGATATAGCAAAGGCTACTATAAAATTGAGACATGTTTTAAGTGTATTACACAGCTATTTAATGAGGCAGCAACATTAATAATTATTAATGTTAATAAGTTTTAATTGTGTCACTGCATTATGATATGAAAGGCTCAGTACAGTACGGCACAAAGCACTTATGCGCATCCCGACGGAGAATGATGCGCTTGAAGTGGAGTTACAGCACGCAGCACGTCAGTCTGCTTTGAGAAGTTCAAAGCACAAAGGAAATACATATTGATGGACAGTGTATTATGCAGTTAGCCTGGTAATACCAGACTCTGCTACTTCACTTTGCTTCGTAAACAGACTACAGGAGCGAAATGAAAATAGCGGAAGTAGGAAGTCTCACGTAGTCAGGCTATTATGCAGTATACATCTATGCAAAAGTTTATTGAGTCTTTTCTTTTAACAGTTGTAAATTTAAGTTCATGTGCGCGTGAAGAACAATTATAGAGCTCTGACTCTACTCTAGTGTTGTGATCAAAGCTAAAGACTGCAGCCTCTAGCGTCTGTCGCTAGAGCGCCTATTGAGATCGGGGAGTGAGATTTACACACACAGCAACTACAAGCTGGCCTCCGTTACACCCCTACCCCTCCGTTTGCTGCGTTCGTGTCTCAGTGGTAGGGTGTTCCGATTCTTGTTTAGATTGAGGGGTAGCCCTCGAAATGGAAGATTTTTCAGAGGCCCACTCCAAACGGAGGACTACGAGAAAATTCGCATCGCAAATAACCGGCAATATGGCTTCGCGAACGGTTAAACATTTAAAATTAATGCCAGATTATTCCACCATGCACTTTATTTACTCTTTATAATAATACTAGTCATTTAAATTAAGAAACGATATATTAAATTACCTTTCCGATCAAAAGCACATCTGTGACCGGGTAATTTAAGTTTTCCTTTGATTTAAGTTTTTGGTTACATTTGATTATTGTATGGACGACGTTTCAGCCTTATCTTTTGTACAGGTTTCTACATTTGGGTTTGGAGCTGATTTGGTATCACTACTTTGAGAATACCTTATGTAACATCCCTACCGGCGCACATAGTGGCAGTTTTGAGTTTTACACCATGGTACAACTGTATTATTGAGGTGTTCACAGGGAAATAAGAAGAGGTGAATACATTTGTCATGCAAAGCTGCTTTTGCAAATAGTTTTTGGTTTTGCACCTATAGGCAAAATACAATACTGTGTCTTTAAAGCACATGCCTTACTCTCATACCACCTCAAATTCCCTGCTAGGCAACATTTGAATGTTTAGTTTTGTGTATGGACACAGTTTACACATTTAGTATCTTATCTTTGGTGATTTATCACATATTGAAAACCTCATCAGATGATGTTTATCACTGCAAATTATCCATGTCTTGATGGATCTTTATGAATGTACATTTTAACAATGTTCCAAGTTTATGCCAAATTATGTTTTAGCTTGTGTTGTATATATTGTATGTAAATGAAAGTATGAAGTCAAGTATGTTAAGAACAATCTTATAGGGATTGTTACGTTTTTCCTTATTTTTAATTTTATCTATTTGTTTTTCTTTGGTTGAAAATTATTTCAGATTCATACACTATGATTATAGATGTTAACTTAAAAAAAAAATGTTGTTTAGCAATTCAATGATTTGAAAATATTTCCTTGCGTGACAATGTGACATACCAAAGAGGTCAACATGAAAAACATTCAAAGCAAATTTTCTGTGGGGGTGTGGAAGTATATGAAACTGGTCTTCAAACAGACTGTACCGGTATGTATAGTGCACCAGATCCTTTTCTGTGTGTGTCATTCATGTATTGTCAGGATACGCGCTATAGACCAAGGCCAGTATTCAGAAAGAATCTTAATGCAAAAAGTAGCTCCTAGTGACAAAATTCTAAGAAAATTCTAAATTAATTATATATAATTATAAATTAAAGAAAAAAGTAATTAAGCGAGAATCTTAACCTTTAAAAAGAGGTCTTAAGGTCAAAATTGTTAGGAGTCCGGATGAGGACTTTTAAGAAGCTTAAGAGTTTCTTTAGCAAAGGAGAAAATGGCACAGAGACGGAGAGGGAGAAGAAATGTGTTGCAATAGATGACAGTGAGTTAAAGGTGCCCTATAATGTTTTTTTAAATTATTTTATCATGTTTCCTGGGTTGCCCTTATAATGTTAGTATGTTTTTTAGATCAAAAATAGTCATAATTTAGAAATAAAAGGCATTTTTCCTAGCCTGATTTTAGCCTCTGATCTGAACACCCTGTTTGAAGGGGCGTTTCTGCTGTGTAACCGGCCTCTGCTGTGATTGGCTGACATGCTTGCATATGAAATAGCTATGTATTACATGTGAAAACTCTCTCTAATAATTTTACTAGAGCTATTATAGGTTTTACTATTCCAGCTATCGAGATTAACGAATCGTGAGATGTTTTTGAAGTATTTAGATCTATTCCCCATCACATAAAGTGTTGCTGTTATGAGCATATTGAGCAAGCAAAGGTCGGACAGTCTGTCGATCGCGAGGATGAAGATCTTATCATTGTAACGCAGTTTCTGCCTTCTCTGCTTTCACTAATGCAGACACGATCATGTAAATACAGTCAGAGCTTCATTGTGCAGTGTAACATGCGTCATTAAATTCATAACTCGCGCTGTGATTGTTCTTTGACCGCTTTCTTTCTGTATATAATTCACAATTTAAATAAGATTTTTTTTTATCCTACTAAAAGAAACAATGTGAAATCACTGACCTGACTTACACATCAGCTCGATCCGATGCCAGCTCTTAGCAAGTTGAGGTAACAGTCGTCGGTGAAATATTTGAAAATTTCCAGAGAAAATAAAATTAATACATCGTTTCTTCAGAGGCTCGGACGAAGGAACTAAAATATACTTTTGTGTCGATGTGTACATCCGAACACTGATCAACTGCCACGCTTTGGCTGCGCAGCTCCGTCTCGTCTGTCACTGAACATGGTCTGGCATATGCAAATATTTTTGGTCATACATACATATTAATGATCCCGACTGTTGCGTAACAGTCAGTATTTATGTGGAGATTCGCCTGTTTTTCAGGGTTCTTTTTCAAAAACGAGATTTAAGTAAGAAGGAAAAAACAATGGTGTTTGAGACTCACTGTATGTCATGTCCATGTACTGAACTCTTGTTATTTAACTATGCCAACATAAATTCAATTTCACATTATAGGGCACCTTTAATAAGACGCTATAGAGACAAGATCGTGCAGGGATCATGTTTGTGACTGATCTTATTAGAGACACGCTAATATCTCTGACACAGCGCAATGCCATAATGCCAGAAATGAAAGTAATCACTTCATTAAGATATTTGGCATATGGGAAAATGCATTAAAGCTGCAGTGATTTGGGACCGTCATAACCTTCTAAGCAGTGATCACACAAACAATTACAGCACTTTCAGTACCTCTTATGTTGCAGTTCTTATGTCCCAAATGCTCATGAAGTGACTCTTGGAGATTAATCGAATTATGAATTATGAATCATGTCATCATATCGTGAGGCAGCAGATACTGAAAACAGTGTGAGCGTCACTCGTGCTTCAGTGTGTGTGTGCGTGAAGTAATGTTAAATGAAACCGCGCGTCTGCGTCGACATGCAGAGTTCATATTTAAATGGTCGTTTTGCAGTTTAATATAAACAGAAACCACATCAGCAGCGCCGCGGTCACCATGTCTCAGCGCTTTCATGAAGAGGAAACTTCACGCCCTACATGCATGCACATCCAGAATCGGGTTTGATTGGGTATTCGGTACCACCGGGACTTGGTACCGTGACGTTTACATTTTTTTAGTACCGACTTGCTACTGAAGTACGGAATATTTTGACAACACTACTTCACGCTCTTTGTGCATATATGCACATCCAGAACCGGGTTTAACCGGGTACTCGGTACCACCAGTACTTGGTATTGTGACGTTAAAAAAATTTAGTACCGACTTGGTACTAATTTTGAGATCTAATTTTTATTTTGAGAACACTAGGGTCTATAAAGAGATAGGTCACGCCCCCTTGGTGGGCTCTGACGTGGGGCTAGCTCATTGGTCGCACATCAGTGTTGCCCACGCCATTGGATGTGCCATTGCTTCAGCTGCAAATGTGTTTTACATTAGGCTTCAGTAAATCAAAGAAAAGGAGTTTACCCCACTGCACATAGCTCTCTCAGGGAATTGAGGTTACGAATAGTAACCGAGTGGTTATGTGTTTGTTGTTGTTGATTGTATGGTTTACTGCCGGTGTGGTGAAGAGATAAGTCCCACTTAAGAGACTGGTCTCAGCTTAGGACCCAAGCAATCCGATTGGTTCAAAGCTAGTTTTTGGGGTAATCGCTTTAGTGCCTGCTTACAAATCAGAGAAAATCACTTTATTATAGAAGACGTTTTAACTGTCATAACGAGTCATTAATGTATTTTAACTTATATGTTTAAAGTTCTTGACTGAAAAACTCTTAAAACTAAAACTGTGACGCAACAAAAAGTAGTATTTTTAAATTTCGTCGCCTTTTCTCCTCTGATAATGACGCAATCTAAAATAAAAAGCGCTCTACAAATAAATGTATTACTTGATGGCAACAAACTGCTTTTATCTTATTTTGCACATAGCAGCGGGATTTAGCATTCAAGCTACACATACTGCCAAAACAGCTCACGTTAGCAACAAGTTATCGCAAGAACAGATTTAGATCAGGCATACTAATGGGGTCCTAAGCTGGGACCCACCTCTTCAGTGGGACTCATCTCTTCACCACACCGGCTGTGAAACAAATTTCCCCCGGGAGCTAAATTTAACCCTACCTTTAAATGGTATGAGGCTTGAAAAACTAGTCTGCGGAAAGATGCAGAGGTGTTTTCGCTGAGATAATAACTAATAACTGAGATAATAACAGAGTTGTCAAGTTTGATAAAAAGCCTGGAGTGAAATTATATGCAGTTAGGGGAGGAGCCCCTAATAATATGAATTCCTTGCTTTCCCATACCCACTAACATTTCTCTAGGTTACAGATAACATAAAGCATAAAAAAAAGAAATAATAAAAATTAAATAAATACACGAATAAAAAAAAATTGAGGCAAACTATTTCACACATCGTTCGTCAAACTGAACTATAATACATAATACAATACATTTTTTTGTTGTTTTGTTTGTCATTTAGGATAAATACACTTTTTAACTTTTATTAATATACGCATGCATACAAATGCATGCATTAGGCACGCACACACCACATGATACGTTAAAGTGTAACCTCCATCCGCCTCCCAAGTTTCATTAAAAATCATCCCAAATCCCAATCCCCTCTTCTGCTGTCTACCACTACTTTCGCCATGTATTTGTTCGTTTCTTTTATTATTTTATGCAATCAAAACACTCTAACCTGCCGCGCTTCGTATCTCCAGAGCCCGGTCCGCTTAAATGGAATTTTGAAGGACAAGTAAAAGAGAATTTGACTTGACCGAACCGACAAGTAGCCTGATTAGAACATCAATAGTTTTTTCTTTTTTTTTAAACTAGTTATAAAAAAAAATAACTAGGGATCACTGAAACCAAGAGAATGATTCTGATTTTATTAAATTTATTGTAAGTTGCGATCAATTGTGGATAATAAAATGTACTAGCCTACTGACGGTGAGGTTGCGCTGTTGACGCTCGCGCAGCCTCTCGATGAGAAACCTGCACACATGAGCACAGCACGCGCACACACACACACTACGTTAACATAGTGCCTATAAAACATCTAAATGTGGAGTTTCTATATTTTAACATACATGTTAAGCAGCCTCAATTTTTCCTGAATACCATCACGATTGAAAATGTGAATGATTTCCTACAACAGTTCAATAAACAATAACATTTTAGTCACGTACATTTTAGATGAAATATTGGCTGTTTTTGTTCTGTTTCAGCAGCGAAAATAGCTCCAAACAAAAATCACGGCAGAACCATGGCGAATCTCACAAGAACACTCATCGTGTTTCCATTACTGAATGATTCAGCATTTTGAACGAATTCGGTTGAGTCAAAGATTCAATGACCCATTCATTAACATCTGTCTCGTTTTTGAATGAATCAACCGTTTAACGAATCGTTTGAATTAATGAATCAATGACTCGCTCATTAATACGGCAGCCTGCGCCACCTATTGCCGTTTTAGTGTTATGTTTATATTTACATTAATAAATACAGTGCAAATAGTTGCGTCTCTTTGTATAAAAGGGAAGTGGAAATAAAAATCATTAATAGGCTAAACTGACCACATGATAATGTCCATAACATTAGATGTCCGTAGATGACCTTCACATAACGGTTATATTAGAGTTAGGGATAACACAGTTTGTACAGTATAAAAATCATTGTCTAAAGTTGCCATAAAACATGAAAACCCAACAACCCAATAGGAATATATCCTTATTGTGTAAAACATTTGTTCATAATCTGTGATTACACAATTCCAATTACAAACAGCACCGGACCAACGAATAAAAATATAGAATAGAGCTCATTACAAATAAAAGTTCCAGATGGACAAATATTAAATGCAAAAACTAACTAACAGGATTAAATATTACGCCTTCATTGCTCAGACAACGTCAATTGAATTTTGGAAAAGTAAATCTGACCAAGTTTTGAAAAGATATGAGTGAGTCAGACCTGAGTCTGACTGGTCTGATCTGAAGTTTGGTAAAGCAAGTCAATTTCTCATAATAATAATAAATAAATAATAATAATAATAATGTT
Source organism: Hybognathus amarus (assembly GCA_030378365.1). Taxonomy (NCBI): domain Eukaryota; kingdom Metazoa; phylum Chordata; class Actinopteri; order Cypriniformes; family Leuciscidae; genus Hybognathus; species Hybognathus amarus. The sequence continues at coordinate 489,372 of JAQIUQ010001685.1, read as the reverse complement.
TAAATATATGCTGAATTTCTCAAGCCAACATTATAAACAGAACTCAGAGATAACATCGACCAATTCAGTATGTAATAAAATGTATAATAAAACGAATAGCATGAAGGTATGCCGTGCTCTTTAAGCCGACATGATTTTAATTAACCCCAAACCCTGCTAATTTTGTAAGTACGTTCTGTACGTTCACTAATTCTAGCTTCTCTTTTCTGTCTCGTTCTTTTCATGTAAACTGAGTAGGCCACAAATGCTTACATTTTTTAATATAAACTTTATGTCAATTCAATATATTTAAAATTATTTTAGGATACCTATACTGTACATGTGTCACATACATATTTTGATGTTAATAAAAGACGAGAGTGGTAAATGTTATGAACATATGCATGTAACAGTTCACCCTGTTATTGATTTTTATTTCCACTTCCCTTTATCCAAGTCATCTGCTACAGCAAGAAAATGATTTATCAAAACTCGAAACGGTAAATAATATGCTGTAGGCCCATATTATCTCTTTAGATTACTGAATTATTTTTACCATTCACGACCATTTCACGACTCTCACATTGCTCTCCCGCCATTTTGAAAAGGTCAAAGGTTATCTTGGCAACTCATGCTCGTGTAAAATGCCACATGAGGGGGTGTTCATGTGCATTTTCCACGTCAGCTTTTGGCATTTACCATAATTACCATCGCACCTGAACGCACCATTAGTTCAAAATTGTGATGTAGCCTATGAACTAACTGAACTAGTTCATTTTAAAATTTGTGAACTGAACTTTTAACTAGTTCATGTAGAAAGTGAACTTTCCAAACACAGGAGGACACTTGCAGGACAACTTGGTTGGCATTGCCTTTTGAGAAATACACGGTGTGGGGTGTGACTGTGAACTGGTTTAAATTGTTTCTCATGGCAAATGCATGAGACTTGAAGCATGACTTGAAGACAATGCATGAAAACTCTGAAGAATTATTTTCTATAGGGCATCTGGATTTCTGCCATTTGTATTTTCTACTGAACTATGAGTTATTTTCAGATCACCGGCGCATATTCCAACCTGCTGCAGGCTAAAAAATATTTTTTGCTTGCAATATTTCTTTAGAATGGATTAAAGGTGCAGTGTGTGATTTCTAGCGACATATAGCAGTACGGTTGCGAGTTGCACTAAGGGCTCAGCCCACTGTTCACCCACTCATTGGGCCCTAACTTGCAACCGGCGCAAATGACTTTATAAACAAACACATTTATCATTCCTATTTTGCACCAGCGCAAAGCGGGCTTTTCCCTCCACAGACGCACGCACGAATGAACTTGTGCTCCCTGGGCAGGTTGGCGCAAAAAAGTGGCGTATTTCGGCACAAATATTCCCCAGTGCCATTTTGCAGTTCCAGAAAAAAATAAAAAATACTGCCACTGACCAGAAAAAAAATTAGTCTAAATGTGCTGCTATAATAGAATTGCACCACAGAACAAGCGCATGTTGTTCATCATGCTCTTAAAGTGAATGTGAGATGATGCTCTGATTGGTTTATTTCATGTTACACCCAAACCACACCTATGAATAATGAAGCTACTTCCGACCAACCCCTTTTAGATTTGCCAGGCACAAGAGTCATTTATCCCGCCGGTTAGATAGCAGCAACTGCCGGATCTGCCCACAAAGTTACTTGCGCTTTGACACTTGTGTTTCAGATCGTTAAAATAGGGCCCTTTGTCTCACAAACGTAACCAGCACATTTCTCTCCACATAGCAAACACATAATACAGCGAGGGAGAAGAACCACTTGACACAGGCCATCAATGTGTACTTACATTTACGAGTCATTAAATCATGTTTAATTTTGACTTTCTCTGTGCATGCTTTCTCTTGACATCGACTCCCTAAACCTCCATTAAATGACTGACAGTTTGACCGAAAAATGTCAAAATTGAAAATACTGTGGAAACAAAAAGACACATACATCTTTGGATGCCCTCAGAGATAAGCTAAAACATATCAAAAAAAATTTTCAAAGTGAACTATCCCTTTAACTTGTAGCATTTTAACTTAAGATAGTGAGTTAATCAGTCAGATTCATGAACGAATCATACTTTCTAAAAAGTCAATAAGATCATGAATTTGGTGAGCTGAATTTAAGAAGCTTATCAGTCCGTACGATTTCATGAACGAATCATTTTCAGAGTGTTTTTGTGAATCAGTGAATAATTGGAAATAATTCAGTCTGAATAATAACTCTGTTCCTCAAAGATGACATTGCATATGTTCATTCATCTTGTGTCGTGATACATGACAAAGACTGAGTAAATTGTGTTGACAGTTGATCAGACAGGTAAAAATTTACACATTGAATAGTGACTCAAAGACAAATATTTAAAATCAGATAAAAGTAAGAACATTCTTACACATGCCTGGATGAGAATGTGCCAAATGCGAAGATAACATCTGTTTATTGACCACCACATTGGCAGTGAAAAGGCCATAACACCATAACACAACTTTTATTACATTTACATTTAGCAGCCGCTTTTATTCAAATCGACTTACATCTGAGCGACTAAATCAAACAAGTCATCGTGAAGAAGCAATAACAACACAAGACGTGCTCAAAATACAAGGTTCAAACATTGCTAAGAGTAGCATAAACCAGACAAGTAAGGATTTAGAGAATGTTTTTTTATTATTATTATTATGATAAGTGCTCACGAAAGAGATTAAAAAACTTTTATAAGCCAGAAAGAAAGAAAAAAGCCAATCTATGAACAATCTTCTGTGTTTATGGAGGCATTTTTATGCTTGAGGAGTTTCCTAAGAGTCAAATATTCCAGAGTCACTGGCCCAATAAATGTCGCTTCCTTAAGTTAAAGGTACAATATGCAGATTCATGTTTCAGCCACCAGGGTCAGCTAACTCTTACAATAACAAAAGCGTATCCACAAGTTTCCGAAGGGGCGCTCCTGTAAAAAATAAAGTGGGTGCAACTTCCGGTGAGGCGGCAGTAGCATTTCAATGGTATTTTGTGTGTTAGTTAGCGAAGAGGCTTAGCTGTTTTTCAGAGAATTATTTTACTATTTAAAGACGCAAATCTTTATGAGAGATGTCGTTACGGAGCTCAGGGACAACATGTGCGGTTCGTGGTTAGTACGTATAACCTGACTAAACTAATTACAGTGGCTTAAACTTGATTGTTTTGAACATAAGCTGAAAACGAAATCGGAGTGATCCTGCCAGAGAGCCCGTCTCTGATCCTGCCAACGACTGTAGTTTCCATCACCTCCCAAAAGACGACGAATCTTCCTGTGTACATTTGTTTAAATTCTTAATATTCTATAAACTCTATCAGCATGCGTTTGGCTGTTCGCTACTGATGTTACACTAAACTAAGGATCAAAGCCTGTGTTGACAGAATACCAAATGTGCCAGTTAATGTATTCAAGTGGCACATTCATTTATAATTTTGAATAAACTCCAAAGCACAATGACTAAGTGTGTATTTTTTATTTTAATTGTTTGTCAGCTCGCACAACTGTCTGTCACCATGCCTTGATGAGTATTGATTATTAATAATGTTATTATAATACTCCCCAATCAACTACTGCGGAGGGTAAAGGTACTGTTATTTCACCCTTTTTAATTTCGTTGAGGTTGTGTTCCCACATCGTTAGCTAGTTTGGATCGCTATAACTTGAAAGACTGTCAACTTCTTGAATGAACGAAGTGTCAAGCATGTCAAGTCCATAGACAGTAAAAGAAAGTCGCGCTTTGCTTACTTGGAACTGAAAGTCGCGCCCACTTTTGACGCAAGGGCTTCATGGGGCGTCAGGAAACTGTGGATATTAATGACGTATATTCCGCATTAAGCGGAATTATGGATCTTGTCGTCAAGCTGATGGATCTTTTATGGATGAGTGAATACAATGTTTTTAACATGACTGTAGTATGAATAAGGGCGGCGATTGCTAGACGTATACCAGCGCCACAAGCAATGCGAGTCCTGCGGAATGCGGATATAAAGGAATAAGGGCATTTGATTCTACAGTACACGCTAATACTACGCTCAATGACTCAGAGGATATTAAACTTGAGGTAATGCAGAGCTACTTCACTTGCTCTAACAGTTTCACTGTATTTGAGTGTGTTGAATGTTAGTTAAGCCACAACACAACGTGATTAGATCCACAACAGGAGGTAACTCACTACACGAGTTGACAACGCACTACATGGAGATACACCCACGATCGGGTGATAAGAGCAAGCTGTTTCAGTACTATGGTACGGTCTAAATCCTGAAAATAATCAAATAAATAACGAGTTGACAACAACTTGTCACCCAACGATCTCTATCTTGCTCTACAAACCACATTTTGTCACGAAAAACCACGCAATAAAACGAACCAGAAATGACGCGAAAACAGCACGTGCGCCTATACCCAGCGAAGAAGAGAACACAACACGTGAATGGACGTCAGACAGAAACTAGTGCTGCACACTGTTTGCGCGACGATCTTCTGCTCTGAGAAAAAAATGCAAAAATAAATAAATAAAAACTAAGATTTACCTGGTGTCTTCAACCCATGCGTTGCTATGATTGACTGTACTCATGACATCACTGAGATTGAGTCGACGTGACGGCTCTGGATATCTAGCAGGCTGAGACATTTCTGGGCTCGGTGTACGCATCTGCAAGCGTTTTTGCTGCGTTGTTGGCTCTTCTCATACTAACAGATTGGCGAGCGTTCATCGTCCGCTAATCCCCGTGATTTGCACGCGATAACACCCTGACCAGTCGGCGAGCTCAACGATTTGCAAATCAGGCATAAATCGGGCTTAAAATCCTGTAGTGTGAACTTGGCTTTAGTTAGGTTGTTTGTTGGCTGTATGAAGACTAAGCTCAGATTAACATTAGAGAATAACAAAGATTGTATTCTAACTTTTCATCATGATGAACTACATAACATTGATTAGTTTTATATACATTAATATGCTCACCTGTTTGCTCAAGTAACATGCAACACTCGCGTCTCTGTCAGGTCGAAAAGATGCATCTCAAAAGATGTTGATCTTCGTTTTAGTCCTCTTTTTGTCTCAAAGTCTGCTTGCAAAATGTTTGTCTGTTGAGCACACATAACGGGCATAACCGTACCAGTTGACCCCACAAAATATGTGCCCTTGCGTTTTTATTTTTATTTTATTTGTTATTTTGCTGAGAGATAAGCTATGCATATTTGTGTGAGGAAATTTCACAAATTTTGTGTTGTAAAATTTTTTATGAATTTTAATTGTAAAATTTTAATGTAAAAAATTAAATGAATGAGACAAAGTTTGAGAATGGTTTGGTGTTTTTATTTGAGCTGTCCTGCATATTACACATTGGAACGTTGTTGTTCACAGTCAGGGACTATATTTTTCTAGCTGAAGGAATGTTTGTTATTGATTTAACTACATGAAAGTTGCACTAATACATTGTTTTTTACTTTATTATTATGTGAAAACCGTTTTAAGGGGTTCGGTTGCAGGCACTCCGCTTCACGTAGTGCCTAACAACGCCCTTCAGCCGTTACTTATTCACGATACAGCACAGCCTCTCGTACCTTATTGCTTACGCATACCACAACAACAATATTGACCTCAATAATCGCAATATGACATTTTCCCCAAATCGTGCAGCCCTAGATAAAATTATAAATGACTTTTGTGCATGGACAAGTAAAACATAAATTTACTTGTCCGAAGGACAAGTGCCTCAAAAAGTTAATGTCAAGTCCTGCACTCTATGGAATGAGAGTAATTTTTAATTTGCAAAAATATGTAACACTGCATTTCAGCTAAATCACTAGATTCTCAAATACTGATGTGTGGCACCAGATAAACAATGTGTACAAAATATTAATCTTACCAGGTATTGAATGAGGTACACGTCTTAGAGCATGGGGACCGAACTTGTTCTAAATGACTTGCCTGTAGAAATAAAAGGTGAAAAAAAAATAAAAAATATATATATAAATACATGCATGATAAACTTTCGCAAATAAGCATGTTAGTAACTAGTTACACATTACAGATGTTACTCAGTTTAATACAGGAGCAAGTTTATTTTTAAAAAGCAATATTATATTAACACAAATAGATTTAATGGAATCAATCGTTTTTAGACTGGCCAAATGTAACTGACCAGTGAAAGTGTGATACGTGTGTGACCCCGTTCTCGATCACTAATCTTAGTCACATAACGTTAGTGTGAACGCCACAACAACTTCAAAATTCCCTCCCAAAACGTGCCGTGGGCCAACTCTGAAAGCCGTGCAACGTTTAGTCTACGCACCTTAACATAACGTTAACCACTCTATTCAAAATACATGTCACTACTATGGCTAACGTTAATTTACGACTAACTGGCACTCCCCTCTTCTCCGCACCGCGTCTAATTGGAGAGCAACTGACAAACGCGCCTCTGTGTTTTTAATTATATTTCTCGCCATTCAATAAGCAAGAAAGTATTTACGGTAAATAATGTACCCCAGGTGTAGCTAAATTATCGAAACCTCGTCCAATGCAGTTACGCTAACGGCAACTGACGTTAACGTTAGGTCATAAGTTAGTTAGCTGACTGAGAAACGAGTAACGTTAACGTCATTCTGTAATGTTAGGCCTAGAGAAAACAACTGAACTCAGAAAATGTCTCTCAAGTGCCAATGACTATTATTTATAAACTCACCAGGTTAAATTACATACATTTATGTTTAAAAACATGCAATACTTACATGTAATTTAGATGAAGGATGACAAACGATGTGTTCGTCAGCAGAGTCCGTTATTCCCGCATCACATTCCGTGCAATGCATTCTGGTAGTCGCGGGAAAAGCTTTGGAGAAGGGGGCGTCGAGTTAAATTCGTTGACAACTTCAGGCAAATGAGGTCATAAAGCGGTCGGCTCGGCTAGCCGAAACAAGTTTCGAGTGGACTATGTTATTAAAATTCGAGAACTTATTTCGAACAGCCGCCATTATGGTCGGTTCTGAGATTCGAGAGAAGCCAGCCCCACGTGATGCATTCGTCCAATCAGCTGGCTGTCAAGGGCGGTCGTTGTTTTGATAATCTACTTCTCGTTTGATTGATTTGAATGTTTATAATTCATTTGAATATTTGTTTAACCACGTTTTACAGACAAGAATGAATCATTTAATGAATGTTAACACCATTAAGTCATGCAATTCAAGAAAACTCCTAGCCAATCCAACACATTTAGATTTTTTTATTTTTTTGAGTAGGCTTAAAACTTTTATAAGCCAGAAAAGAAAAAAAGACAATCTATGAACAATCTTCTGCCTTTTTGGCGGCATTTTTATGCTTGAGGAGTCATATATTCCAGATTTTTAATATGCTCATATTAACAGTTGGATTACTGAACAAACACAATAATACAGACACTGCCCTAATAAATGTTGTTTCCTTAATAAAGGTTTACTATGCAAGTCAAGATTGTTTCGCCACCAGGGGTCGCTAACCTCTTACAATAACAAAAGAGGCGGGACGCTACTGCGCTGAATTGACAGCTGATTGAAAAAGCAAAGCCAATGGTTAAAGAAGTTCATGTTTTTGCCCTTCAAAATATTATAATAGTTGAGACGTAACTAAAAGTGAGACTACTTACTTTACTTTTTTATCAACTTTATTAATCTCACAAGGGGCAATTATTTAAGAGCATGTATACAAGTACATAACACAGATCACACACATTCCATGAAGAAATCCATGCTCATTCATTGCATGGACGGAGAGAACGCGCTTAAATCATCAGACATCCATTAGTGCACGTGAGGGAAACAGCTGGAAGCACAGCACTGGTTGTTCTCTCCATACTCAACACGCCGGAATTCGACGGCATGCACGGGTGAAGGTATAATACATGTATTAAATTGTATGAAATAATCCCGGAAAAAGCACAAACACAGCTGAGGGTGACGCTAACAGACAGCAGACCTCACCTTGGGGTTCTAAGCATGCGTTAAAACCGCCGCCATCTTGGAACAGGGGTCTTGTCATAGGAAGTAGCTAGGTAACGCTGCTATCTCTGCCTTTACTTCGAATCCATTGATGGTGGCGGACTTTTGTGCAGCGTATGATGTTCACTGATGAAATCTGAACTAGGAAGAATGTTTAAAAAAAATTCTTTCTGGAAACAATGATAAATACATGTCTGACCGTTGAAAAAAACGAGAAAATCGCATTCATGATGATTTATGGTGATTTTATTTCCGTTAAACCTGTCTACTACATTGATGCTGATGCATTAAAGTGGAGAGGCTCCCCTGTTTCAAGATGGCGGCTCTATTGACGCATTCGTTCCAATGAACTGCTGTAGCCAAGGTGACGTCTAGTGTATATGTCTATGACTAACGACTAGCAGTGAAAGCAGCGGCACCTGTCACTCAAGTGCAGAACTTTAAGGCTTAAATATAATTTAAACAGTGGAGGTGTAAAAAAATTCACCCCCTCACAGTTGTCATGATAGGGAAAATGAGCTCTATAGACCAAAGCCACTTTTTGCACCAGGCTGTAAACATGCTTTTTTCTGCCGTAAAGTTGGGCATTTTAACATGGGAGAAACATAACCTTGTTTCTCTGTTAACAAGGACAATGTGCTCTAGCCAGGCCATTGGAAATAAAACATGTTCTTAATTGATTTGCCTAGTTAAATAAATGAACATTCATAAATACATCCTTTTTTGAAAATGCAGGTTTTTTGAGAAGGTTTCATTAAGAGCCTTAACCAAAGATTTAATACTGAAAGAATGTTATAATTACCCCCTTTATGCATAGAAATCTTGTTTATTAGTCTCCGCCATGGCTGCCTCTGCTGAAGTGAGACAAGATGCCTTAAAAAAATGATGTAATGCACCAAAAGTTAAAAATTAAATGATTGTGTACATGGCTTGCATGCAGTTATATAAGCTGACAAGCAAATAGTCGCTAACCATAACATCCAGCTCTGTGGAAATTCACACCCTTATCTCACTTCTGACATTGAAGAGCAAATTAGTTCAGCAAACCTTAATTAGCAAATAGTAAAAGTTCAACAAAACCAACAATGACGGCACACCTATGAAAAGCTAATAGTTTCCGTTAACGGTCTGTTGCATATTGTAACCTGTTAATTTATAATAATATGCACTACGAGTCAGCAAGAAATGATTAGGCCTACTTTTATTCAACAAAGATCCATTACATTGATCAAAACAAGTCAGTAAAATCATTTAGAATGTTACAAAAAATTCTATTGCTGTTCTTTTGGACTTTTAATTCATGAAAGAATCCTGACAACATTTTCACAAAAAAATATAACATTTCTCAAATAACATGCAGCCTTGATGACCAAAAGAGACTTCTTTCTAAACCATGAAAAATCTTTTATCAGGTCTTTGAATCAGAGCCCTTTATTGTGTGTGTTAGCATCTACATAAAATGGATAATGAATGACTAGGCATAATGAATGAATACCATGATTTATAGATGGCGACTGTTGTTGGCATCATGAATTTCAGATTAGCCTGCCTCTAAATGACATGTAAAACCAAAATGATGTTGGTCCTTTAACATTTTAACAGAAATGATCCCTTGCAAAGTGCACCAGACTAGACTTCATGCCGATAGTAAAAAGTCTGACTCTGTGAGACAAACATTGGAGGAATTAAATAAAAGACGACCCTCTACCTGATCACAGATGTGCAGGGCGAATATCAATGTGATGAAGCCAGTTGAAGGATATTTGCCATGTTTCTGCAGTCAGCTTTCATAAACATACTGTATTTTATGAATGCAGGATGGATGATCATCACCTTCGGGGTCAGAATCAACTTGTCTGATAGCGTCCCAGACATTTCAGTGCAGTATGAACAGCAGGGACTGGTCTATCCGGGTCTGCAGTCACGCTACAATAATTTCACAAAAAAAGGGTGAAAACAAGATCTGGAAGATATGTTTGATATGTAGATCTGGAAGATATGTAACTCCACAGAGATACTAGAACTTTGTGAGATAAAAGGACGACAAGAGAAACCATGAAAGTAAATGTTTGCTCACTACAGTAACTTCATAGTTCAATGTTACATTTGTTAAGTAACTCCATAAGGAAGGGTGATGTTAAAAATAAACAGTTTAATGTTGTTGTAGGTAATGTGTCCCCTAACTCTTAGCAAGCACTTGCTCGCCACCTAATGGATAAGTGCAGACGTTCAAGGAAAACACAAATCTGCTAGTTTTTCTAAGACCCCATTCAGACTGCAGGCAAAAGTGGCCCAAATCCATTTTTGGGGGTCAAGTGACCAGACTTCAGAAGTAGTGTGAACACTCAAATCTTCCCCAGATCTGATTTTTTTTTTTTTTCAAATCAGATTTAGACCACTTCCATATGTGGTCCTGAATCAGACCCAGATCGGATTCTTCTTTTTCAATGCGGCTAGTGTAAACAACCAAGGCGGATTTGATGTGACTTTTACATCAATCTACATAGACATTTGTCACTAGGGCTGCATCTGCAGGTCTTGATGCCCAAATCCGATTTTCTGACCATTTCCAATTTTTTTGACGACCCGTTTACATCATCCTTTAAAAGTGACCTGTATCCGATTTTTTCATTTACACTATGCACTGAAACTTCCAAATGTAGACGTTCTGACCCGAAAGAAGGAAGAAAAACAGCACGAAATGCAATAGATGCAGATGCAAATAAAATTATGCAGTGTTTTGATTTTCACAATATTTTGAAAAATGGTCAAAAAAAGTCAGCAAAATGGCGGAGAAAAGAGGAGAGCCCCTTGTTGGCACTGTAGCCATGAGCGCTTAAAACCGTGCCTGCCCATATCTCGTGAAATGTCTTCAAATACGGATTTACTTCTGTAAATACCCTGCATTTTTGCCCGCACTCTTCACCTCAAACACTCAAAACACATGAAACCACGTGATGATGGTGTCCATCAGAGTTGACGTCACTTTTTTAACGACGTACGAACTCGCATTTACTGGGGAATAGGCTATCCGATTTGTCTGCTTACATGGCACACGCATTCATACGAGTGATTAAAAAGTGGCTAATTCGTACTAATTCGTACGACCTCACTCGTACAAATTCGTACGATTTGTCTAAACCCACGTGACGGTTAAATTTAGGGGCGGGGTTAGGGGTAGGTCATTTGTACGAATTCATACGAATTGGCCAATTCGTAAAATATGTACGATTTAGCAAAATCGTAGTAATTTGTACGAGTGAGGTCGTATGAATTGTTACGAATTAGCCATCTCGTAAAATTCGTACGAATTCCTGTGAGATCGGGTTGACATAGCCTATGAGTGAAACCTGAATCCAATCTGAGAAAGTCGGAATCCATGCGTTTTTTTCCTGTTCAGCGGTCATCCGATCTGTGCCACATGAGAGGAAAGATTTGAGCCCGATCTCATGAAAGTTCGTATCTATAGCACGATAATTTCTCGTGCCATTTATACGGGGCCAGGATGGGTCGCCTGAAATTGTGTCCTGCCACAGGTGTCTTGAACAGAGGCGCTGACAAAGAAAATAAAAAGCTGCCCTGGAACTGCGAAACTTTCCAAAAACATCAGTAAATCTATTCACATCACATTCCCACCACTCCTGGCCTGGCCCCAGGTCTAAAAAAAGTAATATATGGTGGCAAAGATAAAATAATAGAAGTTTGTTTCTGCAGCGGAATAAAACAATTTAAAATATATTTGACTCTCAAAATTTCGAGTTAAGCAATTTCTCAATGTTTTTTTTTTATTATTTTTTTGTTTTTTTATTAAGATATAGATTTTGCAAGTGTATGCACCTTTGACAATTATTCAAAGGGCAAATGACAGGCTGTGTCTCAAAGTATATATAATTTACTTGGTCTATAAACCTAACAGGGTGAAAATTCTAATAGAAAAAATTGTATTTAATGTATATAGCAAGTTCTATGTATGTATATCTATCTACCTATCTACCTATCTACCTATCTATCTATCTATCTATCTATCTATCTATCTATCTATCTATCTACCTACCTACCTACCTACCTACCTACCTACCTACCTACCTACCTACCTACCTATCTATCTATCTATCTATCATCTATCTATCATCTAACTATCTAACTATCATCTATCTATCTATATGTTATATATATATATATATATATATATATATATATATATATATATATATATATATATATATATATATGTGTGTGTGTGTGTGTGTGTTAAAGGTTATTTATATATACCATATGCTGTTCTTTCCATAGAGTTTAAAGTTCTTTTCCCCAAGTTGATGTAGCCAAAACACCACAAAGGGATGCCCTTTGTGGTGTTTTGGCTACATCATTACTGTCCATTACTGTTCCTTCTTGTGATGAATTTTGTATTTGTTTGTTAATCTAGTTAATTCAAATTAATTATATCATCTTTATATTTATATTTTATATAAATAAAAATGTAATTTATTATGTCTGTCTTCTCTAATTTGTAAATATTTCTCTAGCCATCTGAAGAGAGAATTGTTTTGTTTTGCCCCATGATTGATTATGATGAGGAACCACACAGATATTTTTTGTCCCTCCCCCAAAGGAAATTTGGATTTTTTATTTTATTGTTTTGAAATATGTTATAGGTGCAGTTCCACACATTATCAATGGCAAATCATGCAGGACAATGACAAAAGGCTCATCCACTGAACCTGTTAACACTGGTGTTCCACCCTGTTATGCTCCTTTCCACCCTGTTAGACAAGTCATTTTAAATAGTAATTTGGCAGCAACATTAAATGTTTGGCATACTTTTGTCTTATTTTGTGAGGTGAGGAGCACTAACCGCATATATATGTTTTTGAGCCAATTTTTATTGTTATTTACCATCCCATTTGCAAAGATGGGCACAAAAAGTACCAGTTTTTAATAATCAAGACATATTCTCTTCATCAAAAATTGTTTTGCTTGTTTCAAGAAGAAAAAAAAATCTAAGATGGCATAAGGGACATATACTATCCAAGAAAAGCTCATTATTGTTTAACATTTACATTATTAACATGTTGTGATAATTATATGTCCCTAACAGGGTGAAATATTTTCATGGACATGTCTGAACAATCTACCCATAATTATTATTTTCAGAGTCCCTGAGCTTGACCAATATATGAAGAGTTCAGATGCAAAAGCCTCTAAATGCCCTTTGAAATTTTCTTCTAAAATGACCAGTTTTATCAACATGTATATTAAAGTTCAGTAATTTCACTTAAATGGCAATGAAGATTACCTATTAATTGTCATTGAAGTGAAATTACAGAACTTAAATATACAAGCTTGATAAAAATGGTCATTTTAAAAGAATAGTCATTAAGATTTCAAATGGCATTTAGAGGCTTTTGCATCTGAACTCTTCATATAGTGATGTTCCCGCGGTGGAAAATGGAGAATGGATGATTAAGATGCGGACGCCATCTCGTGGCGAGACGCGGGAATTCACAATGGATTATTGGGATTTTCTAGCGTTTAGGGACGAATTCCAAACGGCGTTTTCCACCCTGAAGGGCACTTACTAGGGAAGCGGACGCCGTTTGTAGGATTATCCAAACGAAATTGAACTACTGAATTTCTTCACGAAGGACACTTCAACAAGTCCGTTAGGGAAGGGAACATGGTCACTTCAAGGAAGTAGCCTAATATAATCGTTTATTAGTGCGTCCTCAAGATTAATTAAAAAAAATCTAGACATGGCGGTAGAGTTGGACTTGTAGCCTAGTTTATTAACAGAATAATTCAAGTTGTTTAATTTTGTTGTGATAATGCACACACATTTTCGTCATCCATTTCATTCGTCATTTTCATATAAGTTTGATAGGTAATAAATGTGTTTAATGCTTATGTTTAATGCCAGAGATGCTTTATTTTCAAGTGGTAAGTTGAAAAAAGTTGTAAACTCAGTATGTTATTTGGATCATTGTCAAATTATTCCAGAGAGCATTCATCTTTTCATCATCATCTTGCAGTGAGCAGTGTGTGTGTGTGTGTGTGTGTGTGTGTGTGTGTGTGTGTGTGTGTGTGTGTGTGTGTGTGTGTGTGTGTGTGTGTGTGTGTGTGTGTGTGTGTGTGTGTGTGTGTGTGTGTGTGTGTGTGTGTGTGTGGTGTGTGGTGGTGTGTGTGTGTCTGTGACCACTAGAGGGCATTGTGAGCTTAGTGATACAGAAGATGAGAACGTATAGTTTTTTGTTTTTTGTTTGTTTTTTTACTTTATTTAAGTAACAGGGAAAGTTTCAGACTGCTCAAGTTCATTGGTGGTTTATGGGAAACCATTTATGGGAAAATTGTTAACGTAGATACTGAGGGGGTGCTAGATCAATGACAGGGGAGCTTCACAATTATATATATACAGTGTGAATAAGTTAGGACACCCAAAGTTTCCTAAAAAGAGGAATAAAAAAAATCATCTTTTGGGCGACGTGTTTTTGAGGATGTGCCCATGACGTTTCTGGAACGTTAGTCACGATTCTAAAAATGGAACTTTACCACAACGTTGTTGTCATAAAGTCATCTCATGCTGACCAAGAGTCAGACAACGTTCGTCACAACGGCATGTGGGCAGAATGACAAAATTGTGTTTCATGGTATGACTAATTTAATCTTTTTTCACGGTAACGATATATTTCACAATGTGGTTATTTATATATAAAGTTATTCTTGAAAAATCAACAAAAAGGAGAAGAAAAGTACTTCACCCTTGTTTGATTTTTCTTTTATTTGCTGAATTATGATAGCTAAATAAATATAGTTAACAAAACACAATCCTCAACTATTAGATGAAATGCCCTCAACTGATTGATATTATGATATTCATAGGTGCTATTAAACTTAAAATAAAGTGTGCTGAATAATTTTTATACATCAATGGAAAGCTTTTTCAGCTTCCAGGTGACATAAATATCAATTTAAAAATAAAATGGATGATGACCGGTGACATTATTGAGTTTATGTTGTGGCATGAGGAAGTAGGTGTGCGTGTGTTTTGTTTGCTGGTGAGTCATTTTTTGTGTGGCTCAGTCACATAGGGACAATGAATGACCCAATCCTATGTTTGAGCAATCTTTAGGCATCCTAATACAGTGTTTATCTGTCAGCAGCTAATCATTAAAACATAATGTGACGTACAGTAAAAGAGGCGGAAATGCTCCAGGTTTGGGCAATCTTGGATCTGTCTGCTTTTCATTAAAAAAAAAAGACAAGACAAAAGAGACTGAATGTTCCATGTTTGTGCAATCTTACGGCAATGCACATGCCAGCTTTTTTTTATTTTTTTTATTTTAGTATTTATTATTCTTCGTTTCCTTTATTTCCATTGATGCTTTTTGTTACCTTTCTAATTTTGTATTACCATCTAATAGCCTAGTTACCATGACGGTTCATTACCCACACCTGTTCCTTGTTAGTTAAAGTCGACGTGAAACGAAAATTGAGATTGTAATTTTTTCCTTGTTGTGACGTATATCCGAGTGAAACGGCTTCTGAGGCCCCTGTTTACACAAAGCCAGGTATTTCAGCGAAACAAATATTTTCCCCCTCACCGTTTTCAAAAATAACATTGTGCACACACCCGCATAGAATCCGCGTCAAACGCCATCATATCTATGCCAAACCTATTGTCGGCAGTGTAGGGAGAAGGATAAAGCCATGCAGGCCAATCAGAATCCTAAAGAGACTAAAGAGAACCTGAAACGGTTACTTCCGGTTTGTGGACTGGCTGCAGTAACACGTCTCTGTCCCATGCGGGGGCGTTCGCGGCCAAGTGCAGAATGAATGGGAGTCTATGGGGTTTCACCCCAGAAATCCTCATTTCTCAGGATGTAATTTTTGTCAAAGTAATTTGAAAGTTGCATTCGAAAGGGAGGGCTAAGATAATACACTCAGCAGAAAATTGCATTTTTAAGTTCACTTATCCGTTCTAAAAATCCGTTCAAAAATGTGATGACGTCACACAATAGCAGAATGCTAATAACAGCCTAACCTGTAAAAAATCGAAAGGACATAAGTACTCGTTCATTCGACTTTTGGCCTATAATCCATATTGAACTTGCAGAATCAGACAATAAAATCTATGTTGATTCAGCGACAAAGCAGGAGACACATTTAGCCGTTTAGCTCCATAGACTCCAATTCATTTTCGCACTCGCCCGAGATCACCTCCAGTGGAATTCTAATGGAACTGCAACCAAGATGATAAACAATAGGGCTAATAGGAAGTGCTAAGGCTCTCTGTTGAGACGGGCTCTGGTTTCTCCCAGTTCACACGACAACACATAACCGGCGTTTTCAGAAATCTCCACTTTGGACGGAGTTCTTAGAAATAATAGTTTTCTGTGACAAAAACAGGGTTTTCGGTGTAAACGACAGCCCAAACCACAGGGAAATATCTGCGTTTTCCCTTCTGTGTAAACGGGGCTGGGCTTAATTTCGTCCTCTGGGACGATCTGATTGAATCGTTGGAGGTTGGGCGTTGCAAACAAAATGGAGGCAGATTTGAATACGAAAGCTCTGGCCGCACCCTTTCGCCATTGCACATGGCCGAAATAGAAGAGAGGTCGTTTCAATGGGGGAAGGAAGGGTAATGTATTTGATAAAAGATTATTTAAGGGTACATGAATTAAAAAAAATTATGAAGCGTACAGATAAATCATTTATAATAAACACTTCAATATTACATACAAAGAAATTTGTCAAATATGATTTCATGCCGACTTTAAGGGGCAGTTTCAAGACACTGTTTTCAACTAAGAATGGCAAACTTTTATTTGTTAAATGCATGAGCTGCAAAATGTGTTTGGATTAGTTTAGCCAGATTGCATCTTTTCTATTTTATTATACATTATATTTGAATGGCAACAAATGGCTCTTTGTTACGCTTGTAGGTTTAGTCTCTCAACAGTTTAAATGGATTATCTGTGATTGATATAAATGTGCATCTATGTACAGTATGTGCTGTTTATGCTGATTGTTGCACATGTGACATTCATACGTTATGTCCGTTTAATAATGAGACTCTTCATAAAGTTTGGATAGATTTGATTGAGGAAATAAATGATGATGCTTTAATCCTACTTTAATCCTCGAAACATCATTCTCAGAAAATGTGGAATGTCTGTTCACAATCAATCAGCTTGTGTAACAATAAACTCCACAAAGAAACAACATAGCATCTGGTTATTGTATGTTGTTTGTGTCATTTTCATGTAAACACCAATACCATATATGGAAAGAGATGTTCTATAGAAATATAGAAACTTTTTATATAACCTACTTTAAAGATATATCCTCACACTCTCTGTCATATCACATGTTAAATAGGCCAAGTGTTTCCCAACCCTGCACCTGGAGACACACCAAGAGTGCCGTTTTGGATGTCTCTCATATCTTACCCATTCTGTACATGTCTGCTCTTGAAATGTCTAATGAGCTAATGAGTTAATCCAACAGGAACAAGAGTTGGGAAACAAAGGCTGTTAGATTATTAAAGCAACCATTAAACCACCCTGTTAAAGATGTTTTGATGGTGAATCGCATATAACAGACCAGAATAAAAAAAACTGTGAGTATGGAAAGTCAAACTGCTGAGAACAAACTGTGTTCATAAAACAAACCAAAGCAATGTTGTGTATTTATATGTGGTTAGTTGATCAGACTCTCTGAAAAAAATAACAAAAAAACTGAGGTTAATCCTTCCCTATAATCAGATGAACTTAATACTTTTAATCGATATCTTTAAAAAGATATTTTTAGAGGAACAGGAAGAGCACAAATTATTTGGAGCAACTGAAAGATTTTTTTCTTCTGAAAGTTGTTGGTTCTCTTTCCTTGGGCAACATCAAGAAAACCAACTCTTCAACAATTGACAAGCGGAAGATTTACAAGACTGAAACCTGACATCCTGGATGTTTTATAGCTCACACAAATCGGATTAAAAATGAATTTATCCCCTCAGCTGTAAAGGTTTTAAACTTAAGGTAAAATCTCTTTTAGGATGGAAACTTTTTTGTTGTTGTTGTATATGTGTGTGATTTGCCCTCGGGAAATGAATAAAGATTAACTGAACTGAACAAGTGATGTGAACTCTTTTGAAAAGAGTGATATAATCTGTTTTTTTATTTTATTTTATTATTTAATCAGCAACATTTTATTTATTTTTAGTTTTCCAGTGCTGCTCCATTGACCTTTTATATGTAAAATACACCTGATGCATAATCAGTGTTCTTCATTTTCAGGAAGTAAAGTTCCATTACGTTTTAACATCCTGACTGTAAATAATTAAATAAAGCAGGATATCAGTGTTTTTTAGGGCTTTACATTGTATGCATAGCACTCATTTTCTATGGCTTAATAATTAACGATTGAAATTCCTTGAAATTTCAACATTGTTTCAATATTCCTGATATTTGAAATTCCGTTGATCCATGGACAGGATTTCAACATGGTTGTTTAGATGACTTAACGTACATATGAAAAACAACATATGAAAAAACAAAAACCTGCATGGTTACTTACTTAAATTGGCCATAATTACCTTCTGTGTTTCATGCAAGAACCAATACATGTCCTATACAAAATCAGACCGATTATGGCCCCTTTCATAATTATGAAATAGCGCACATACAACTTGTAAGGGATTTTTGCATCATATATAAATAAAAAAGTCTTATGAGACAAAAGTATGCAATGGTGTATGGTATTAATAGAAAATAACTGAAATTCATATACAAATCATTTAAAGTTCTCATATTGAATCATGAGTTTTTCACTTTGAAATACATTTTTGGTATGTTTTACCTTACCTCAAGGGCATTTAAGATGTAGACCTCTTTGTTTCCGCATAAATTTTTTTTAGGTCAAACCGTTCTTGTCTGTCAGTCATATAATGGAGGTATATGGTCACCACCTGAAAGAGCATGCACAGAGAAGTCCAGATTAAACATGATTTATTGACTTGTAAATGTAAGTACACATTGATGGCCTGAACGAGCGGTTTGTGTGAGAAAACTGAACAGTATTTATATTGTTTTTACCTCTTGTAACCACAGCCACGTCCAAGTGATCTGAGGGCGTGGGCGCTTCGGTCTTGTGCAAGTGCCGGGAAGCGCCCAAGTGATCTAAATATGGTTGTGAAAAAAAATTAACGTTGTCTGTTGATATATCGAAATAGTCTTCTATTGCAGATCGAGTGGATCAGTTGTGTCCAGTTGCTAGAGCAGGAACGACTTGATCCAACTTTCTGGAAATATCCTGGATAGCTGGTTTTCTAGCAACACAACACAAAACCAGACCAATTACAGTTAGTACAATTTGTGTTTTATAAATACAGGAAGTTTATAGTGGAAAAGTTCAATCATCTTAGACTTTTGTGAGTCAAACAAGAAACTACTGTTATGGCTTTGACAACCAGCTGATTTAGTACTATTGACAGTAAAACAGTGCAAGACTGGTTTTATACATGTGTTTTGTATTATTTGAAATGTCTCAGTGTGACTGGTACAAGTGTCCTATTTCCAAATAAGTAGAACTACTAGTTTGTTAGTTAAGTAGGAAAGCCAGTGAACACGGTAAGTTTACTGAACACAGTACATTTCCACTGTAAACTCATGTTTACATAAATAAGGTCTGGCTCACTCTTAGAAGAAAAGGTTCTTTAGAACCTTAAAAGGTTCTAAAGTTGCGATGTATTTGGAATCCCTAAAATGCAATGCATGACTGATCACAAAATTCAAGATATGGGGGGTTAAAAATGTAATTAATCAATATCACATGAAGAGTGACATTTCAGTTTTTATCCTTCAAAAATCAGCATGATTAAAATAGGATATTAAGTTACTACAACAGTTTAATAAACAAAAAATTAATTACAATTGCAAAATGTTGCAGAATGATGTAATATATGAATGAATAATAGTCTATAAAGAACATTTGTGCCAAAAGGAGTTCTTTCTTGTCATAATTATCATTTTTTTTGCAGTTGAGTAAAGAACCGCAGTGTTGAAATTAATGAGATAATTAAGTGATTAATTAAGTGATGATCGAGTATTAGTGGTGAACACCTGCTGTTAACAAGCAGAATCACTGAAGGAAAGAAAAACACAAGAACTACAACTGACTTTAAGTCACAGCCTTAGGCTTTGTTTACACAGAAACGATTCTGAAAGAGAAAACGCAAAAGTGGCGTTGCCGCCATCACTTTTTATTCTGCATTTAGACGAGCGTTTTGTGTGGGAAATCCGCATGCAAAAGGTGACGCAAAAGTGTGTGAAATTCAATGTAGTATGCACTTCAGGTGGCTAGGAGTGCATACTACAACAACACCAAGTCCACAGCACCTGCGTACAACCGTCACTGTCAAGCAGACTTTTGCGTTTTTACCGTTTACACGGGAACGCGGCGGTGAAGCGTTTTAAGATTTCCACTCTGGAGGGTGGTTTCACTTTTTTGCGTTTTAAGCCTCAAAACGCCGTCGCCGTGTAAACGAAAGGCACATCCGATAAAATATTTTCACGTTTTCACCCGGAATCGTTCTCGTGTAAACGGGGCCTTAGATTAAATCAGATGAAGATAAAAAGAAGACATTCAAATCTATGAATATCTCAGCAGAGGAAGATTAAACAACTCAACAAACAGCATTACCAGCTTCACTTATTACTATTAACCAGACTGACTTTATTTCTGTCACACATCTAAAGAAGTTTTATTGAGAATAAACAGAGGTTTAGATGTTGATGGTTTAAAGTCACCATTTTAAAAAAATCACCATTATGGTGAGCAGTGTTTCCTTTAGTTGGGCAATTTGACTCTTGACTTACTTATGTGATTGTACGGTCTTTGTACCAGTGTTAACCAAAACACATATTTTTTTGCAAAGAAAGCCAGAATTATATATGGTCAGGAGATAATATAATTTACAACATAATAGACAAAAAATGACCAAAAGTTGTAATATGTTATTAATAGTTTTTACAACATTATTTTTTGTTTATACATATTGGACATCAAGCTGATTTTTTTTTTTTAATTGGGAAAAATAATCTTTGGATAAACACAGACATCAAGAATCCACATATGAATCTCAACAATGATGAAATGCATTCTGGGAGGCACCGTAGTTTAAAACTCTTGGCTACCAGCATGTATTGTAGCATGAAGCATGTCACCATTGTTGAGATTCATATGCTGATTCTTGTAGTTTGCAGGGAAGTGTTTCCGTAGCTGCTAGCGAGTTGGTTGAGGTGTTCAATTGTGAGACTTTTTACATGCTCACTCAGGTCCATGTCATTTTCCCCCAAGAACGCATGAAGGTGTGAGTGTTTCCAGTCACACAACTCGCCCAGAACCATAGCTTCTTTATCATGGCCTCAGTGCTGTTTTGTGTGTTGAACACAGTTACAGACTTAGATTGAGATAATTCAGAGCCGAAAAGATAAGAAAATCTTTGACATGCGTACTGGAGCCCAAATGAAACGGATTCTCCTCAAAACACTGCTGCAATTCGGCCGGAGTTCATGGAGCCTTGTCAGCACTTTGCCGCAGGACAGCCAACGCACCTCTGTGTGCAGCAGAAGTGATTTGTGTTCGCCCATCTAATTACATAACAGTGTGAATATTCATGAATTTAGCAGACGAGCTCACCAGTTTCGACTGCGTCCGTTCATCAGCTGGCATGTTTTTGCAAGGGCCTCTCCTGTGAATACTGCAGTGTAAGCAGCTGATGGATGGGCAGACTCTCCTAATATGAGCTATGAGTCCCTGTCATCCAGTTTTGCCCCTTCTGTGCAAATTCTCACACAGCGCTTCCAGTCGTTCCCATTGGTCCTCAAACATCTGATTACATTTTTAACCCAACATTTGTGTTTGTCCATATTTGACCCAAATTTGGGTTGAAACAACCCAGCATTTTTTAGAGTGGGGAATGTTCTGTGGTGATATGCTTTAAATCTTTTGTTTATTTATCATTTACCTGCATTGCCCTGTCAAATGGATGCAAATGTGTGCATTTTAACTAGTTGAAGCCTAATTTGCAGATCAGGTAATTCCTATCTTCTGTCTGGGCAGCCAATAAGGTGCTCCTTCATGCATGCATCAATGCATGGATGGCCAATGAAGCTGATTGTGATTCAGAGATTGAAAAACACAAAGCACCTGGGGCCTCGTGCGCATATATGTGTGTTCAGCGTGAATGCCGCGAAAAACAAACACAACACATATAAAGTGGGAAAGAGCTTTGCGATTGACTGTACAACTAGATTTGACAAAAAATCGGAGGTATATTTTTACAGACTGCTATAGAAAAGAGGAGCAAATGGATCGCTGCAATTCACAGAAACAACTGGACTCACAGTCAGCAAAAGGTGGATTTACAGTTATCATTTTGTGTCAATATGCTGAATTTAGCTGTAAAACCATACCCATATATTTTGTATTGTTATATATATATTAACAACTCATCAATTAAATATGTATCATTCCATATTCTGCATTATTGGATGTTTTTTTTTAATAAACACTGACTAAAAAAAACTATAGACGATATGATGATATATAGGCTATATATAACACTGATATAAGTAATCACCCAGATTTAAACCTATATTGTATTTATATAAAACATTCACAGGCAAATTTGCTTTATGTTTAGGTCTATATTGCTTCTATTTCCCCAGTGTTGAAATCAGGCAATCATAAATGTCAGGCAACACGATTCCTGGCTGCATGTCAATAATATCCATGGAATCACGATCTTTAGTAAGTTGTAAGGAACACGATATTGAGTCCAACATTTAATTTAAATTGATAAAATTGTTCGTTTTAGTCGCATTTTCGCAGTTTTCCCCTATTAAATCCAGTCACGCAGCAGATCTTTTGCCACTCGTTCAGGCTGAGAGGGGTTGTTCCGGCGGAAAGTCACGTGAATGCATTCCCTCTATAAATGAGGCCCCTGGACTTTACACAAAATCCATACTGTAATCGTACCTGTCAAGGGCTTTGTGTACACTAGATAACTTCATTAGTCAATGGTCGCACTGGCCCTCCCCAAAATAACCTAACAATGAGTGAGTGCATTGCATTGTATAAAGCTAGTCTTTTACTTCCATTCTTATAGCATCATAGGCCCTCCGCATTATGGAGACATCCTTTTGATAGTTAAAGTCCTCCAAAGTCTCCATCCTTTCGATGTTGGTGAACTAGCAGTTTGGTTTTTGCTAAAGCAAGTTCTTATGACAGAGGGTATGTCTAGGACTTTTTTTTCTAGTACACTGAAATCAGAAACACACAAATGAAGATCACAATCATCTCCAAAGTTATGGGAACAGCAAGGCAAATTTCTTTCTTTCTGTTGTACATTGAAGACATTTGGGTTTAAGATAAAAATATGAATGTGAGACTAAAGATCAGAATGCCAGCTTTCAATTCCTGTTATTTACTGTAGATCTGTTAAATAACTTATGTATCACCCCTTGTATGAGAACATGTGACTGACAGGTGGTTCTCGTTGCCCACATGTTTACCTTAAGTTGATTGATAGACCATTAAATAGTGCTGCAGGGACTAGTGTTTATTTAGCCTTGAGTTTTACCTAGAGAGTTTGCATTTTATGACCAACTAATATGTGCTCATTAATGTATATTTACTTCGTTCAAGTAATAAAGTATTTTCGTGAGTGTATAATGTGCCATTGAAAATACATACAGGTAAGGGGTTCTAATGTCGATCGCCATGTTTCCCCTCCATCTTGAAAGTACATTAGTCAAAGAGGGACATACCCGTTAATTCAAGCTTCGCCTTTCGCGTTTACGTTTGAGTTAACACTCATGGACGAGGTTGAACTTGTAAGCCATGTTAACCTTGGACTACATTGGCCACCGTAGGAGTTAAAACGAAATCGGAATTGAGAGGAACAGAAACTAATATTCACTGGATGGTCATATACCATTTCACCGCTAGATGGGGGTAAAATCACACAGTGTAGCTTTAAAGTCCCCCTCCGATCATATTTTGATCTATTTTATAAACATTCCCATTGGTCTTTAAATTATGATTGACATTTTTAGCCAAAATCACAAAACCTGTGCCGTTTTATGGCACTTCACTTCAGCAGAGCGGCAGTAGCTCATTAGCAATTCGCCTCTGGGTTGTGGGCGGGACGACACTCCCCCTCCCCGTTGCTGAGAGCTCTGTCTCTCCCGCTAGCTTACACTTACAAATTATAAATGGTAAATGGACTGCATTTATATAGCGCTTTCATAGACCCAATGGCCACCAAAGCGCTTTACAATTTGCCTCACATTCACCCATTCACACACACATTCATACACCGACAGCGACGGCAGCCATGCAAGGCGCCATCCAGCTCATCGGGAGCAGCTGGGGTTAGGTGTCTTGCTCATGGACACCTCGACACTTGGTCAGGTGGAACCAGGGATTGAACCACCAACCTTTCGGTTTGTAGACAACCTACATGAACCACTGAGCCACTGCCGCCCCCCCAACCCCCAGCTGCCGCCATAAGCAACTCAAATGTTGTATTCAGTTATTAGTCGTTGAGTCTTAAGTTCAGGCTGTTGCTGTCTGATTCTGTTAGTTCACGTCACCTCCTGATCCGAGACATTCTTTCCTTTGCAACTTCATATTTATCAGGTTTGTTCTCCTCCTCTCGTGTCTCGATACGTTAGCTGTCAGCTCGTCAGTGTCTGACTCTGATCTCTCTGCTGGCCGTGCGGCCCGTGCCGTGTGTGATAAAGCAGGACCGGTAAGAGTAATGATTAGTTCATATTTCGAGTTCTCAAGTTCAGGCCGCGTCGATTCTTTCGTTCTTGCTGTCAGTCCCATAAAGGCTATGCTGTCAGTGCCGGAAAGAGAATAGTTAATCTCTCAAGTCTTCGGGTATGAGTCGTTCTTTTGTCACTTGACCGCTGGTATCTCGCATGAAATACCACATTAGTTTCGTATTATTGACTGCGTCTGAATGTTGTTTTATATTTATAGGCATTAAATAACAAAATAAAACATTATCTGACAAATAAAAGTTCCCTGTTGTCCCTGTCCGTCTCTTTTCTATATTTTGCATCTGTGGTGTGTTTTATTTATTATACATGAATTAACTAAAAACGTTTCTGGGAGGAGGGGAGTATGAGCTTCTGGCCCCACCCAGTGGAGTTACTACGTCACAACTCCAGTCTATTTTAGTTCGGCATTTAAGCGTCTGCAAAAAAAAAAAAAAAAACATTTTACGTCTGCAAAAGACAAAAAAAAAAACATTTTAGCGTCTGCTACTGGTTCACAGCCACTTGAATGTAGAAATACTCAGAAATGCAACTTTGAGCTTATTTTTCTCAAGAAACGCCCTGTAACATTAGAAAAATGACAAGAACATGTTAACACCTAGAAAAAAAAATTCATCGGAGGGGGTCTTTAATGGGTCTCTGGCACAAACAGTCAAGGAAGGGTTTGCAGACATTCTGTTATGTTATATCATATTTTAGTTTTCTTTATGACAAAGGCAGTGGCAGACCACAAAAATCGCGGCATTAGTCAGTTTAAAGTATTGCCATACAGAGAACCAAGCGTGGCTTTCAAATCACGTGCAATCAGGGCCAGATCAGTTGGGCAACCAACCACGGCCAAAATAAAACCCGCAAATGTACAAAACATGCTGCGGAATGATGTTAGCTACTTCTTAAGCTTCTGTGTCATGCGAAAGTGGTTTTACAACAGGTTTAGGGCTATAGTGTATAACCTTGAGGCTATGAAACTATAGCCTAAAGGGTGGTTTCAGAACTGACCTGATATTTAGATACACTATACACAAATATTTGTTTGACAGGGAAGCTGTGCGCAAACAGGAATATATATTATTTAAAAAAAAAAAATCAAAAAAGCACCCCAGGAAAAGGGCACTTTCTCTCCAGGAATAAAAAAGAGCTGCTCAAGCAGGTGCTTAATTTGCACTTGAAACATCTTTGAACATTATACAAAAAATATATTAATATTATGCAGTATGTGGATTTAGCAGCATATATGCCCCTTACAATATTTCTGTTGGAACATATATGAATAACAGGTGTTTTAGCAAACCTTTTCCGTTTGGGGAAGTTACACACAGCTCCACCCATAGCCTACAGGTTAAAGCACAGGTTTATTACTCCACACACATAAACGCATCGACAGTCTTACCTGAGGCATTACTCTCGAGTAATGCGCATCTAACGCATTATTTGAAAAAAAAAAAAAAAAAAAAAACACGCTGAGAAGTCTGAAATACAAGACCAAATTAGGTAAGTCAGTTTTTTATTCTTTGGAGAAGTTGTATGAGTAGCCTAAATTATGCTTGAGTTTCAAATCGCAGGACATTACAGTGTATTCAAGTTCGACAAAACCTTCTTCCTTACCAAAAATATCAGTAGACGACCATGTTCCAGTTGTAGTTGGATGCTTTGATAGATAATTTTACATCACCTTATTTGCACGTTATAACCATGTATACAGCCATTTTATGTGTGTGCTGTAGAATCTAAACATGTGATTACACAAGATTTGAATAATGCTACCGTATCTCATCTAAACAAATATCAGAATTCCAGGAATAAAGTCAGAACCCTTGAAAAAAAAGAAGTTTATTCATTATTTATATTCTATTAGACCTGTACTTTACACAAACACTTTTGACTGAGATATACACTATACTCGGGTCAAAAGTTTACGGGTCGGTAAGATTTTTTTATGTTTTTAAAAGAAGTCTCTTCTGCTCACCGAGGCTGCATTTTTTTTATAAAAAAATACACAAAAAACACAGTAATATTGTGAAATATTAGGACCATTTAAAATGACTTTTTATGTTAATATATATATTAAAATGTAATTTATTCCTCTGAAAAAAAGCTGAATTTTCAGCATCATCAGTCTTCAGTGTCACATGATCCTTCACAAATCACTGATGATTTTATGCTCCAAAAACATGTATGATTATTATCCATGTTGAAAACAGTTTTTTACATTTTTATTTCAGGATTCTTTGATGAATAGAAAGTTTAAAGAACAGCATTTATTTAATTAGAATCTTTTCTAACATTATAAATGTCTTTACTGTAACTTTTGATCAATGTAACTCATCCTTGATGAATAGAAGTATTGATTTCTTATTTATTTCCCCCAAAAATAAAATACAAATTCTTACTGACCCCAAACTTTTTAAAGGGTAGTGTTTAATGTAACAAAAGCTTTCCATTTCAGATAAAAGCTGTTCTTCTGAACTTTCTATTCATCAAAGAATCCTGAAATAAAAATGTAAAAAACTGTTTTCAACATGGATAATAATCATACATCAAAATCATCATATTAGAGTGATTTGTGAAGGATCATGTGACACTGAAGACTGGAAGTTTTTTCAGTAGGAATAAAGTACATTTTAATTTATATTAACATAAAAAAGTCATTTTAAATTGTCATAATATTTCACAATATTACTGTGTTTTTTTGTGTATTTTTATCAAAAAAAATGCAGCCTTGGTGAGCATAAGAGACTTCTTTTAAAAACATAAAAAATGTTACCGACCCTAAACTTTTGACCGGTATAGTGTACTTAAAAGTATCCTTGGTATTCTAAGTATACTGGGTTTTTAGTTGTCTTTACTCTTTCGATTGAGTAGCCTATTAAATACTTTTTTTTTAATATTAGTTTTATATAAAAAATACAAAATCATTTTTTAATATTGATTTATAAAGAAAACAAATGTTCCTAATTCTGAGTAAGCTACACTCTAAAAAGCAATGCAGCATTTTTTAGAGTGTATGTGAATTTTTGTGAAGTCCACTGCTGGTGGACACACTGTAAAAAAATATTTTTTCAAGATTTGTTATTACAACATTTTTTCTTTTGTCGAATCAACTTAAATAATTTATTTAGTTCAGATAACTTATTATTTTGAGTTTCTGATGATTAAATCATATCTCCTTTGAATTAACTCACTTTTTCCAGTTCAATCAACTTAAAATTAAGGCAACCAGGTTACTTATTTTTTTAAGTTAAACCAACAATATTTTTTTACAGTGTAAGAATTTACTTCATATCTACTTAAAAGTATGAAGTCACAATTGCAAGTTATAAAGTCAGAATTGCGTAAATAATCTGTAAAGAATGTCCACTGAGGGCAAATTGTTAAGAACCCATGTATTTGCAGCTTTATTCCAAATTAACATGAACAAATAAAACAAAGGGTTGGCTTGACAAGAAACATGAACTAGATGTAAACTCACTGTAACAATGTTCAGAATATAAAAAGTTGTGTGTCCGAGTGTCTTTATTAATTTCTCTTTCACTAAAACAAAAACAAACCAAAATAGCACTCCTGTGCAGTAAACACAACAGTCTCTTTTATCAACATGAAATATGTCCTCTAGTTCTCTCCTATGCAGGTCTGCAGGTTCTTTATCCTGTCTCTAAGTTACTGCAATTACAATCAGGTGTTAATAATTTGCACTTGATCAGGCTGTAACTATAAACAGAAGAGTGCTCTCAAAATATCAAGACATTGCATTATTGCTCTGAAGGAGAGCAACACTTCAGTCTAGCTAAGTAAGACTTTAACAAAGAAATGATCCCTTGAACTATTGGCTCAATGACCCCTATATGTTTTAAAGGGATAGTTCACTTTGAAATTAATTTTTGGTATTTTTTAGCTTACCTCAAGGGCATCCAAGATGTAAGTGTCTTTGTTTCAATTTTTATATTTTTAGGTCAAACCGTTATTTTCTGTCAGTCTTATAATGAAGGTCTATGGTCACCACCTCAAAGAGCATGCACAGGGAAGTCCAAATTAAACATGATTTAATGACTCGTAAATGTAAGTACACGTTTATGGTCTAAGACACGAAACGAGGGGTTTGTGTGAGAAAACGAACAGTATTTATATTGGTTTTTACCTCTTGTAACCACAGCCATGTCCAAGTGATCTGAGGGTGCGGGCGCTTTGTGGCTGTGGAGATAAAAACTATAAAAACTGTTTGTTTTCTCACACAAACCCGCTTGTTTCCTGTTTTGGGCCATCAATGTGTACTTACATTTATCGAGTCAATAAATCATGTTTAATTTGGACTTCTCTGTGTATGCTCTTTGAGGTGGTGACCATAGACCTCCATTATATGACTGATAGACAAGAACGGTTTGACCTAAAAATATCAAAATTGAAAATACTGCAGAAACAAAGACACCTACATCTTGGATGCTCTTGAGGTAAGACAAAACATTACAAATTAATTTCAAAGTGAACTATCCCTTTAACGCATTAATGACCTCTCTCAAACATAAAAACAAGTCCTAATTTCATTTCTGGAAGCCAGGCTTTAAAGCAAGCACTTTTACTGTATTCAGATATCAAATACAGACATTAAAGAATATATGAAAAGAACATTTTCAATAATCATCATAACTTCTAACAAAGTAAAATCTACCGAGAAGTCATTCAGCTCATTTGATATTTAGAAGGAAAAATATATGAAGAGTTCAGATGAAAAGCCTCTAAGTGCCATTTGAAATTTTCTTCTAAAATGATTCATTTTTATCAAGTTTGTATATTTAAGTTCAGTAATTTCACTTAAATGGCAATGAAGATTACCTATTAATTGTCATTTAAGTGAAATTAATGAACTTAAATATACAAGCTTGATAAAAGTGGTCATTTTTTAGAAGAAAATTTCAAATGGCATTTAGAGGCTTTTGCATCTGAAATCTTCATTTATCTATTACAGTGTTTCCCCAACTCTGTTCCTGGCGGCACACCAACACTGCATGTATTCTTTGTCTCCCTAATCAAACACACCTGATTCAACTCATCAGGTCATTAACTCATGTGTTTATGAGATAATGAGTTGAATCAGGTGTTTGATTAGGGAGACAAAGAGATACATTCAGTGTTGGTGTGCCGCCAGGAACAGGGTGGGAAACACTGTATTAATACCTTGATTATAATCACTCATTACACATTCCAATCCACCCCCTTCAACCCATTACAATGGCGTCCGCAAAACAATTTCCTATATATTTCTGGAGTTTGTAATCATCAGCGGTGTAATTTGTGCTACAGAACAGTTTTTTACAGTGTTTCTAAAACGCTTTTTTTGGACACCAGGGTTTGTTTATTTGCGAAATATGACTTGTTTGGCTTTCCATATGTTACACCTTTAGCCCCCTGGTATTTGTCTCTTTTATAACTCAATATAAATCACTCTCTTTCCCTTTGTAGGTCTATTATATTTCTGTTTGAAGTGACAAATCCTCTAACGTTACTGATGACTATGCGACTGAAACGTGTCTTCCAAATCACCTCAGCACTCCTGAGCTCTACGACCATCTTGTCATTCCTGTACTTTCAAAACGCAGCAGTGGTTTCGATATACAGTTCTTACAGATTTTTCTTCGAGCGAGCTCAGCGCAAATCCCATATCTGTTTGGAAGACAGCGGAAATAGTCGGTGGTTCAATGAACGTTACAAGCCCACTGTTCCACTTCTGCTCAATAGCACCAACAGTGAATTACATAGAAACATCTTCAGCTGGTGGAAGGTAAGAAAGTTTGCTTCAAAATAATTATGCAGTTGGTATATGCCAACCCCCAAAATTAAGATTTTGGTTTGTTTTTCAAAGAAGTCTATTATTCTCAACAAATAAATAACTGTTTTTTATTTTAATATAATATTAAAATATAATTTATTCCTATGAAAACCATGTAATAACCATGCTTAATATTTTTGTAGACACCTATTAGTTTAATACATCCTTACTTAAAGGCACACTATGTAGGAATTCTGTTTTTGTCAAACAGCGACCCCTAGAGTCGCTGTTCTATCGTAAATAATGAGCGAAAATAAAGTGTGGCCCCTTTAAGAGCTGCACAGAACTGGGTTACCGTCGTAAAGCGTTACATTATCCAGGCATTCTCTGGGTCACGTGACCTGGCCAAAGTCTGTCTTCTCCAAACTTTGGCCGTGTGTTACCACCAAAGCGTTTTTCCACACGCCTGGCGTATGTTTTCAATGGGATTACCGCATTTTTTCAACACATTTTCATGTTTGAGGGGGAGATTGGTCTTCTTTTGGCATATTGTTAAACTTTAACAATTGAGTTTGTTTTGTTTCAAATGTTTAGATATTTTTGTATTATTCTAACAGTTTGTATGTATAACTGTTAAATATGTTTAAAAATGTATTTATTTCCCTCATGAGTTCCCCTTCGATCGAAAAGCTATGCATTTTCCCCATAGAGTTTTGGAAAATCGCAAAAAAATACAATCTGTGTTCAACAAAGAATTGTGACCCTTACACATTTTGACTATCAAGATGATCTTTACAAGTTAATCCAAAATGTATACATTTCGAGGCTCATATAAAGTAAAAAAAACACAAGCAGACACAATAAAGTTTAATTTTAAACTTCACGTTTTTGCCAAAAAAGTGACATGATAACTTCTACATTCTATTTGTTGCTTTACTTTGGGTCAATTTATTGACCTAGCCGAAAGCTTGTAAATGAATAACTTCTGAACATGTTTAAGTTTTTTTGTTTTTGGGGGATTTCCACTGTAAAAACGCACTCTATGGAATAAACACTGAACTTTTTGAGCTTCATTGCAGTTACTTAATTTTGTACGCCTCCATTGGCTGGTATATTCAGAGCAGTGGTGCTGCTACTGCTTGAACATCTTTGGGAACCTCTTGATGACAGTTGGCACACCCAGGTCTGTTACAGATGTTACATTTTTAATACAAATTTACTTCCTGTTTACACGTTAAGGGAGCACGTTCAAAAAAGCTCAAACCGGTGCGCAACATTTTGCGTTTACAACAATAAAAGTGTAATATGACTTTTTACTAAAAACATTATGTTATGGAGATAGAGCTTCAACAAGCCCATCTTTTATTCTTTGTTCACAATGCCTCTTAAACATTATTGCACTGCAAACCTACTTTTAAAATAGTACACTCTTATAAATACTTTTACATGATTGGATGATTGTCAGTTCTTGGTCTACGAAGATTAAAATCACTTTCATACTAGGAGCTTGCAAGTTGTACCAAATGTATCAAACTACACAAAGGTAGTGGACCAGCTGTTTTCTCTCTTCCCTGATGAAGATCACTACTCAGACGCTGGTCCAGATCGCTGCAGAACCTGTGCTGTGGTGGGAAACTCTGGGAACCTCCTGGGATCCAACTATGGTCAACTGATAGACAGCCATGACTTTGTCATAAGGTAATAGATTAGATGGTGTCAGACGTTTCTTTATTGGCATTGATGGTTCCATGAAGAACTTTTAACCATCCATGGAACCATTCCATTAAACAACAGGTTCTTTACGCTGGAAAAAAAAGGTATTTGAATTATTAAAATGTTCCTCAGAAGGGTTTTTCAAGAACTGATCACTGAAAAATTCTTTATTTTGTTAATGTTTCTTCATGGAACCATCAATGCAAACAAAGAACCTTTATTTTTAAGAGTCAATGAAGAAGCTTTCAACCATCAGAATCGATGAAACAATTAATGACAGAGGCTGTTGTTATATGCCTGATCAGATGAGATCCCATTAGATCAGGTGATTCCAGAGATGAGTTTATTTAAACTATCTTCCAAATACGATGCCTAAAAGGTCATTTCATAAGAATATCATTGTTGCAAGATTAGACAAGATAGTTGTGGAAAGGATGAGTCGGTGCGGCACGCAGGTGTCAATCATTATCAGATCACGTCACTGGCCTCGCCCCATTCTCTCACGGCCCTCGGCCTCGGCCCTGCTCGCCACAATCATGAAGAGGGAATGCGCGTGATGTCACCGTCCGGTCACGTGCCTGCAGTTTCTCACAGTGAGTGGCAAA
Organism: Hybognathus amarus; assembly: GCA_030378365.1. Lineage (NCBI taxonomy): Eukaryota > Metazoa > Chordata > Actinopteri > Cypriniformes > Leuciscidae > Hybognathus > Hybognathus amarus. The sequence continues at coordinate 456,447 of JAQIUQ010001685.1, read as the reverse complement.
AAGACTGAGCGGCTGTATATGTTTTCAGCGTGAATGCCGCAAAAAACAAACACAACACATATAAAGTGGGAAAGAGCTTTGCGATTGACTGTACAACTAGATTTGACAAAAAAATCGGAGGTATATTTTTACAGACTGCGATAGAAAGAGGAGCAAATGGATCGCTGCAATTCACAGAAACAACTGGACTCCAGTCAGCGAAAGGTGGATCTGCAGTTTTCATTTTGTGTCAATATGCTGAATTTAGCTGTAAAACCATACCCATATATTTTGTATTGTTATATATATTAACAACTCATCAATTAAATATTTATCATTGCATATTCTGCATTATTGGATGTTTTTTAATAAACACTGACCAAAAAAAAACGATAAAGTTTTATGGCTGGACGATATGATGATATATAGGCTATTTATAACACTGATATAAGTGATCACCTGGATTTAGACCTAACTATATTGTATTTATATAAAACATTCACAGGCAAATTTGCTTTATGTTTACCGTCTATATTGCTGTTATTTCCCGGCGTCGAAATCAGGCAAACATAATGTCAGGCAACACGATTCCTGGATGCATGTCAATATCCATGGATCACTGGATCTTTAGTAAGTTGTAAGGAACACTACATTGAGTTCAACATTTAGTTTAAATTGATAAAATTGTTCGTTTTAGTCATATTTTCGCAGTTTCCCCTATTAAATCCAGTCACACAGCAGATCTTTTGCCACTCAGTCAGGCTGAGGGGGGTTGTTCCGGCGGGAAAGTGACGTCAATGCATTCCCTCTATACCTCAATCTCCTGTGTGTTTTTCTTTCAGGATAAATAAAGGCCCAACAGAAGATTACGAGAAGGATGTGGGAAATAAGACCACTCACCGGATTATGTATCCCGAGAGCGCTGTGGACTTGGATGACAACACCCATCTGGTGCTTTTGCCCATTAAAGTTCTGGACATGCAGTGGCTTATCAGCGCTTTTACCACAAGACACATCACACAGTAAGAATTAAACCAGAGATGGTCTTACCATTAAGAGACACTAGGGTCTGATGGCTCAACTATTGGAGAAAGCACAACAGCCATCACATGAGCCATGATAACCAATCGCATTACAGCGTTGACGGTCAGCCATTGGATTTCTTTCAGAGATGTGCTGACACTCAATGGGAGAATACCAAATACACTACTGTCCAAAAGTTCTAGAGATCGGTAAGATTTTTTATGTTTTTAAAATAAGTCTCTTCTGCTTATGAAGGCTGCATTTTTTTGATAAAAAATACACAAAAACACAGTAATATTGTGAAATATTAGGACAATTTAAAATGACTTTTTTATGTTAATATATATTAAAATGTAATTTATTCCTCTCTGAAAAAAACTGAATTTTCAGCATCATTACTCCAGTCTTCAGTGTCACATGATCCTTCACAAATCACTCTAATATGATGATTTTATGCTCCAAAAACATGTATGATTATTATCCATGTTGAAAACAAAATCCATTTATCCATTTTATCTTAAATGGAAAGCTTTTGTTACATTAAACACTACCCTTTAAAAAGTTTGGGGTCAGTAAGAATTTGTATTTTATTTTTGGGGGAAATAAATAAGAAATCAATACTTCTATTCATCAAGGATGAGTTACATTGATCAAAAGTTAAAGTAAAGACATTTATAATGTTAGAAAAGATTCTAATTAAATAAATGCTGTTCTTTGAACTTTCTATTCATCAAGAGAATCCTGAAATAAAAATGTAAAAAACTGTTTTCAACATGGATAATAATCATACATGTTTTTGGAGCATAAAATCATCATATTAGAGTGATTTGTGAAGGATCATGTGACACTGAAGACTGGAGTAATGATGCTGAAAATTCTGCTTTTTTCAGAGGAATAAATTACATTTTAATATATATTAACATAAAAAAAGTCATTTTAAATTGTCATAATATTTCACAATATTACCGTGTTTTCTGTGTATTTTTTTATCAAAAAATTGCAGCCTTGGTGAGCAGAAGAGACTTCTTTTAAAAACATATAAAATCTTACCGATCTTAAACTTTTGACCGGTATAGTTTTTGCGCCCCTTGAATGGCACTTCGGGAAAGAGGATGCCAATTGTAGGGGTGTTCCTAACAAAAGTGAACACACAGAGGGATGCTCTGAAATTTGCCCGAAATATCGCTCCTCCTTTAGTTAGTGAATTTACAATACTTGCATTGTCTTTAACCGTTCGAACAAGAGTCCTGATGTAATCTCAGGAGAAAGTATTGATGGATCCGGAGAGTCTTGATGGTGTTGTTGAAGGTGCAATCAAGTTTCTTCTGTGTTGAATGAAGAAATGATGATGGTCTTGCAGTGTTAGTTTGACTTGTTATGGTCAACGGCTGCGAGCAGGGAAAGGTCCTGTGGTTCGCACCTGCATGTCTCCAGTCTTTTCAAACCGAACAACAACTAGGAGAACAAGAAAGCGAGGAAGCGTGGAGAGGGAACTGCGGGTGCAGAACTAGGAAGTATGACCATATTATCCCTGTTCTGTCAACACTGCATTCGGTTCCCTATTAAATATTGTAAACATTTTAAAAATAGCTGATTACTTACATAGGACTGAATGGTTCAGCTCCCCAGTACTCTGAGCGACTCTTAATTATCATCATAGTCCTTCATGTCTATTGCGATCTCAAAATTCAGCCAGCTGATAATATCAAAATCAACTGCCGGTAAGCAGATCCTTTTCCTATTTAGCACCTAATCTTTGGAACAGTCTTCCTAACATTTTCCGGGAAGCAGACACTGTCAGTTTAAATCTTATATTAAGAACACTTATCTTCAACCTGGCATACATTTACCCCTTTTTCAACAGAGCATTTTAAGAGCTGGTTCAGAGCTGCTGGCTTCGTGCAGAACCAGTTCTTTGTTTTTCGACAGCCAAAGAACCGGTTCTCCGACTCAGGAAAACTGGTTTCAAAGCGGCACCAACTCTTTGCTGGACTAGAACCGTTCTTTTACTCACGTCACATGCTTACGTCAGGGCTTGGCGGGTTTAGATCTTAGAAGATCTAGTCTTCTAAACATCTTTCTGACCATCGCAAAGCCAGGAGAAACATTTGCAGAAACACCATGGAGTCCGCCTTTGTAATTGTTATGCTTGAAGTTGGCGCAAGCATTTCTATTTTTTTATTGAAAACATTATAAGCAAAGAAGAAAACAGTCACAATATAGAACAAATAAATTGAAATAAAAAAAAGACACAAGACAGGGGTACATAACTGAATCAGAAAAGATTGTTTTTAAAGCCTTCTTGGTACACGAGTTAGAGCAGAATCTCAAAGTAATGTCTGGACTTGCAAGCATTTCTAGCTAAGACGTATCAGCAGACGTACACAGTGCACGCAAGACGTCGTTCCCTGGGCGCTCTGAGTCAGTGGGGAAAAAAAAGCAGGTTCTGAAAGGGTTCTGCAAGTTGCAACCAACTCCGAACCAACTTTGAACTCAGCACCATGTTCCGAACCAGTTCTTTTTTGGTGGAAAATGGGTAATGGAACACTATACAATCCTATTATTCAATAGTCAGTTAAATGATTATTAAGCTGCATAAATGAGGTCAGGCGAACCAGGACCATTGCCTTGCTTAGTTGTGGACATTTCATTTTATATTTAACAATATTATTACAACATTATTTTGGTGGACTTGCACCGTGCACTTTAGACCATGCACTTAGATCATTAAAAATAGGGCCTTCAGTGTTCCTTTACCTAAAACAATGTTTTCCTGGTGAGTAAATGATGACAGAATTTTCATTTTTGGGTGTAGTATCCCTTTAACCTTCAAATGGTTGTTTACACTTCTGGGCTTCAGGGGTCTATACAACTCTCAACAATTGATTAGCAGTAATTGTACAAAAAATATACATTTTTAATCATACAAATAATATATCTTTTTTTTTACTTTCATCTATTTGTTAATGCTGTGTTTCTGGAGATATAAGTACTTTTGTATCCATATACGACACAGTTTATCAACTACACCATTAGCTTGCATATGATATATATTTTTTTAGTTTTTTATGATACATTGCATTTATGCCTAGTACTAGGCCTTCATTTCTGTGTAAAAATTTTCAGATTTATGCCAGATTTTTTTTTTTTTTTTGACTTATTTGACTTTGAAAATATATTTAGTTCACATTTCCCATTCATTTCAATGTGGGGTCATATTGACCCTGAAGACCAGAAGGGTAAACATTTTCTTAACATACCTTCAGAACAACTGAATCAAGTCCAGTTTTTTTGTGTGTGTAGAGATAGATACTGTATGAAAAGTCACAAAATCGTATTCCACTGAGATGAAGGAAACCCTTTTTTTTTATTAAGTCAAAGTCGATTGGGGTCATATAGACCCCATTACCGAATTGAGGGCTACCAAATAAACAAAGAGAAAAATGCTTTTTGTATAGCAATTTTATAACAGAAGTCCATAACAATATGGATATTTAATTTTATATGATTTTTTTAAATCTGTATTTTTTTTTACTCAGTACATACACAGACGTTCCATCTACAATCAAAGCAAGTAAGAACAAGGTGAACCACACAGACCTTATCTTGAAATCAATCAATCAATCAATTACAAATATTGATCTTTTTTTTAATTTTTATTTGCATGGTTAATATTAGCATCAACTGAATGAAATCTGTCATAAATGCACATTTCAAAAGTGTCCTGTTTTATTTCTGTTGTTTTTAGGTGATGATTCTGCACCCTGAATTCATAAGATACGTGCATGATACCTGGGCAGAAGGTCATGGCAGATATCCATCCACTGGTTTCTTAACGCTGATATTCGCTCTTCACATCTGTGACAAGGTAAAAACTCCCGTTCTGCCGGTTCAAATGGTGTGTGGCACAGCTTTAGTTTGGCATTGCGGTTGTTTTATTTATAAAAATAGAAAATAAAACAATGAATTTAATATTAAAAGTAAAGGAATGATTTTCTTTTTCAAAAAGAGCGAGTTTTAGTTTTTACATTTTGTTTTCTTGAAGAATCTATTAACGCACTGATAACTCTTTCTCTGCAGGTGCATGTTTTCGGGTTTGGAGCTAATAGTGACGGAAACTGGCATCATTATTTCGATGAAACATTGACTTACTTTGAAAACGAATCTCATGGTGGAGACTTTGAAAACAAGACAATCAATCAGCTGCATCAGGAGAACAAGATTTTGATATACAAGGGTTTGAAGTAGGTTCTTGGGAAACACTACCTTCTGTACTGCACAATATTGTGTTGCAATAGTGCAGCAGAGACTTTCAGTTCAGATTTCATTCTGAGAGGTGCAAGAGATCAACAAGAGTTTAATATGAGCTCCACTAGCAGTACGAACCTAAATCTGTGGCATTAGCGGATTCATTTTTCAGTCCCGCGTTATAAGTGCCTTTAGGTACTAATATTTAAATGAATATTTGTGCACATGCATGTTTCAGTCGATGCCATTTTCTTCTGGTGATATCGCTGAATTGGCAGAGCTTTTGAGTGTAAAAGTGTTAATATTATTATTATTTTGTTTTATTCAAAGTTATAACTCACATTTGTTGTGGTTCTTTTTATAAACCTTTAGTGTTAGTAGAGTATGTATTAGCTTAGAGAATTAGCGATTTTTTAGTTGGAGGAAAACAGTTCATAAGCAGCAGCTACTGAAGCTACTTTGTTGACATGATCCTGCCTTGCATTATATTTTTAATGTGCAAAGTCTAAGTCGTGTATATATGTAGCCCTCCTGACACAATTCTTACTTTTTCCTGGATTTATCATATGCATGGGGAAATGAATTGGTGAAGGGTTACTAAATTTTAGAATCAGGATTTAAACACAAAAATTAAAACTTCAGGCATGAAACTCTGTCTAGAGTGCAGAGAGGCCTGGTTAGCTTAAATAGAGCTATACTGTGTCTTTTTTGTTTTGTTTACTGTGAACATAAAAACTCCCATGCACACATACATAGCCACTAGAACCCTTATTTGGAAAAAATAAATAAATTAAATAAAGTCAGATCACACTCACTTAGATATCAGACACAAAGATTGAAAGTTATACTCAAAGTAGGTATGTGGACATTTCAATAAATAGCGGCCGCCATTGTGTTCCAAATCTCTGTGCCGGATTTTCCAGAATCATTTTGAGCGGGTCTCCTAAAATGAGCTGTTTTCATTAACTCGCTGTGGGAATCCTTGATTATTTTTAGCCAATCACATCATTAGGGGTTTCAACTGCACATTTGTTTTCATTTTTTTCTAGTCAGGCTGCATTTTCCTCCTGAAAGGCGATTTCAAACAATACGAAGAATTCCACCGTCACAAAATTATTTTTACCCACTTTGGACACTTTCCAGAGGAAGGTAGACATGTAGAACATATGTTTGTGGTGTGCTGTACAAAATTTCGTGGCCATTTAAACTCCCCCTACTTTTTTATGACTACCGACACTGAACGTTACCTGTAGAAAAGCTGTCAAAATGCAGCGCGTCGTGTAGGCTACACTCAACTTTTGTGTGGTCTCCTCCACTTCTCTTTCCTCCACCAGCGTTAGTATTGTTAACTCTATATTTTTACACAACTGGAAATAGCATGAATTAACCAATATCCATCTTTTAAATTAAGGATATATAATTTTCCTTGGATCGTTGATTTCCATTCAATTTATTTGTATTTTCAACAACTGCTCGTCAGAAAAATACAATAAAAGATAGGCCAAATCAGTCTTTATGTGTGTTAAAATCAAGTAAAAATCCAAATAACTATATGAAACCCATGTTAGATCCAAATAACTATATGAAACCCATCTCCACAGAAAATTTCATTAAGATATTCTTGAATATTGAGAAAGTTATGAGCATTTTGTGAAAAAACAACTTGTTTTCTGTCACACTGAAATTCTTATTGTTTTCACCTTAGTAAATGAGAGCAAAAATAGGTGCTTGATTACTGAACTATAAAAATGTTGTAACTTCTTCTTCATACTTGACATATTACTTTTTTCTTTTTTCTGTAAGGGTAGTACCCAGGTCTTTCCACATATGCTATCCATTTGTCTATTTGTTGAGTTTTAATTTTTTGTCCACATACCTACTTAAAGTGTATTTATATTTTTCAGAACTAGGTGAGGGAACCTTTCAAAATGTCCTCAAGTTATAAATGAGATGACAATGCACAATACCCTGGGTTTTCCTTTCTATAATTAATGTCTCAGATGTTGTGGTACCACAACGTTGGCGCGCTTGTTGGAGCTCAGTTGGGGGAAAAAAACAGTCTGTAACGTTACTCACGGTTCCTCTAGTGACAGAAAGATTATAATGACCGTCAACTGCAAACCGTTCGGTCTCATCGGTGAAATCCTACATTGGAGAAAACCCGTCCTGAAACGCTGTCCGTCCGTGTGCAAAACACCAACATCTCCCGCCTAAAACGCTGAATCCCGAGCACATCTATTGCAGCAACATGGATGGCAGCATCTGACGCACACTAGCCAAAAGTTCACAAAATCGAATGAGCTTAATTACATATTGACCAAAAATGTCATTTTCATTATAGTTCACAATGTCCATACTCACTCAAAACTCGGCGGCAAAGACGGTTTTAGGCTATGGCGTCGCAGTTCGAATCGCCTTATTCACGGCAGCAGCCATCTTTGATTTTTAATGAGAATAAAAGCGAGGCTGTGAGGGATAGACATATTTAATGTGTTTTCGGATTGTTCTGCTCATGAAACACAGGAAAATATATTTCCAAGAAATGTCAGTTGCCAAAGCTTCTAACAATGTAAGCTGTGGAAAATTGTAAGTAATCTAGGAGCTTTTTACAGCGGATGCCATTGTAAACACGGTAAATCTATCCCTCACAGCCTCACTTTCATACCTGTCATGGCGCTGCTCTTCAGTAGAATCTCCGTTGCAGATTTAAACAGCTCCAAATAAAGCTCACTCTACCGTTTTAACATGGTTACACATTTACAAAACTCAAAAATACCCCACAGGTTCTTAACTTTGAACAGTAGTGTATTACTCATACAGACTTTGCAATTAGCTCGTAGCTAAGCTATCTCTCTGTTTCTCTTTCCCAACCCGTACTTTCGCCGCCTCGCAGTTTTAGCCCCGCCCCTCAAAAATCCGGTAGGCTGTCAACTGCTCTCTGGATGGCACTGATTGGTTAACTAATGAAACTGACACCTGACCATCCAATATGAAATAAAGTGACAGAGGGTTTAAAGGTTACTTACAAAAAGGAGGATATTTCAACACTTCACTATTTATAAATTAATTAACATGTATTAATACGAAAATATATTACACAACAGGGCAATTGAACTGGCCCATATTCCAGGATACTGTATTTGTTAACAGAACAGAAAATAAACAATATAATTTTTACAATACAACAATAAACAATATATACATTTAGCAAAGTGCTACATATACATCAGGCTTGTACATCCCGTTACAATGCAATTTAGCACCATTTCAATGGAAATGTATCAAATAACTCACAGTGTATCAAAGCAAGCCTAGTTCTATCCATTGTTTTTGGATTCTGCCGCGCTGTACCGGTAGGCGCAGTTTGGGAGGGGCCTAAGGGCAGCAAAAGCAAGTGCATCCTGGGAGTTGTCATCTTTCAGCTACATGAGCAAATTGTCTGCCTTTTCTCAGTCTAGAATGCTTCAATTTCAATATTAATTTCACATTTCTACTATATAAATGACCAATATTAAATACACATTCATCTTCCCAGAGGTGAAGTAGCAAGTAGCGCAGAGATTGTATAACGCTGAATTTTTGGATCGGCCATAGTGATCCAGAGATAAAAGTTCAGATAAAGAGTACCTAGGCATGATGATATCCAGACATTCAGTTCACTGCTTAGCGCTGCTTCCTGATATAAAAAAGACCACATAAAAGACAATAATCTTACACAGTACAAGAAGTGCAAAACACCAGGATGTTTCCGCATGAAGACCCTCAATTGGAAACACCTTAATTAATAGCAGAGTCAGTCCAACTGAAAGATGCTCTTGTAGAAATTCCAGTAATGAACCAACAGGCAAGTCGGCTGGGTTAATATGGCATTGCTCACACCACGATGAAAAAAGATGGCATTTAAGAGCATAAAGCTTCTCTAGCAGGAGCCTAAGCATTGAGAATGGTACCCGTTCAGGGGCCAGACCCACATTTCCCAACTCTCAAGTGCCAGCGCGCATATTTTGACACTTTTGCAAAAGCGCCAATATCCCATCGCACTTGGCACCCTTTAGCGCCAAATTGGACGTAAAAATAAATAGGGCAGAAGCGCGCCTCCTAGTGGTCTAACCCTACCCCTACCCCATACCTAAAACTTAACCGTCTCATTTGGCGCTAAAGGGTGCCATGTGCGTCGGACATCGACGCTTTTGCAAAAGTGTCAAAATATGGCGCCATGGATGAGAATGCGTTGACTATCTCCAAAGCCTGGAACTGACAGTGGACAAAAAGTGGAAATGTATACAAATTTGGGACCAACATTTATTTAGTCACTTTCATTTGACCATGTTTTGCTTAAGTGTTTTTTTTTTCTTTAATTGGTAATTCAACCATTTTTACACCACAGACTGAACAAAATTAAGCATTGCTTGGTAATTGATTGACCTAAATTGGCATTACCTATTTGTGTTATTAAATTGAACATCTGACTATGGCTAGCTATTTAACCTAATTCATTTGTGAGACAGTCTAACAGAAGGATGGAAATATCAACAGATTTGTTAACTCTGAGTTCTTGTCATATATTCTAAACTATAGCAAATAAACTGTGATAATAAATGTTCAACTGTATATGGGCGACTACCAATGTGTTGTTTATCCAAAATAACATGGCATGAAAAATGGCATAAAGCACTTGGTGTGTGACCCTTACTATAAACATGGGTTCTAGTACGGGACAAAATCCTGTTTGTTTTTTAGCCACCACTGGAGGAGCTTCATTGCATTAAATTTTATATATATATATATATATATATATATATATACAAACCCCCGTAAGATATATATATATATATACATATCTTAGCGGGGTTGGTACAGCATGAGGGTGAGTAATTAATGACTTAATTTTCATTTTTGGGTGAACTATCCCTTTAAGTCTCTTTTCCAGGCACGTTAGACACATTTCTTTTCCTCCTACTTCCTTTAAGAGGTTACTTCCTTTGTCATCACACAAATGACATCTTATAGACAATCTCAGTTTCATGTTTCCAGCACAAATGCGGAAACATGTCAGTTCTCACGTACTCACTGTAATGTTACCAGTCAAACTAGTTCATGGTTTAAATTGCATTATGATGCAACTTCCCAGACACTGTACCAGTGCCAGTCTGAGTGAGTCACCACATTTTTAATGAATGAGGTTGGTTGATCTTTTTAAAACTATAATAATTCATTTTTATAGTGGAACTATACATTCAACAGTAAGTATTATCATCAAATATAATTGTGGTATCAATTACCAACTCTATAGATCACTTAAAAAACAATTTTATTGTCTCTGAACCTCCACGTCAATGACAGCAGCTCACTGTTAAAAGTTTAAAGGACAAACGCAAGTCTGAGGAATAACAGAAAAGATCACACATCTCTTAGTAATATATAGTCATATATTTATTCATACTGCCATATCCATTTATATTGGTTAATTGTATAAAAAAATCCGAAGTACAGTCTTTGTGAGGGTTTTAATCCCCATGGACCAAAATCTAACGTCCTTGTCTCAAACCGTGACCCCCAAATTGTAAATGTGTCTGTGTATCCCAAGATCAGAGCCCAAGAACTCCACAAGATAAACACTCTTGATAACAAGGTAACTTGATTGAGAGGGTGTGTGTGTGTGTTAATAAGGAAATGACAGACAGATAGAACGAGAAACAAATGAGGTTATTAGGCATAAAAGGTAAAAATACAACAAAACGGTAACAAGGGGTAGATTTTTTTTATAAAACCTGAAAACTGCATATATGAGTTAAAAATAGCAGTACTATTAAGGGTATTGTTGGCAATTAAAAATTACGTCAAGTGCGCACTTGGCCTTCCTAATATTACTAGCTTCTAGTAAGTCAACTCAATGTATGCAATACCACAAATTAAAAATGCAATACTTTTATTATGAGGAGTTTGAAACAAGCACATCAGTGCAACTCCTCATGGTCCATTTTCTCCAATAATAAAGGACAAATGGAAGAGAAGGACACGGCCATTGTGCACAGAGACAGAATATTCCTTGTCAACGTGTCTGTTTATGCGAGAGAAATCCAAAAGCCTGGAAAAGTGACCAAACATAGTGTGCCTGGAAATACACGGGCATTATGGCGCCAGTTCCGAGAAAACTTGACGTAGTGCTTAACTCTGTAATAAGAGCCTGTTTATTAACAACCTGAACAATTCTTGGCTCCTAAGCTCCCAGAGAAAAAAATCCAGAGATTTTTTAAACACTTTACCTCAGGTTTCATTAGGTAACATTATATTCACTAACATGAGCAATACATTTTTCTACTAATATTTGTTAGAATTGTTGTTTACGTTATCTCAATGAAAATCCAGCTGTTCATCGTTTGTTCATAATACTTCATAAGTGGATGTTAACTAATGTTAACAAATACAACTTTTCGATTAATAATGCTATTAGGAAACGTTAAATTTAACATTAACAAAGATTAGTAAATGCTCTAAAAGTGCGTTATGTTAACTAGTGAAGAATGTTAACTAATGAAACCTTATCTGTAATTGTTTTACAAGAAATAAAAGCGATTTTACTAATATTTAGATATTTTGTATTGTGACATTTATTTAATAAACCAGTTAAAGGTACAATATGCAGGATTTTTGCAGTAAAATATCCAAAAACCACTAGGCCAATGTTATATATTTTGTTTAGTTGATTACTTACAATATCCCAAATGTTTCCAACTATTTGTAAATCGTGAGAAAATTGCGATTTTTAACCAAGGAAACAGGGCGTGTGAGCAGGGGTGAGGAGTCGCCAGTCAATGACGTCATATCCGCATTACCCCCGGTTTCCGCCAGGTTTGACCTCGTACTGCAATAGTAACCATGGCGACGGACGTGGACAACTGGGTCGGTAATGCCCGTTATGCGTGCTCAACAGCGTGAGTGTCCCTAGCAGGGTTTGGTTCAAACATTATGACTAAAACGAAGATCAACATCTTTCCAGATCCCGAGAGCTCCACGTCCGCGACCTACTTCAAACGTGACAGAGACGCGAAGTGTTGCATATTACTTGAGCAAACAGGTGAGCAAATTAATGTATATAAAACTAATCAATGTTATATAGTTCAACATGATGAAAAGTTAGAATATGATCTGTATGTTATTCTCTAATGTTAATCTAGCTTAGTCTCATACAGCCAACAAACAACCTAACTAACAACATTCAACACACTCAAATGCCGTTTAGTGTGATAGTGAAACTGTTAGAGCAAGTGAAGCAGCGCTGCGTTACCTCAAGTTTAATTCCTCTAATAAACTGACCTGTGTGAGTAATTCAGCGTGTAGTTCGGTAGAATGAAATGTCCTTATTCCTTTATATCCGCGGGACTCGCGTTGCGTGTGGCGCTGGTATACGTCTAGCAATCGCGCCTTGCTTCATACTACAGTCATGTTAAAAACATCAATGTATTCACTCATCCATAAAAGATCCATCAGCTTGACGACAAGATCCATAATTCCGCTTAATGCAGAATATACGTCATTAATATGTTATTTTGTTATTGTAAGAGGTTCAGCGACCCCTGGTGGCGAAACAATCTTGCATATGCTACCTTCAATTAAAAAAATAAAGTGTAAAGTACTATAGTTTACTTAATTTGATAATGATGTCCAATAGTGGGTATACATATATATATATATATGTGTGTGTGTGTGTGTGTGTGTGTGTGTATATACCCACATGCACACATACATACATATACATATATTTATATATTTATATTATACATACACATACTGGTATATGCACTTCCTTAATTATATGCAAATAATGAAATGTCACAATACAAAAATCTTAATTGTCTTAAAATAAGCTTAATTTCTCTATGAAAATTATCTGAGGGTTCAAATATAAATGGTTCACGTTGTAAACACAGTGCAGCACTTTTTGGAAAAGCTCAGATTTCATCAGAAATATCTCTATGTGTGTTCCCAAGACGAATGAAAGCCTTGCAGGTTTGGAACAACATGAGGATGCCGAAATGTCATTGACATTTTTTGGGTGAACTAACCCTTTAATGCTTCCACCTAGAAACACTGATTTCTCCAGGATGGCTCGGATGTGTGTTGTTTTAATGCTCTAGAAGTTCTGGCATGCCTGAAGAAATCTGTTCAATGGCAGTGTATAACAGAAACTACAGCTGCAGTCAATTATTATTAATCTCTAGAAAGATTGTTGTATTACGTGAATCGCATTTCAGCTTTGTCGCACTTGCTCTGAGAGCATCTTGTTGACCAGCGATTGTCTCAAACCTGATGAAATTGCTCATTATGCGAATGACACTAGAAAAATGAAAATACACATCTCTGACTGCAAATGGAGGACGCGTCTAAAGGGACATCTATGAGTCCCATACGATCACAGCATTTAATACTGCGTTTTATTGCATATATGATTCCTCTGAAATACCTTTGTCTAAAGAGTGTGAGGGAAACGTTTAATCCCAGCCAGTTGATCCTCTCCGTCTAAGTGTAAAAGACTTCAGTTCCTTTTGGAGCAACTGAATAGATATTAAATTAAAAGTGACGTATTGTAATTGCAATTTTCATTTGAAACATAATTACGTTTTTATGCCACAAAAACAACATATATATAGGGCACTGCATTGCCTCCAGCTCATCCATATTCTTTTATAAAGCCCTATCAAAATATTCTACATATATAGCAACTCATTTCAATAAGGTCATTATCTAATGCTTACCTACAGAAACGATACAAAAAGAAAACTAGAGGTTAACATTTTCACATGTGACCTACACATGACTCAAAACTAAACTGAGAAGACCACAGTCATGATGAAAACAAGTACAACAAACATTCTAGAACAAACGCTTTTGATTGTTATCATGATCGGGAGTGCATCAGCTCAGATATCAGTGTGTCCGTGTACTTAGATGTCAGCAGATGGTTGATTCGTAATCAGTTGATTTCTTTGCTCACTTTCCTTTGAGGACGCAGAAGAATCAAGTGGCGAGTGAAAACAAACACTGCTAAAACACATCTGGCCTCATTCATAAAACGCAAGAACAAATCACTGTAAAAATTGTTTGCAAAACAAAATTGCTTGCTTAGATTGCTATGTTTCTTCAGCTGTGACTTTACTGTCAGTGGTTTTCAAACGGTCATTGAAACTTTTTATCATGCCTTTACTTTTTAATTATTTTTTCAAAAGGTCTTTTGTGTATATATTCTGTTGTCTTCCCTTCATCAAAGACCCTGATTGTAAATTTACTAAAATATATTTTTAAATAAAAATACTTTGCGATGTGATGGAAATAAAAAAAACACACACACACATTTTTATATGTATTAACATATATATATATATATATATATATATATATATATATATATATATATATATATATTATAACATTTAATATTAACATTTTATCAGTTAAATCTTAAAATATATATATATATATATGTGTGTGTGTGTAAGTTTTGAGAGAGTGTGTGAGTGAGAGTTTGTGTATTTGGGAACTTTTGGGAAATGTGAGAACTGTAAACACACATATATTTGTATATATATATATATATATATATATATATATGTGTATTGGATCTTATCAGATGTGTGTGTGTGAGTAGGAGTGAGAGTGTGTGAGTTTAAGTTTTGAGAGAGTGTAAATGAGTCAGAACTTGTGTATGTGTGTGAGAATTGTAAACCCACATACATTACACACACATAAATATATATATATATATATATATATATATATATATATATATATATATATTATATATTATATATACACACACATATACTGTATACATATATATATATATATAAAACTACAAAACATATATATATATATATATATATATATATATATATATATATATATATATAATAAAATATATACAGGTATTTATATATTAAAGATGTCAGTTTCATGTGCGTGCGTGCATGAGCGCATGCAGGTGTGAGTGAGTGTGTAAGTTTGTGTAGAGAGCGTGTGTGTGTGTGTTATTTGAACTGTAATTTTTCTTAATCCAGATAATTTCCACCACATCTCAAAGTATGTATTTGGTATTTATTATCTAATTAATTTAAATATATTAATGAGAATGTGAAAAGTGTGTTATTTTCTTAAGGACCTCAAGCCAAGGTGAAGTACTGAATTTATGAGAAATTAATTCTGCTTGTTTCATGAATGAAGCCCACTGCTGTTCATCATCACGAATGGCAAATTTCCACACACTCATCCACCCAATACATACACATTTCCCCACTTGCCTTTTTTACTACAGCCTAAATCTGTGCGCCCTTGATCTCGATTGTAACTCTGACGCCTTCGAAAATAGTAAGAGACCGATAAATAAATAAAAAGCAAGATTTGGAAATGAATCACGCTTTAAAAATATTCAGTCTCTGCTGTAAGTTTAACAAAGCCACCGAGAGCAACACATACAGAGAGAAAGAGAATCCGTGTGTGTGTGTGTGTGAGAGATGTGTTTGAATGCGTGTCTTCAGGGGCTCACAGGTTAAAGACCACCATTACTGTGTGTTTCAGGGCCAAGAAAGATGAGCTGTTACCTTGTGATCGTCTCCATGATCTCGAATTAAATCGAGATGGTCCATCCAATAACAAGTGGCCATTTATTTTTCAGAAAGGCCCCATTGTTCTGTTCTCCAAAAAGTTTGCAATGAACAAAGTAGCACATTCCCCCAATCCGTCCACTTTAGTTACCCTATAAGAGTCTCGCATAAAGCCATTGAATGGACTGTAGTGTTGATTAAAGCTCATGATTGGGTGTGGAGTTCTGTATGTCTCTCGCTCACTCCCGCCTCTGACCCGGAGACCCACCCAGCACGTGCTCTAGGTGGACCAGGGGGTGAGAGGTCAAGATGCACAGTCCGCTTCACATCATAGAAGGATACAGCAGCGGCAGAACCTCTGGCGGCTCCCGCCCACCGATGGAGGCGGAGTCACGGGTGCAAAGCAGGCGTGAACTTTAATGTTGGGCAAGTGAGTCTAAAGATGAAAAAAGAAACAAAGTGCATAAAAAAAAGAAGCTCGCCAGCATGTGATGTATCTTATAATCATACTGATTACTCACAAAAACACAACATTAAATACACACGAACATCAGTGCATTTTGAGAGGAGAGCTCCCTCTTGTGTTCATAACGGAAATCTACAGACTGCCTTGTGCAACGCATCAACTAATTAATGTTGTCTAATACTTTTCATTGATTTTAATGCAATAACTGTGTGTTGTCTAAAATACAACTGCTTAAAATAAATTGTTATTTTAAGTTATAAATTGTGTGCAATTGTTTAATCTTACAATTTATTTTAGTTGTTACAACACCTATTAAATATCTATTTTCTATATCTATTATATGCAAATATCTTCCATGTATTACAGTACCGTTAAAAAGTTTAGGGACAGTATGGTTTCTTTGAAAATAAACTCAGTACTTTTATACAGTAAGGTCCAAAGTGACAGTAAAACACATTTGTAATGTTATCAAATATTTCCATTGGAAATAAATGCTGTTCTTTTGAACTTTCTATTCAAAGAATCCAGAAAAGAAATTATATTAAGCAGCACAACAGTTTTTTTGTTTTTTTTTACAATTGCATTTATGCATTGGCAGACAGTTTATTCAAGGCAACTTTTTAGTAAGATTTTTTTTTTTTATAAATAAATAACTTTATTCAATAAGGAAGCATTCAATTGATCAAAAATGACTGTAAAGAGATTTATAACAAAAGATTTCTATTTCAAATAAATGCTGTTCTATTTAATTCTATAAAAAGAATCCTGAAAAATCACGGTTTCCACAAAAACTAAGCATCAAAAATGTTGATTGATAACATATTAGAATGATTTGTGACTCTGAAGACTTTGTTTCTGTGACGAGAACTGAATTTTCAGCATCATAACTCCATTTTATTTTAAAAATATTTAAAAAGAGTTGTTTTAATTTGGAATAATATTTCACAATAGTACAGTTCCTTTCTGTATTTTTACTTTGAGCATAAGCCACTTCTTATGAACCTAAACCACAGTGAACCTGAATCAAAATGAACAAATCTTTTTTTGATGAATGAACAAAATGACCCGAAAAAGATTTGTTCATTTTGATGAAAGAGTTCGAACAGGAGAGTCACGAACGCTCATCAGAGCAAGGCGAGCATTTGTGCTTATAAAACTTAAACTTTTTTATTTACTTTAAATGAGCGATGGTTTCGCTTTATAAGACCCTTATTCATCGTCTGGTGTCGTTTAAAGCCCTTTGAAGCTGCACTGAAACTCTCATTTGGACCTTGAATCGTTTGGTTCCCATTGAAGTCCATTATATGGAGAAAATCCTGGAATGTTTTCATCAAAAACCTTAATTTCTTTTTCGACTGACATGGACATCTTGGATGAAATGGGGGTGAGTAAATTATGAGCAAAAGTTTTTTTAAAAGTGATCTAATCCTTAATCAGAGCAATTACCAAACCTAAATCTATACATATCCCAATAAAAGTTTTATTTTAGTATCCACAAGATAAGAAACAACAAACCGCTGTTTTCCCTAAAAAAGGTCTTACCCTCAAGCGTTTGATGCCGGCGCGGGTGATCTGTTGACAGTCGTACAGCTCGATGCGGTCCAGGCTGTGACAGGTCTTCAGATGCTCTAATGAAGCATCTGTGATGGGCGGGCAGTTGTCCAGAGCTCCACCACCTCCAGCCGGTCATGAGCACAGGGTCCACTGCCCAGCTGCCGGATGCCATCATCAGTGATCAGCTCACAGTGGGACAAACTCTGAAACAAGAAGATACACAAACAAGCCCATGACACCCAGCAATTATTAGTATTAGTTACATATATAATGCAATTAATCACATATATAAAGAGTAGCTGAGAAAAGCCCTGGAATGGAAATAAGACATTTTGTGACTTAAGTTGCAGATTCAAAAAAATATTAACATGTTAAATTGACACCCCTAAAATACAACTGTTTTCTTGTAAATTTTGTTTTTAACCCTTACCAGAACCTGGAGTCGAGGGCAGTGTATAGATAGCTGGATGAGCGTCCCCATCTGTAATCTATGGAGAAAGAGGAAATAACCAGGCTTCTAGAACATTCTATAGAGCACTTTTCATGCATGCATAAATAAATACAATTATAAATATCAATGCTAACTGCATTCATTGTTGAATCAACAAAAGAGGAAACAACATTAGGAACTATACTCCCTTTTAATGTCAGATCAGACAAGATTTGGGACCTAGGGAGTCCTCTAGTGGTAATAAACACACACACACACACACACACAAAACAAAAGTTATAAAAAATTAGGGCTGTGCAAAAATTAATTGCAATTAATCACATCCAAAATAAAAGTCTGTGTTTACATAATATATTTGTGTGTGCTGTATATAATTATTTTGTATATATAAATACACACACATGCATGTATATATTTAAGAAAATGTGTTATTCATATATAAAATATTTATATAATATAGATTATGTATTTATATATATATATATATATATACAGAATTTAAGCACAAATAATTCTTAAAGATATGCATGCATGCATAGGTATTTATATATATACAAAATAATTATATACAGCACACACAAATATATTATGTAAGCACAGACTTTTATTTTGGATGCGATTAATCGCAATTAACTTTTACACAGCCTTAAAAAAAATTATTATAAAAACTAAAATGTTTAATTGGAGGATACATTCAGGCTTACAATTTAACCTTCAAATAAAAAAAAAACTCTGTTCTGATTGGTCAGACGGCCAGTCTGCTGTGATTGGTCCACCACTTACAGCGCATGTGGAAATGATCTGAGTTTTAGCTTCAGATCTTCCTCAGCACTTGATACACAGTAATACTTTAAATGTGTCCTAAGGGGCAGGTGTTGCTGTCATTCACAGTAATATTTCAAGAGCTCTAGTTTTAAGTATAGGTTTATTTTAAGTTTATGTAACGTTATATAGTGTAATTAATAAATCCTGTTGGACATGAAGTCTTAATTGTTGGTGATTTTAATATCCATGTAGATACTGAAAAAGATGGATTGGCATTAGACAACACGCGTCAGGACCCACTCATAGTCATAATCATACTCTATATCTAATATTGACTAATGTCTAAAATTTGACTGAGGGTGGGTCAAAGCAGATGTCATTCACAGGCAGCCAATGAAGGCCATAGGCTGACATTATGCAAATGCATTACAAACCAATGTAGGTTTAAGGAGGAAGACAGACAGGAAATACAGAATTAATTCCTTCTTTTGGGACAATAACTCTTTGCAGACTTTTTACATTCACAAAGAGCTATACTGCTGTACTCTACATGAAAAGTTATATCCAAAAAAGCATAATAGGTGTCTAGCATCTCAATATCAATTTCAAACACTTGAGAATTATCATCAGCAAAAGTGATTGATCACTTCAATGGACTTTAGTTGAGGATTTTATAAAATGATACATTTTTAAATGTAGAATTAAAGGGATAGTTCACTTTGAAATAAATGTTTGGTATGTTTTAGCTTACCTCAAGGGCATCCAAGATGTAGGTGTCTTTGTTTCCGCAGTATTTCCGTTCTTGTCTGTCAGTCATATAATGGAGGTCTATGGTCACCACCTCAAAGAGCATGCACAGAGAAGTCCAAATTAAACATGATTTAATGACTCATAAATGTAAGTACACATTGATGGCCTAAGACACAAAACGAGCAGTTTGTGTGAGAAACGAACAGTATTTATATTGTTTTTACCTCGTGTAACCATAGCCACAGAAGCGCCCATGCTCTCAAATCACTTGGACATGGTCGTGGTTACAAGAAGTAAAAAAAATATATGAATACTGTTTGTTTTCTCACACAAACCGTTCATTTTTACATTTACGAGTCATTAAATCATGTTTAGTTTGGACTTCTCTGTGCATGCTCTTTGAGGTGGTGACCATAGACCTCCATTATATGACTGACAGACAAGAACGGTTTGACCTAAAAAAAAATTGTTTGTGGGGTGGTGATGGCACAGTGGATAAGACACATGCCTTTGGTGTGTGAGACTGTGAGACGCCAATGTGTCCTTTAACAAGATCTTAACCCTAGTTGCTCCCGAGGCATGCGACCTCTTGACATATATATCAATTGTAAGTCGCTTTGGATAAAAGAGTCAGCTAAATGAATAAATGTAAATAACAAAATTGAAACTACTGCAGAAACAAAGACACCTACATCTTGAATGACCTTGAGGTAAGCTAAAACATATCAAAAATGTATTTGCAAAGTGAACTATCCATTTTACACAAATTTAAATAGTGTATGCAACAACATTTTAACATTTTGTAATCATGTATTTTCATGCCAACCCATTCTGACTCACCTGTACACACTCTTCTAAATCCATCTTTTCTAGTTCATGACAATTCTGTAAAATAAGAGGAAATGATGCGCTTGATTTCTGTTGTTAGAAGCTCCAGAGGTTCAGCACAGATGGAGGTTTGTGCTTGTTAGGTCGTTGACTCACCCGTGCTAGTGAAGTGAAGCCTACATCTGTAAGCTGAGAGCAGCGGGCCACCTCTAATATTCTACAGAGACAAAAATATCAATGGTTCAAAGTTGACAAGAGGATAGAAATTGGGTAATGGGTGATTGCATGCAAATGCATGGGTTTGATTGTGTGTTGTGTGTGTTATGTACCTGAGACGAGGGCAGTTTTGGCCCAAGGCATTGAGAATAGCATCTGTGATGTTCGCACAGCCAGACACACACAAAGACTGCCAGCCGATGGCACCCGAACAGATGGTAATAAGACCTTCATCTGTGATCTGCTGCTCGATTCACACACAGAGATATACCTAGATGAGGAAACCACCCCATCCAGTGTATGAGAGAGAATGTGAATGTGTGAGTCTTACTGAACACGTCTGCAAATTGAGTGTGACCAGCTCTGGACAATGTGCTCCGATATGCTTTAATGCTTCGTCTTCCAACTATAAAGAAGAAAACATAAAAGAGGACAGATAATGTGCTACTAAACAATTAATTGGATTTAAAGAGACAGTACTCCCGTCATCGTTTACTCACCCTCATGCTGTCAAACCCATTTGTTTTTACATAGAATACAAAATGTGGAGATCAGTGACGACAAATCAATGACAACAATTGCCATAACAGCCTTCTAAAGATATATGATAGCATATGGACTATGTTCTTCCTTTTTTCTTGGTGTCTTTTGTTCTTTTTGTCCTTATCAGGTTATTATTGCATGAAATAGGAAGTTCCAATGTTGATAACCATGGTTAACATAGATGT
Organism: Hybognathus amarus; assembly: GCA_030378365.1. Lineage (NCBI taxonomy): Eukaryota > Metazoa > Chordata > Actinopteri > Cypriniformes > Leuciscidae > Hybognathus > Hybognathus amarus. Next base: position 434,841 of record JAQIUQ010001685.1, on the reverse strand, counting down.
TAAAACATGAACCACATGTTAGTTGATGAATAATCTTTTGTTTTTTTGTAAACACTGTTGTTTGCTTAACTTGTGCCACAACCAATGGCATGAGTTTGGGTCAAGACTGTATGTATATTTTTTTTATTTATTTTGAAGCTTTTATCTTTCATTTGAATTTTATTGATTTTGTTAAGTGCTTTTGTAATTTTTATTATTGTTTTGTTTTAGGAATTTTCAGTACTATATTATATATATAATATTATATTTATTATTATATTATAATACTATTTTTTACAATTTAATTACCTATATATATATATATATATATATATATATATATATATATATATATATATATATATATATTATTATATTTATTTAAATAATTTAGTTAATAATATTAGTTATAATTAAAAAAAATGTGTACTATATATATATAATATATATAGCTTTTTTTTTAATAAACTAAAATTAATAAAATGCTGTAGAAGAATTGTTCATTGTTAGTTCATGTTAATTTTAACATATACTAATCAAAGGATGCATTTGTTAACATTAGTTAATGCGCTATGAATTGACAAACAATGAACAATTATATTTGTACCAACTCTAACCCTATTAAAAGATTATTGTAGACCTATTAAATGTTACATTTAGATTTTATTTGGCTTTAGTTCAATTCAAAATGCTTTAAATAACACAAAAGAGGGCTGAAGGATGATGTGAAAGTCCAGTATCACCTGTGTGCAGCCCTTGAGGAACAAGCCTTTGAGTCCTGGACAACATCTCACAAGTGCCTGTATGCCGTCTTTGGTCACCTGATCACACCACGAGATGTTCAACTGCTCTAGCAAAGGACATCCCTCGCTAAAATGACACAGAGAGACGTTTAGCCCTAGAGAAGCATTCTGTGTAACCAGCAAGTGTGTGTGTCTGCGATCCTCTGACCTCAGAGCTTTGAGGGACAGGTTGGTGATTGAGGTGCAGGACGCAAGATCCAAGTGCTTCAGTTTGGGGCAAAATTTACTCAAGCTGTTACAGGTACTGCAAAAAGAAAGACAGAAATTCAATGGAGATCAAAAAGCACTTTCACACACACTCACACACACCTACCTGTCAGTGATCTTGGTGCAGCCATTGAGGCTGAGCAGCTCAATATTTCTGCAGTTCTGGGCAAATGTTCTACGAGAGAAAGGAAATTTGACATGATTACACTTTAAACAATGCTTGAATTTCCCTGCAAAGTCACAAACATGTCTTTAGTCCATATGTGATGTCCTTCAGAATGGAAAGCACTACTTAAGTCATTCTTATTAAAGAGGCAGTCTAGTTTCTTGACAGGTCTTATAGTCAGCATGAAATGGCATGAAAGTTGCGATAGTCTTTTCTTTCTTTATCGTGACGAAAACATGTCAGGGCGGGACTTGATTTTGTCCATGGGGTTTTAATTGGATGGTTGTGGTTTACTATTGGTCGATCTCATGTGAGTGACAGGTTGTCCCGCCCTCACGCCAGTAAACGCATCATCGAGAAGAAGAGATGTCACTGAAAGAGGGAGGGGAAGTTATTTTGATTAAAGATATAAAAAGTAAAAATTTTAAGATATAAAATAAATGAAAAAGAATGATGTCATTAGTTTTTTCCTGCTTAATTCTTGCCTTTTTAGTGGGTTTAAATTCATGTAATGCAGTCATTATATTCACATGGGCAAATTTGTATTAACAAGATTGTGTTTGTATTTACATGAAGAAAATATTAATAAAAATGATTTGGCAAAATTATAAAGAATAATGTGCACGGATAAATCATTAATAATAAAAGTGCAATATTCCATCAAAAAAATTAAAAAATTAGATTTTGATTTCATGGTGACTTTTAGGATTCACATAAAGGGCAAAATGAGAAAGTGAACCGAAATGTTTTTTCCTCCAAAACTATTAACAAAAGGTTTGCATGCACGAAACATCACACATACTTAAATGCAAACATCCTGGAAGCCATTTTAGCATTTTTTTATTAAAATGATTGACAGGGAAAAGCGTTTCTGATTGGTTGGTCTTTTCTGCTTTAGAGTTGACACGGTCCCTGTTTAAACTGGGTATTAAGATGCATTTTGTTCATTCGGATCACAAACAGACGAGGAAAACATTCCCGTTTACACCTGGTATTTTAATCTGCCTCTTTTGTCCACTTTCAATCACTTCTGTCCTGATTTCTTCAAGGGAGGGTATATGGGCGGTCAATGTATGGGTTCTGTCAGATCTGATGGATGAAATTCCCATCCGATTGCTCCCAGAGACAACAGAAGAACATAAGGAGACAGCAGTCTCGACCAGTCAAACCACAAACGCTGTATGAATGGCGCTCGTGGTTTGACTAGTCAAGACTGTTTCCCAAAGATGGCTCCTGTCTGTATACACTGAAGTGAACTGCCTTTATAAAGTATCTTCTTATTAAACTCTCTGTACACTTACAAAGTTCTCAATGCTTAGTTTTGCATGTATGGACCCTCATTATGTTACTGTATTAGTGTGGGGCATCTATTAGTGGTATTAACTAGTGATATTTATTTACATTTGATTAACATGAAAACAAAACTCAAGAGAATGGTCATGTTCACCAATGTGTTATTAGACCAAAGGTTCGTTTTGCGCCAGTGTTGTCCTTTAAGAGTGAATATTGATCTTTTTGCAGTGAAAATGTGCTCATAAAGCATCTGCTACCTCTTTCTTACCTGAGCGCACTATCTCCGACTCCGAGACATCCTCTAAGACTCAACTTCCTTAGGAAACCACCACACCGCTTTGAGATGTTCTCCACCACACGACCCTATACACAAAGAGATTTTTAAGATCTGTTTGCCACCTTCATATTAAAGGGTAAGTTCACTTTAAAAAAACTTTTGCTGATAATTTACTCACCCCATGTCATCCAAGATGTCTACGTCTTTCTTTCTTCAGTTCGAAAAGAAATTAAGGTTTTTGATGAAACATTCCAGGATTTTTCGCCATATAATGGACTTCAATAGGCAGTTTCAAGGTCCAAATGAGAGTTTTAGTACAGCTTCAAAGGGCTTTAAACGATTCCAGACAATGAATAAGGGTATTATTAAGCGTAACGATCGTTCATTTAAAAAATAAATAACAAAGTTTAAGTTTTATAAGCACAAATGGTCGCCTTGCTCTGTTTGCATTGCGTGACTCTCCTATTTGAACTCGTTCATCAAAATGAACGAATCTTTTTTAGAGTCATTTCGTTCATTTTGTTCGTTGAATGAACGAAATGACTCTAAAAAAAGATTTGTTCATTTTGATGAACGAGTTCTGAACAGGAGAGGCACGAACGTGCATCACAGAACAGAGCAAGGCGACCATTTGTGCTTATAAAACTTAAACTTTGTTATTTTTGAAATGAACGATCGTTCAAAAAAGTTTAAAAAATAAACTTTTTTATTTATTTTTTAAATGAGCGATCGTTTCGCTTGATAATACCCTTATTCATCGTCTGGTGTCGTTTAAAGCCCTTTGAAGCTGCACTGAAACTCTCATTTGGACCTTAAAACTGCCCATTGAAGTCCATTATATGGAGAAAAATCCTGCAATGTTTTCATCAGAAAACCTTAATTTCTTTCGAACTGAAGAAAGAAAGACATGGACATCTCTGGATGACATGAGGGTGAGTAAATTATCAGCACAATTTTTTAAGTGAACTAATGCATCTGAACATCTGAAATTGCTTGTGTTTTAATAGCTAAAAGAAAGTGTTGACTTCATGTGTCAAAAAAAAAAGTCTGTCTATGTATACTGACCTCAATGTCTCTCTGGAAGTCAAAGAGGTCAATGCGCTGCCAGTTACTGCCATCCAGGGCTAACAGGTTCCATGACTGAGACAAAGAGAGCAAGTGAGAAACGGAAAGTCAATAATCATAGCAAGCAACATACAGCATAATTCACAAAATACTGTTTAACTGGAGGGCTCATGAAATGAACAAATGTCAAAATAGACACTTAATGTCCCACAAAACACCAGTTAGACTAAATCACACTTACTCGTGAGACTTGTGCGCAGCGGCAAAGTGTGACAACATCTAGAAATGAGAAGATTCTGTGGGGGAAAAAAGAGAGGAGAACAGCAAAACCATTAGCAAACATCATTAACAAATAGTTCAGTCATTATTTATATGCTTTAAAAACAGCAAAGATGAGGAAACCTGATGGAGTTGGAGATGATTAATACTATTAACAAAAGAAGATGATTTAAATAAGTAAATGATGCGGGAAGAAAGAGTCTTGAATGGGTTTCACACCAACCGTAACAGCAGTTCCTTCGGCAGCTTCTTGTTAATAACAGCCTCGTCGTTATTGGAGAACATCTGAGGAGAGAGAAAGACAGTCATTTATAAAACTGTGCATCTCGCAAGTTCAAAGGTCAATAGCGTTTACAGTGTTCTACAGCACTTAAAAATTAAAAAAAGACAACAATATTTTAGTTGAAACCACAGAATGACAGAACAAAAAGTCTTTTGTATTCTAATGCAGAGGCTTAGGCTATTTAAAGCATTACACAAGCTTCAAATTAATTTTACATTATATGTTCATACAAATAATACCAGAGAATGAAATATTATGATTTCATGAAAACTATTTTATAGAAATAACTTTCGTGTTATCAAAACGTTACGGTGTCAAGAATTACTCCTAAAACATGCCTAAGTTCCAGTGTTGTTTTAGTATTATTTAAATACTATTATGTTATTTATTAATATTTGTATTTAGTATGTCTTTATATTTTCAGTTCATTTTCATTGCAGATTAGGTCTTTTTTGTTTTAGCAATTTTGTTGTTTTATTTTTTTTAATAAAATTCCATTGTTACCATTAGTTTGTTTATTATATGAATCCTATTGATATGATACTAACAATAAAAAACTTCTACAGCATTTATGAATCTTCATCCATTTCATCATTTACTAATACATTATTAAAATTTGTAAAAGTTGTATCTGTATTGCTCATTGTTAATTAATGACTGCACTGTGGTTTAACTTAATTAAGTAACCTGGCTGCCTTAAAATTTAAGTTAATTGAACTGGAAAAAGGAGTTAATATAATGAAGGAGATTAATTTAAGCATCAGAAACTCAAAATATTATGTTATCTGAACTACATAAATTATTTAAATTGATTTAACAAAAGAAAAAATGTTGTGATTACAAATCATGAAAATATTTTTTACAGTGAATGCATTAATATAAATAAAAAATGAAACCTTATTGTCAAGAGTTACCAATATTAATATTCATATAAGTAACACTTTACAACATGGTATCATTTGTTAACATAAGTTAATTAACATGAACTAACAGTGTGCAATACATTTATTACTGTATTTATTAATCTCTGTTAATGTTACTTAATAAATATAGTTGTTCATGTTAGCTCATAGTCCACTAACTAATGTTAACAAATGCAACGTTTGATTTTAATTCATTTTTAATGTTGAATTTAATATGAACTAAATGCTGAAGTATTTTCATTCTTTATTCTTGTTAACTAGAGTAGTTAACTTATAAAATCTTATTGTAAAGTGTTACCAATTATATTAAACTGCATGTATGCATGTAAGGTTTTTTTACGTTAACAAAAATGAATGAATAATAATTATTATATCTCAGTTTTAGCAATTGTAGTACTTCACTTACACTTAAACTTATTTCAGTTAATTGCAAGGCAACAAATCTAATTTTCATTTCATTAAAATTTGACATTTCAATTACTGAAAATGACTTTAGTCATGAGATGACAAAAATATCCAGCCTCAAAAAGGACTATTTGACCATATATTTCCTCTTAAAGTTGCCTTGTAAGGTTTCTTGCACTTTCTCTATTCTCTCTCTCTCTGACCTTTAGAATTGTAATGACCTTTTCAAAGTTTGTTTGTGCTTCCTCAATCCCACACAAAGCCTTCACACATTCTCTTTTCTAGCTCATGGTAACACTAACAGCAGGAGGAATACCTAAGACCAGTCCCGGTTTATCTAGACGTAAAATACTCTGTAAAAATAGGAGCCGAAGTACCATGTCAATAGAAATTGTGGTGTACGGATAATGTTCAGGCAGAAAATTACCAGTACCCTTATTTTTCTAGGACTTAGTCAATTCACAGCACTTGTTTTCTTCATTCTGTCATTTAATCGGCAGTAGTGCAACAAGTATTTTAACATTGAAACAAATAAACAGACTAAGTTATTCTGAAAAAAATTCATTTTATCTCAAATTATAGGAGTAAAGGTTTGACTGTGTGCCAAAATACTGGAAATGAACACCAGAGGTAGTAACTTTCTGGTTTCATTCAACCACAAAACCTTTTTTTCCAAATGGTAACAAGAGAAAACAGGATTGTCTTTCTGAATAATTCAGACCAGAACGGATGTTCCTTTTTTTGTTTTGGAGAAGTGACAGAATTCGCATCCAAAAATGGGGTGCACATAAATTGTTCTGTGTGTACTGGGAATTCCTTTGTAAAAACACACTGATTTCCATTTCAATCAGTCTGGGATTAAAGTGATTCACTAATCAACAATGAAACCAGCCAGGAAAACCAGAGTCCAATCCCATAACAATCATTCTCTAATTTTTCAACTCTAAGTTTTCATTCACCCAAAATCATTCAAAATCAATAGTTACTTGCCACTTTTCTTCTAAAAGAACCTTAAAATGATATTGAATACAATGAAAAAGACAACATAAAAGTATAACATATGCCTCGTGTCATCATTTCAACTCATCTGAAGCCAAATTATAACATTTCAGTTGTTATTCTCTACACACACTCTGAAATCTCACATTCAGACCTGGCAGCTCAAGACACACTGTTGCTGGTTGGATGTCAATGCTTTTAGAATATGTAAGGAAAAATTCACCTCAAGGGTGATAATAATAACTGAAGTTTGAATAATCGTGAGAATAGGAAAGTCCACTAGTACAGATAACAACATGAGTGATATCACTTTCAGGACTATTGAGTTCAATCACATGCTTTTTTTTGAGCCTCACGACCCCAAACTCGGTTTCCTTTCATTATAAGGGGGTGAACTATGTCCTTTAAAGCACAGACTCAGCTGAGAAGAAACAATATGTTAGATAGCTAACAGGTACTCTCTATCACAAACTCTCAGTTGTGTTGTTCCTCTTTCTTTTCACCCATCCATTCTCTTTTCCATTGGTTTGTTTGTTTAAGGATGAGCCATGATGTGACGTGCAGACTGTTGCACACCAGGAATGATTGATCCCTTGTTTCCAGCTCATCAGAAACACTCTTTATCCCAGATGACTTTTCTCATGACCAGCTCCCTTTTATATATATATTCAATTTGTGGGCAAATCTCTAAAGACATTTGTGGGTAATACTTTAAAACCCAATAAAAATGAAATATAATAATTCTTTAAGTGTATTATATATTTAGTTTATTTTTTTGCCCAGAAAATAGTAATTTGTCTCCCTATACTTATAATTTAATGAGAATAATAATCATTATGAATATACAAATAAAATGTCTAGAGTATTATATGTCATCCAAACTGGTGAAATATACTTTTAGTTTTACTATTAAAGTTTACTTAAAAAATATATATATATATATATATATATATATATATATATATATATATATATATATGTGTATGTATTAGGCTGTCAGACGATTAATCACGATTAATCACATCCAAAATTAAAGTTTGTGTTTACATGATATATGTGGGTGCACAGTGTATAATTATTTTATATATATAAATACACACACATGCTTGTATATATTTAGGAAATATTTTCATCTATATACTGTATATATATTTATATATAATTTATATTATACATAAATATAAATATTTTATATATAAATGCATGTTTGTGTATTTATATATATAATTATACACAGTGCACCCACATATATTATGTAAACACAAACTTTTATTTTGAATGCAATTAATCGCGATTAATCGTTTGACAGCCCTAATATATATATATATATATATTATACACACACATATATATATATATATATACACACACATATATATATATTTAAAGTATTATTTCAAAGCTACATAGCACAAAGTGTTGTATATGTATGTGAATTTTCTACAGTATAATCAGTTATTAATATTTTACTGGATCTCTCTTATTTTTTGCATGTCTTTATAATTTTTTAGCCTTTAGAATTTAATTATTTTGTTAATGTAGGTGTTGTTAAAGGGATAGTTCACTTTGAAATACATTTTTGATATGTTTTAGGGATCCATGATGTAGGTGTCTTTGTTTCCGCAGTAGTTTCAATTTTGATATTTTTAGGTCAAACCGTTTGACAAACAAGAACAGTTTAGACCTAAAAACATATAAAATTAAGAGTTTGTAAAGCAGCTACTCCTTTTATTTTGTTTCCAGGTTTTCTGAATATAGTAATTTCAGTAATTTCAATATACTGTAATCTGCTACTGAGTACAGCTCAGCTACTGCACGACACTTCTTGTTATCTCCTCAGTCATTTTAAGTAGTTTATCATGACCAAAAAAAATGACTTCCTGGTTTACATTTAATGCAACAGTTTCTTGCTCTTTGATTCGCTGGCTATACATTCTGTTGACACATCAGCTAAACAACCCCATTTAAACAGTAACATTTAGGTCAACACTGACTGAGTAGCCAGGTTACCACTGCTACAATAATGAAATTGTAATATAGCTGCACTCCTTTTACCGTTACAATAGCCAAATGCAACTAAATATGTATGTAAAGACAAAACCGGTCCACCAGCTGACGCTACATCCATGTTTTCTGACAATATCACAACAATCAAGGAGCCAAGAATGATATGAGCTGTCAGTTATTTGTAAAGATCACTCTCATGCTGCTGTCTCCAAAACAATGTCCAGATAATCACTCTGATACTAAAAAAAGAAACAGGCTTAAGCTGGCAACAATGCATCGCTGCCTAAAGACTGATTACATTCATGCCTTTGCAACATACTGAGATTAGGTCTACCTTTACAAACATTTATAGTTATCACAGTTTAAACTTAAATGGCATGGTTGTGTCTCATAATGAAGTGTAATGGGTAAAAAAAATTCTAAGTAGCTGCCAGAATGCATGACATTTTAGGCATTTGAATTATTGCATCACAAAGGAAAGGAAAACGTATTGTTCACATTACTTTTGCTATAGAGGACAATAGTAAATGTTACAGAGATTCATTGCCACTTTCATTATCATAAATAAATAAAATTGCATAGCATACAAAAGTTGATTTGGACGTAATCTAACACCCTAACTGGTTAATGTGGCTTTCAAGGTTGTTCACAGTTTATAGATAGTTAAGTAATTGTGGTCAAATGGATACCATTGTACATTTTCGTTAATCTTATTAGGGAAGAGTATTGTGCTATTATTTAATAAATTAATCTTTATGAACTTGGCTACAATGTGCTGTGTGAGTATGATCTTTAAAAGCAACTATAGACATAAACCCCTGATAAAAGCATCAATACCACCATGTGTCTCAACATTACGGCTGTGTTACAAAACCTAGTGAGCTCCCTATCTAGACAGCATCACATGCGCCCAAAACTGCAACACGAGCCCATTAAGTCCCGAAAATGCAGTCTAGGTAGTCAACTCACTAAGTTTTGAGGCACACCCGACGTAAACACAGTTATAACTTGTTTAAACACGGTTGATCTTGAGACTTGAAGAGGAACAACAAACGAAATGTTTGCGAAACCCGGCCCAACTGTTTTCTGTGGTGATGAGTTGTGATACGCGATGTGTTTTATCGCGTAAAGGCCCGTGTATATATCCAGCTTTTGTTTTGGCCGGCTGTTTTTCCCCACTCCAGCCTGCTGTGGGCCTACCAGCATTATCCGTCTCCTATAATCTCAGCAAACCAGTTTAATTCATAAAAACCATCGAAGCCTACATCGCAACCTACTGTTGCTTCGCGTAAATAAGCGAGACATTTTAAAGCGCCTTTCGAGCCACACTAATCTTTAATCAACGGTTGTGTTTATACAATTCGACAGAAAGTAGGCAACATATTTACACGATAAACTAATATATAGCTACTTAAAGGGGGTATATTGTTGGATTTGATGCTGCCTTCTTTGGTCAACATACATTAATGAATGTGTTTTATAGACTGTCAAGCGATTAGAAGAGCTTGCGGAAGCTCGGCCTCTTCTACTGCAACAACACTTCTAATCCTACATTATGTCAGGCGTTTAGGAATAAAAACGAAAGATTGTTTACATCGACAAGTCAATCTGGAAATAAACAGTGACTACTCGCCTCAAAGCGACTCCGAGAGACGCCGTTCACCTCCTTACCCATCCCGAACGCTATAAAGTCGGTAAACCGGAGAAGAAAAGCGCGTCCGGTTATTAAATAGACGCAGATGTGTCGGTGCCGCTGGGTTCCGTCGAGCTCATGCCGTATTTCACTTCATTTCTTCGGGTTTGTATATGGCGAAGATGCAGAAGAGCCCCAGTGGTTGAAGTATGAACAAATCAAGCTTATCTCCTGTTGTGTTGCGGATCACCCCCTCCCCTTTACCGTGACAGTTTCCCCATCTGCAAACTAAGTTACTGTTAACTTATTGTTCATAAATATTGAAAGGGTATCTGTACATAATAAACTGCCTGTCTGCTTTAATATTTAATACTTTAAAGCTACGTGTAATGATGTGGTAACCGTAGTAAAAGTAATAGCCCCTAAGTAATTGTATATGGTCAATGTTCATGGTATTGAAGGTCGAATATATCTACTTTATGATATAAAATTACCCGTTTTTTAGTTGTCAAATCACCAAACTGGTAATATTATATATTTTATTTAAAAATAAAATGTGGGCTTTAGATTAATTCAATCAATGTATTATAGTTCTACTCAGAAAGTTAGTTAGTTTGGCGTTCTGAGGAAATACAAATGTTTATGCGGATCAATGTGTGCAAACTACTTGGAAAAAGTGCAATAGTTTAATTGTGGATCAGATTGTGAATCGTTTATTTTCATGTTATTGTTATGCTGGTTTCCGGGTTGGGTGCGTCAGCTCCTCTTTTAGCGGTCTCAGCCAATAAAAACACAAAGATGGCCTTCGTCATTTGACGTAATCGTGGTGGTAACACGAGGCAGCGTTTTCCCAAACAAATGAAACCGAATGGTTGAGCGTCGCGGTTTACACATTAGTTTAAGAAAAATAAATGCTTGTAAAATATATATTTGCTATTAATTATATTATATTCGTAATTATCTTTCCCTACTTTTTACAATTGAGTTATTTTTTGCAGAACTGTAAACAAATATGCATGAATATAAATGTTCCTTCTATTAAACAAAACAATATAAAAACCCTTGTAGAATTGGTAATGGTTTTAATGATTACAATGGATTTGTATTGGTTTTAACGGGAACTGTAACGGTCCATGAGTCTCTACTGGTGATTTGTTAGCTTCTATTGGTGACAATAGAATCAATTCTATTGCCCAAAACACATTAGGACAGGGGTACCAGATATGTGTAACAAAACCAGTGCAAATGCCAATCAAAATATCCACAAACAAGCCGAGTGACCCTGTATAAATATTAAAAAAACTCAACAAATGCCACTCCCAAACCTAAAATAAATATTTTACAGTCACTCTTATGCATTATACACAATTTAATCTTGAAAATCACTAGTAGTGGACTAATCATAAACAGTGTTTTGGGAGCTCCAATGCTTTCTCACAAAATGCATAATCTAGCACAATTGTATCATTGGTAGAATGTAATATTTAAATACGCATTTCAGTAAATTACAATTAGGCTACAATTATGTCAAACCTTTGATTCGCTGGGGGGAAATCAACATGTAGTTTACAAATTGCCCAATTCTGTGGGAAAGCTGCAAACTTGGCAACACTGCTACTTAAACCATTAGGTGATGGTTTTAATGGTTAACACTTTGATGGTTCATAATTTTTTGTAATGGTATTTTTAGCAGAAACCATTGGAACGTCTGTGATGGTTTCTATTGTTTTACTCAGAAGGGTGGTAAAATTATACGGAAATCTTGCGCATCTCTTACATTTTATTTCAGACACAAACGTCATTTTTTCCCCATATTGATTGCATAAAACTTCTTGATGGTCAGTAGGCTACTTGTACTCAGCCATCCTAAAGTCAATAATCTCTGATATGTTTAAATCCAAATCAACAAGAAATGCTGCCATGTTTTTAGAGAAAGAGTTATTGCACAATCAAAGTGTTCTCATGACATCATTTACAAAACTAAGAAAATTACCATTAAGGAATGCCCCTTATTAATAAAAACTCTTTGACACACATACAAATTGGGCTTCCATGTTTTATATTATCTCCTAACCCTAAACCCATCATACAGAAATATTTAAACATTTTTTTTACAAATTTTTCAAAAAACATCATTGGACATGCAAACAATGTCCCAATGTCCCAAACAATGAATAAGGACATTTTATGGGGACATTTTGTACCCATATTGTAGGCCTAGGGTTTACCAAACAAACAAACTTGCTTACAAATTATATGTAGGCCTACAAGTATATGTAGACTAATATAGGCCTATGTTAAAATAGGCTATCTATATGTAATAGCAATGTATAAGTGATCATTATCACATCAGATTTTGCTTTATAAATGCAACAGCCTTTAAAATAACTGTAATCACTGTTGGAGAGCGTGAACTCGCACTCAGACGGCATCTATGCGGGACGTTAACAAATACCAAACTTTTTGGAAAATATACGGATAACTACAGCAAATTGATAAACTGTTATTCAACTACAAAACAGAAACTGCAAACTCGGTATACATTCACAGTTGAATGCTAGGGGAAATGTAATAATTTGTTACACAAGGCTAATATAACCACCTTTGTTGCTAAATTAAATTTTTAAACACCATATTATGTAAATAACGTAGTTCTTAATATGATTGGTCAATTGTTGTGATATTATAAAAATGTAAATACTTAAATAAAAAAAATCCATATTTATTTAAAAGAGGTATAATTGGCATAAATAATAAAAGGCCTCTTGCTTAGGTTGATTGGGAAATTTTTAACAGGTTTGTTCAATATTAATATGCTTGTTTACGAAGGGAGTCTGTAACTTTACACGTGCTCCAATAACATAAGTGTCGATAATGTATTGTTATTTTGTCTTAAATATTTTTATTAAACGTATCAAATCAAATTGTTATAACATAATAAATTGGATACAATTATATATAACACACATTTGACTAAGGAATCAAAAGGTGAGCTAAGTTTCTCTGGCTAAGTCTAGCTCAAGCACGAAGTCTTGTGTGTGTTGTTTTTTTATCTCCTCTGGCTTTAAAGTATGTCATGTAATGTTTTGTTTAAGCAATAAAATAAATAAATAAATAATAATAAAAAGTCTAGCTCAAGCGAAACGCGACAGAAGGCGGGGTACAGTTGCCTCTTTTCATTGGCTGTCGCCCAGTTACCATGAAGATTGACAGCGATCTTGTTCTACAGAAGCATATTAAACAGGTGATTTTATAGGTTAATAAACTTCCTGCCTAGTTTTCAATATTTACCCATGAAATCATCCATTTATGCGAAAGTGCGTTATTAAGGACGAAAAACACAATGCATTCTATTCTAAATGGTGTAGCCTTTGGTATTTCCTTTTCCGTGGGATGGGCTTAAGCCGCGCATGCGCAGAAGAGGCAGCGCATAATTTTGGCTGTAATGGATGAAGTGAATTCTCTCTGAATTAAGGGCCGTGGAGGGTTTTATATCCACGAACATCGCCCAATTTCTAGGTCTGGTCTCTTTCCAGAGCCGCTTAAGTGAACTGGAACCAATTTTAACACATAAATATGTGATAATTTGCGATGAATATGAAACTACAGAGAGTTTACACTGAACATTAAAGCAAATATGTGAACAAGAAGCAAGCGGGTCAAGTTTTATTTTCAGTTATGTGGGACAATATCCCTACAGAGCGAGCTTTACTGCTTCAAAGCTCAGAAACCGTGTGCAAGGAGAGCTAAACATCTGTTTAGACTTTGATATGAACAAGGATAAACAATCTAAAACAAGGACATCCTGTATTTTTCTTCTTTCTTTTTGTCTTTTCGAGGGACGCTAGCTTAGCTAAAGCTAGCCGAGAGGCGCGAGCGCAATGCGCTGCTTGAGGCGCCCTGGAAACAAACGACCAGTGATGCCATCGTGAAAGACATATCGTTTAAAAAGCATTTTTTGTTGTTATTGTTGAATTCGTACTCTCGGACTGGATATATCTGGACGCTGTTCAAAGACGCCACGGGACCGGGATGAGTCTGTGGATAACCTATGCGCATTAAATCGCGTGCGCATCTTTGTTTTGCTTCGATCCGACTCTTTCGTCTGGCAAGATTTCACACTTTTACCCATTACTGAGCGATTTCTGCTGTTCATGTGCTGTCTTGACCACGTAGTTCCGCGTCTCCGGAGGACAGAGGTATGCCTGGATCAGACCGCCTGCATGGGACCAAGAGGAAGGCTGAATCGCTGTATTATCAGCAGCTGCAGGCGGCCGCCGAGGACGGTCAGCCTTTGCACGCGGGCCGCGGTCGGCATCCCACCAAAACGACGAGCTCGTCCACTTCTTCCAAGCACAAACGAAACAAGTCCAAACACGAGGCCGAAACCGGCTCGGTATGCGTTACCGCCGCGCCGCCAGCAGTGGGCGCCATCAAGCCTCTGGTGGAGTACGACGACATCAGCTCCGACTCGGACACGTTCCTGGACTCCCCGCCACCGGGAAACCGGCGAGGAGCGGAGATGCCGAACGCATAGAGCTGGTGGACTACGGCGAGGCGGTGGTTGCCAAAGAGAACAGGGCTCATAAACACAAGCGCTCCCGCAAGAAGTCCAAAGACCCGAATAAGGTCAGGGATGCTGCAGAGAGGACTGAAAGCGGGAAGAAAAGCAGCAAGGACCGGGAACGAGTGAGCAGAGAGAGCCGGAAAAAGGCCAAGGAGAAGTCAAGCCCAGTCGCGTGCCTTGCGTCTACCTCCAGACGCTCCGGGGAGTCCGCTGGTAAGAGGGCCGGTGACCCGGTCTCATCAGGTGCGGTGCAGTCCGCGGTCAGTCTCGGGAGCAGCGCCTCCTCTGCGTCCTCCTCCATCAGCAAGGAAAGTGTCCGCTCATCAAAGTCTCGGAAAGACAAGCGGAGGAACGAGGAGTATGAGGAGGACCGCAGTCATCGGAAAGCCGCCAAGAGCCACAAGTCGAGCCCTAAAGGAAAGGGCCAGTCCAGAAGAAGTGGAGCGGACAGTCCTTCCACTGCGGAACAGGAGAACAGCTATTCCTCCAGGCGCAGGGCCGAGAGCCCGAGCCCGTACAGGGAGCCGCCCAAGCGGAGCAGACAGAGGTCTGAGAGCCCCTATGGAAGGAGGAGGTCTTCTAGCGCTGAGAAGGATGGAAGTCCGTATGTAAGCAGAAAACACTCACCTGGAAGTCCCTACGGCAGCCGACGCTCATCCAGCACCAGTCCAGTGGCCAGGTGAGTAGAACACTCTTTAATTCACGCATCTGACATGAGCACACATGTCATTTTTCGACACGTACGTTCTTGCATTAGAAATGTCAAAATATGCTAGTTTTGTTTTTAAAAAAGGATGCATCTGACCAAATGAATGTCATTGCAAAAGTTTCCAAAGAAAATGTGACTAATACTATTATTCACATCATACTTTTTAAACTAACGGGTTGACAGATAAGTTATGTGAGCTCATTAGGCTGTATACATTTTGCTGAAAGATTGCCACAAATTTTTTTTATCTTTAAAATATGTATTTTGCTTGTGTAAATATCTCACCACCCGATTATTAGCATACTAAGTAATCATGACATAGCTCATTAAACTAAAATTCTGTCATCATTTACTTATACTCTCATGTTGTTCCAAACCTGTATGAATTGTCTTCTGCTAAACACAAAAACTGAAGATATTTTGAGGAATGTTTGGAACCAGTCAGTTGATTGCAGCCATTGACTTCAATCGTATTTTGTTTCCTACTATATGGATGTCAATGCCATCAGCTGTCTGGTTAATGGCATTCCTCAAAATGTCTTTTGTGTTCAACAGAACAACATGAGAGTAATGACGACAGTTATTTATGAAGCACAATTAAAAAAATTTTAGTTGACCAAAATGCTGTACAAAGTTGTGTAGATCTAATCACATTAAAATGAGTGCATCTTTAAAGGAGGGGTTGATTGCAATTTCACTTTTTTCATTTTAAAAAGTGTGTAATGTTGCTGTTGGTGCATGAACAGTATCTGCAAAGTTGCAGCGTCTGAAAGTTCAGTGTAAGCAAAGATATTGTCTTAAGCAGAGATATTGAAGTTTAATGCCTACAAAAATGACTCGATTGATCTTGAAATACATTTAAAAATGTGTTTGCATGTATAATTTCAGATGTAATGTTTTAGTTTTATCAAATGCCATCGCTGGCTTTATAGCCCCTAGGCTACTAGTTATACTATTTTGTGTCTACGACAAACGCATACAAACATTTTGGACCTGAATTTATACATGTACTAATTTTGTAAATTTATTTTCCATGTATACATATACTTTTTGACGTTATTTTTCGATTTGATCAAGAACGTAAATGCCAGCGCTGTTTGTGTAGACAGTAGCCAGTCAGTTCAATGCTACTTTGTGTAAGACAAACGTGTATAAAGTAAA
Organism: Hybognathus amarus; assembly: GCA_030378365.1. Classification (NCBI taxonomy): domain Eukaryota; kingdom Metazoa; phylum Chordata; class Actinopteri; order Cypriniformes; family Leuciscidae; genus Hybognathus; species Hybognathus amarus. Next base: position 418,085 of record JAQIUQ010001685.1, on the reverse strand, counting down.
AAAAATACAGGCAAATTAACATTTAGAATAGAAACGTTTAGTAAGAGGCGTGTGTGGTGAGGTTCTGCTTGGCTCTCTTCATTGCCGCTTTCTGGGTCTGATTCTGGCTCATCCTGATACTGCAGTATCGACACCAATATTTACATTTGACATGAACAACACATGCAACTTTGCCCGTAAAGGAAATGGGCGTGAAGTCAATGTGCACTACGGTTTAGCCAATCACAACACACCGGCCCAAACTAACCAATCTGAGCCCACTGCCTCTTTCTGAGGGAGTGGTTTCATGAGAATCAGGAAGTGAACCGGTCCTTCAAATGACAGAGGAGAGCACGGCTTACAATAAAGGTGAAATTTATGAAAAATAAGACTTTAAAAAAAAGAAAAAACACAAATACATGTTATATTGCACCCCATAAACACAATCATGCAAAGAAAAAAAGCAGTAAACCCCCCCTCTAAAACTTAAACATCCATTTCAACTGCAATATTAATAAGTTATCAGCACATTTCACTTAGTAGGTAATGTTATTACTGTGACATCAGTTAGATATTTAGTCCTTATATTATTATTATTTTTTGAAAGAACGTCTTCAGATAAAAACTCTTGGGCATCGTACTGTCAGCTCGTTTAGTGAGTGGCATAGTTTAGTGAGTGAGTGTATGAAAAATGCTGTTGATCTCACTCTAATGTTAGCATGCCATAATTCCTGTATTACAGGTCTATTTAGCTGGAATTTCCCTTGCAGGCTTTAATTTACTTATTACCACCATTATCTGTCAAGTACAGAACTGCTCTGTCAGTTTCTGTGTCATTGTGGAATATAAATGTGTGTAAATAAGAGAAAGGTGTTTTTGATGTACATTTGATTGCTGGCATGAACAGCTCTAGCTCGTTTAGATACACTCAAATGATTTGAATTGTTTTCTCTGTTACAGAGTTAAAATGTTCAGTTTGCCGTTAGAGTTAGGTTACTATAATTTTTGCAGTTTTATAATGGTAACAACATGGTAAAAACATTTCTCTTGTTTCTCCCCCCAGGCCTCCGCGTTCCCGGAGCCGTTCTCCTCACTACTCCTCTCGCCGCTCCCCTTCCCGTTCTCGCACTAAGAAACATTCTTTATATTCTGGAGGATCCGGCGGAGGCTCCTCCCACAGCGCTCACCCAGGCAGCCGCTCCCCTTCGTCTTCGCGTTTGCCGATCGACGTCCAGCCTTGGAGCCGAGCTGACGCGGAAAAGAAAGAGCGTCAGGCGGCCGCCGCCAAGAACTCGCCCTCCCTCCGCCTGAACACGTCCAATGTGGCAAATACACCGGTGAAAATCACTGAGCCGCCACTAGAGACGGCCCCGCCCCTGAGCCTCAGAGACCGCCCTCCCCACCTCCAGACATTGTTACTGCGGAGGAGCCCGCTGTGGTTACTCCACCCCTCTCCCGTCATCCAGTCCACCTCTCCCGTTATCCAGTCCTCCTCGCTACCTCTCTCGTCTCCTCCTCCTCTCCCGGCGCACTCTCCTCCTCCTCTTCCTCTCTCATCCCCTCCTCCTCTTCCTCTAAACAGCCCTCCGCCAGCTCCTCCACCTTCAGCGACTGTGACGCCTGTTTCTTCTCGCACCAAAAGCCCCACACAGAAATCTACACAAAGTCCCGCCCATGTGATGAAGACATCAACACTTCCACCTCTTCCCTTGCCGCCGGTTCTTCTGGGAGACTGCAGGGACAGGTGAGTCCTGTTAATAATTTGTCAACACATCTGCAATGTTCTTGGATTGCTCTGGCGGTAACAAACCTCAGTTCTCAAGAGGGTGGTAGACCTCTCCAATCATTTAGTCTAGGGTTGGGCAATATCATGATACAGCTATTTTTGTTATTTTATTTTAGTTATTAAAAATAAAGAAAACAGAAGCAAAAATAACACAGAAAAATAGGAGGAATACAAAGATACAAAATAACTCCACTGTGGTAAACGCTATGCAATGACAAATGGAAATATTGGATTTAATTCAGTCTTATATGTTTGAACCAGAAACTGATTCAAAAAGATATATTATAAAGGCTTGTCTACTAGTCGATGTATCAGTGCTAATGCGTTTTTATGCATCACTCTCTACAATGTCGGACACATAACAGTAATTGATATGATTAGCCTTTGGCTTGACTACTTTGTCAAACAGTTAATAATGTGATGCTAATTAGGGACGCACGATTATATCAGGACAACATCGGTATCAGCCAAAAAAAAGTTTTAAATGACCATCATCGGCATTGGCAAATATGTATATCACTGCCATTGAGCCTTGCTGATAGGGTGGCGTGTTTCCTATGGCTCAAGCATGAGCGCCAGCAAGTTTAACTTCCAACTGGAGGTGTGCGATAATCATGTTTTTTGATAGTGGACAATTAAAATGTCTCCACAATCTGCTTTTGAAGAAAAATAATAGTATCGTGCATTCGATCAGTTCAATTCTGGTGCCTTCATCTCAACATACTGTACAGCGCGACGTACAATCAAATCACTTGTAAACGCAGAGGTAGAGTAACACTCAAGGGATGCTGCAATTAGTTCATTATTTGCATGTGTGTTAAAGTCTTGCTAGTTAAACATGTCATTCACGTGCTGTTCACATGCACTGTTGCACCTGTTTGTACCGCCATAGTCTTATTTGATCGGTGAGTAATGTAGATGAACTGGTGTGCTTGTGATAGGGCACATGTTAAACTGAACGAGCAGAGAGAGAGACCCCGGTCATGCACTCTCTCTCTTCGGAGCAAGGCGAAAGTATTAGGCTTCACCTTCTCAAAACTAAGTGCTGTCTTGCTCTCTCTCCCTCGCACATATTAATCATAATAAACGACACGATGGTAAGGTCAGGAGACTAAAGTTTCATGTGGAGCATTTGGAGATTTGTTTTTCCTGAATTAGGCTACCGCTGGGTGTGAATTGTGCTAAAATACGTTGCCTTATCTTTTCTGAAATGTTCCATACATGCAGCTGACATAAACCACACTTTAAATAAATGAAAAAAGCTAACCAGTGATGAAATGTTTTCTGTGATGACACAAATCTTGTAGGATGTCCCAACCGCCAGGATAATCACACAACGCGCACACGTCCGATGATGACACGTCCAATTGATTGTTCGCCCTCCCTAGTTACTGTTGCTAAACCGGTCAAGCTTTCGCAGGTGGCACATCTATTATTGTGTGGATGCACCGGTGTCAGAGAAATAAAACCACTTGTCTTTTTCCTGAAAAAGCATGACTACTTTTTCCACACAGTGCTATCAGGAATCGATAAGAGAATCGTTAAAGAATTGGGTCGATAAGCAGAATCGTTAGTGGCATTGATATTGATAAAATCTAATCAATTCTATTATTTACTCTAATGTTGTCCAAACCTGTGTTAATTTCTTTTTTGTGCTTAAATATACAGCAACGGTTTGGATAGCCACATTCTTCAAAATAACTTTTATTTTCAACATAAGAAAGATTTGGGTTTAAAACAACTTTAGGCAATAAATGATGAACGAGTAGGCTACATCATGAATCCATTTTCCAAACCGTGTTTTTGACTTATCCTGAATCACTACGGTACGCCTATAATAAGTGTTTATATTCAGACTATTTTATACTGAGTTGAATGAATGAATTTTTAGGGAGAACTATCCCTTTAAAGGTGCTATGTCTCTGCGATTCTCCATCTGTGATCCTTGAAGAGTGACTCTGGCCACATCACGTGAGCATTAAGACAATATAGACACACGTCCTCTAACTGGCGGATTCAAAACATCTTTAGTTCATTGGAACTTCTTAATTATTGCCCTGATGTTGGAAAAATTAGAATTTTCAAAGCTATTTTTTTACGGCTACTTTGTATTTTGTGACGCTCAACAATCTTTTCTTTTGGTTTTACTCATTGTGATGAATGATTACGGGAGTTCGGCCTTTGTAAAAAGTCATAGCTAAACAATTTCATGTTCCTAGTCACCCTGTTTTGCTAACAAATGTCTATCAATGAGAATATACTTCAGAGATATTTTACTCATAAAAAAATCTAGTGGTGCCAATATTTGTGGCCAGTGTATTTTGGAGAGCATTTGTTTTCATAATGTGACTGAACGCTCACACCCGTTTAGCATGTCTCATGTATGCATTCCTCATTATTTATTGTTCTAAAAACACCCCGGGCCACAAAACACATGCATAACGTATATCGCTTGTAATCATATATTTGGCTTCAAGTTTCATCTGTAAAATCATTTCTCTTGTTTTGCGCTATGATTGATTGCGCCTGGTGTAAATTCGCTCCATAGGGATCTATTGTTTCTGTTCAGGAGTGTTATCGCAACATACATTCGCGTTGCTTAAATGTACTCAGTGTGAAAAGCCGTTTAGAGAGGCGGTTTTCTGTGTGCGCGCTTCATGTGTGTGAGTCAGCATGTTTGTGCATTGAGATTTTTAATCATGGCTTATTGTGCTTAACTCTTTTTGACATCTGTCATCTGCTATGAAAAAGGCTACGATATAGGCTACGTTCACATTGTCAATTTTTGGGATGGACAACCTCATTTACTTACAGATCTGAGTCTCGAAATTTCCCAATCACACAGCAACTTATAGCAGCGTCTCGGATACAACATTTGTGACTATCATGTCCAGTTTTTGCTGCTGTTAAATGAGCCGAGAGTGAAGTGGAATTAGTTAGTAATAGTTACGTTACGTTGTTACAGTGTAGTTGACTGACTGTCCTTTTAACTTTTGACAATGTGACTGAAGTATTTATTTAATAGCGCTTGACAGTTATAGCAATGAGTCGTATCATCTCTCCTTGGCCTGTTATATTGAAAATATGTTTTACAATTTGCAGTATGACGTTATCCATTGCTAAATTATGGCTCATCATAGACTAGCGAACCACAAAGCTAGCTAATGCCACTATCATCAGTCGGTTCTGTTGTGACAATAAAAAGTTTCTTTTAAAATGCATTATCATATTGTTTTAGTTAAAACTCATAAATAATTACAAAATAACTAATGTTAGGGAAATATGTTAATGTTTTGTTGCACGTTTCTGAAAAAAATTAAAATAAAAAAATATCGGCCGATATATCGGATTTTAAAACCCAAAAATATTTGTATCGGTATTGGCCTTCAAAATCCTTTATCGGTTCGGGCTTACTGGAAATATATAAATTTTAAGCTAAAATAAAAATTAATTAAACTTAACAGTAATACTAAAAAAAATTGTCACTTGTGGTTCCAGTGATTATACAACTGTATTTGTGTTTGCAATTTGAAGCGCATATACATATTTGAAGTGCAGTGATGCAGAAAATCAAGCTTTATTTGATCACACCTGAGTTGGCCTGTTCCTCAGATTTTGCGCCTCTCAGAATATTATTAGGATTGTCATGAATCTTTCTTTTTCTATGCGTTTCACCTAAAGTGTGTTTTGTGCTACCTTTAAAAATGAATGACATTTGCTTTGAAATTGTATTTAATGCAACAAAATGTGAACACTCCCAAAATAAGTATTTGGACACTTTGGCTATAGTCAACTTGTTTGTTGTCTCCATTTGTACATGAATGCTGTGTCACATGATCAAAGCATATGTTCTGCTTAGCCGTTTAATCTTTTTCCTAGATGCACGTGGGCATGTTTGGGCTGTAGAGAATGTGAGCTGAGAACAAACTGTTATTTTCTGGTGGTGTCTGTTTACACTAAATGCAAATAGCTGTGCTGACAAAGGCTGTTGTCGCTAACTACACCCACCATTTTGCAGACCATTCACTATTAGCAATCGTATTACTTAGATTTACATGTCCAGGGCTCCAGACTAACTTTTCTACTGGTTGAGCTGGTGCTACCAACTTTCTCAGTTTGGTGCCATCAGCATTTGATTTGGTCGCACACTTTTTTTTTTTTTTTTGCTACATGCCATGGGATTAATCAATGCATGCTGATGAATAGTGGTTTTAATGGACCAAAGCTAGCAAAGGCTTTCTGGGTTGCAGCATAAATACCTGTAATATATTAATTAGCATTGCCAAATTTCAGGATTTTCATGGATTTTGGACAGTAATTTTAATCTGTAATTTTAAGCATTTTACATTTGAATTATATACAATCTATCTATTTACATTTGAATCATTATCTATTGTATCTACTTCAACTTCAACTTTTATTTATTTATATAGCACATTTAATAGCAACGTTCATTGCCCAAAGTGCTTCACAGTTAACTCAAACAGAAAAACATTCATCCAAGTATGTGTGAAAGTAGATCATACACTCTTAGACATACTCCACACATAGCAATATAGCTAGGACAGTGTGGAAAGGATTTAAAATAATAAAAACTGAAAATGATTAAATTTTATATCTACACTGTAACAATACACTAACTAAAGGCTAGGTCAAAAAGATATGTCTTTAAATTGGACTTAAAAATTTCTATGGATGGAAAAAGTATTTTAGTGGCCGAATGGTATTCCATAGAAATAATAATACTATTATTATTATTACTTTAAGTACTGCTGCAAGCACTGCTTTATTTGAATCTTTGTTCTGTTGTTAATAATCTATGCTTGTCATTTGTTTATTATTTTGATAAATAATAAATGCACTCTTACAACTACCCTAATCATTTTAGAATGATTAATTATTTACAAACCGAAGCTATTCAATCATCTGGTGAAATTGTTTTCATATATATTAGGGGTGTAACGATACACCTATTCATATTGAACCGTTTCGGTACGAGGCTTTCGGTTTTCAGTACGCATTTTTGAACCGAATGGTTCGTTAAAATTACGGTGCTTTTACAAGTTTTCAGATATGCTGAAATAATAGTAAACTGTAATGAAATACCAAGGTAAACAACATATATGACACACAAAAGACTGTTCCAGGATATCAAAAAGTCGGTGCTTTAGGATGTAAGGGTGTCATCGATTTCAGATTTTAAATCAAAATCGATCTAAATTAATTCACAATCTTTAAGACTGTGTTTATGCAGATACTTGCAAAGACAGTTATTTTGACACAAGTATGTGTATTTAACCACTCAAGTCTGATTAGGCAGCAAAAAGAACTCCGTATTCTTGTGCTCTATGAGCAGCGGCTTCGTGCGGGCGTCTCAAACAGCGAAATTAGTTCTCTTTCGCTGCTTATTGCATTTCAGCAGTTTACCATCACTTGTTTTTAAACCGAAACGCTTAAACACATGCGGATGATGAGCTCGCAGAGCAATGTCACATGACCATAACCACGATACTCCAAAATATCTACTTGTTGAGAAATTTCTACTGGGTAATCGTGTCTACACTTATATCGCCCACTCCTAGTTACAGTGGTTATTGGGTTTTATTGCTCTATTTGAATTAAAAAATTAACAACGACAGGCAAATGTGAATGTTTTGGTTACCGTTTAAAGTTTTTTTTTGTTTTTTTTTTCAGTCCAAAGAAGAGCAATCTTTCCCATAGGTCATCACGAAAGGAGAGGGAGAAGGAGAAGGAGAAAGAAAAGGAAAGAGAGGGCAGGACACGCCTTCTCAGTGAGTTGCCCCTCCCTCCGATACTTCCTGGAGGAGACCCCTCCCCCCACAGTCCCCTGCTCGAGCTTCCCCACCGCTTCTGCAGACATCCTTCAAGAAGAGACCAAAGTAAGTGTCACTGACTACGTTTACATGCAGCCAATTTTCGGGTTATGGTCGGGTTAAAGGGGAAAGAAAAGGGGTACCCCAGGTATAATATCCTGGCTTTTAAAGTACGGGATATGACCATTTTTCAGGTTTTTGCTGGTGTTTACATGGCCGTTCGCGACTGGGTTATTGCTAATATCCCGGTTTTGAACAGATTATTGGCTGCATGTAAACGCAGTCATTGTTCATCATTCATTCAGGGACTATTGGGTAAAATTAATATTCCACTACTCTACCATTCAAAGGTTTGGGGTCTGTAAGATTTTGTTTTTAAAGTAGTTTCTTATGCAATAGTGCTGCACGATTAATCGAAATAAAATTAATGTTTCATTAAATAAATATATGCACAGTGTGTTAGTGAAAGAATCTCTGAAAGCACTGCTAGTTTGAATCGCTTAACCTGCATTTGAAAAAGCGTCAAACATCTTCCCAAATTTGTTACATAAATTTGTTATAAACCTGTTGTACTAAGAACGTTTGAACTTGTTTTATAATGTCAGTCGAGTGTTTGAACTTCCTTTTGTGAGCTGATGTAGCTTCTTGTCATAGAATGAGGAAGACAATGTACAGTATTTATAATGCAATGCTATTCCCTGTTTAGAATAATATAACATATAGTTTATTATTAGGAAAATAACCGAGAAGGCTTTAAAAGACTAAGGATAAACCATATATTACGGCAGTCATGTGTTTGTTGTCTTTATAGCGTTTTATCTTGTTTTTGTTGCCTTTGTCCATGTTAGAGATTTTCTGGAATGTCGCGAGTATAATACTTCTGTGAGGCGTATTTGTAGTTTCTGCAGGAGGGCGCCCTCTGGTTTGTGTTTAGCTCTCGGTAATGCTTACTCCTTCCTATTTTGGGGGAAAATGTGAAAAATAATACTTCTCTAGTAAGAAAATATACTATTTTATATGTATATTTTGAATCACAAATTGCAATTTTAACCAGAAAAATCGCAATTCGATTTTTTTCACTTAGAACCCTAATAGTTTTTACAAAAGTCATGGATGATTGAGTTCTTCATCAGGTTTTGGTAAATAGCAGAAAAAGAGAAAGTTATCAGGGAAGGTTTTCCTCAAGAGTCTGTCAAATGTGTGCAGGATTTGCTGTCCGAGATATGGAGAGAGGAAGCAGACTCAAACTGACTGGGGAAAGCGCTGTGTGGATAAGTTTGACATCATCGGCATCATTGGAGAAGGAACCTACGGTCAGGTGTACAAGGCAAAAGACAAAGACACAGGTGTGTTGTAGCTATGTTTCTTTTCTTTGCCCTCTCAGTTATTACACCAATGTTTTTGCCATGGAAAAACCCCAACACTGTGGGGCTTCTTTCAAACGAGAACGCCTAAATCAGCTCACTTCCCGTCACGCTGTTTGTAAAAGAGAAGACGTGTTGACAGCCTGCTGTTATGTTGTTTTTGGTTTCTAAAGGAGAGCTGGTGGCATTGAAGAAGGTTCGATTAGATAATGAAAAGGAGGGTTTCCCCATCACTGCCATCAGAGAGATCAAGATCCTGAGACAACTGAACCATCGCAGCGTTGTCAACATGAAAGAGATCGTCACTGATAAACAAGACGCACTTGACTTTAAAAAGGACAAAGGTCTGTTTATATGCATTTGCATGTTCACACATTTATGCTTGTTTTTCAGCCTTTCGGTTTCAGTAGTGAACATGGGACGTGTTTCAAAAGCCATTCTCCTCCTTTTACAATATGTGGCGGTAATTCCCGTTTTACAGACGAGGCTTAAGCCTAGTCCCAGACTAAATTGCACGTTTGAGCTGTTTTAACTGAAAGTAACTTGCACTTGCGTATCGTAAAATTGATCAGTGCCATTGTTTTGTCTCAAGATGCACATCAGCAATGTTTTTTATGTCTAATGCAGGTTTATAAAAGAGTGATTGGAACCATCTTTTTAGAGACTCACCTGAAACATTTTCTGCCTGCACATATCATTTTCTGAGGCTTTACCCTGTAATTGTTGTGTATTAGGTGCGTTTTACCTGGTGTTTGAGTACATGGACCATGACCTGATGGGGCTGCTGGAATCAGGACTGGTGTCTTTCTCCCACGAGCATGTGCAGAGTTTCATGCGTCAGCTGATGGAGGGATTAGATTATTGCCACAAGAAGAACTTCCTGCACAGAGACATCAAGTGTTCCAATATCCTGTTGAACAACAGGTACGAGCCTGCATGAAGACTGTCTGTGTCATCAGTGTCGTGGTGATTTGATGTTCAGTTGCACTACTGTTCAAAAGTTTGGGGTCAGCAAGATTTTTGTAAAAAAAAATTTATATATATATTTATAAATAATACAGGATGCATTAATCAAAAGTGTCAATAAATACATTTATAATGTCACAAAATATTTCTTTTTGAACGTTTGAAGAATCTTGAAAAAATGTGTCATGTTTCCACAGAAATGTTAAGCAGCACAATTATTTTCAACATTAATAATTATAAAAAATGTTCTTGAGAAGCAAATCGGCATATTAGAGTGATTTCTGAAGGATCATGTGACACTGAAGTAATGGAGTAATGATGCTGAAAATGTAGCTTTTGAATAAATTACATTTTAAAATATATTCAAATTGAAAACAGTTATTTTGACGTGTAATCCAGTGTTTTTATTCTAGCCTAGTTTGATTTAATAAATCAAGCTTTGGTGAGCATGAGAGACTTTTCAAAAACAGAACAACATTTTAAAGCATGCACAATGATTTTCTTCATCAATTTTGCATTCTTACCAAACCTTGCACTCTATAAATAAACTCACAACACATGTAGTGAATCTCCTTTAATTAACTTTATCATTTTTATTCTTTTACAATAAGTCATTAATGTTATGTACTGGCATTTAAGCAATACTTACAAATATCTGCATCTTAAATTATGAAATGTTGCCCTGACCTCATATTTGTAGTTTTCAGTTTACAAAATAAAAAATGTTTTTAAAATTTATATATATAAAAGTTTTAGGGCTTTTTGGAAACTGCATTCCATGTCTCTTACATCTGTTTATTAATTTGTATTTATTTTTTTGCAGTGGTCAGATCAAGCTAGCAGATTTTGGTTTGGCTCGTCTCTATAACTCTGAGGAAAGGTACGTCTGTGTTAGAATGACTCTTACTGCGGGCTGTGCTAAACAGATTAAACTTCTACCTAAAAGTTTAAAAGTGATTTTTAACAACAGTAAACATAATTGATGCTGCAAAGCTCTGAGTAATTCTAAGTTGATGGTTGTTTGCAGTCGGCCATACACTAATAAGGTGATCACTCTGTGGTACCGCCCACCTGAGCTGCTACTGGGGGAGGAGATACTCGCCCGCTATTGATGTCTGGAGTTGCGGGTAAGATGCCCCATCTGTTTTCCATCTCACTACATTTACACACAAGCTGCTGTTAATGTAATAATGACATGGTTTGTTGTTGTGTAAAGGTGTATTTTGGGAGAACTCTTCACTAAGAAACCAATTTTCCAGGCCAACCAAGAGCTTCTGCAGCTTGAGCTGATCAGGTATGTTGCTCTCGATCTCTGAATGCATGTGTAGTGTAGCTCTAATGCCGTCACACTCCAGTGTTGTCTTTTGTTTCGGTTAGTCGTTTGTGTGGTAGTCCGTGTCCTGCTGCTTGGCCAGACGTAATTAAGCTGCCGTACTTCAATACCATGAGACCCAAGAAACAGTACAGACGACGCTTACGAGAGGAATTTTCCTTGTAAGTTCAAACACTTCCATTATTCTCTGAAAGAAGTCTCTCATGCTCACCAATGCTGCATTTATTTGATCAGAAATATGGTAAAAACTGTACAATTGTAATGTATATTATTACCATTCTGTTCTCTATTGAAATCTATTTTAAATGTTTGTCTATTTTCCTGCTGATTTTTCAGCATCATTACTTTAGTGTCACATGATCCTTCAGAAATCATTCTAATATGACACATTTGTTTCAAAAATACTTTTGATAAATGCATCTTTGCGGATTAAAGTATTAATTTCTTTAAAAAATGAATCTTATTGACCCCAAACTTTTGAAACGGAATCGGTAGTATATATTTAAAAAATCACATTGATTGTGCATGATTATTTCTGCCAAGTCTCTTTGCATAAAAACATCTGCCAAATGCATTCAAGTATTTATCTTTTTTAGTAATAATTTCCATTAGTATAATCCAAATGTCTCTTTCCAGTCTGCCCACCTCTGCTCTTGACCTGCTGGACCACATGTTGACGCTGGACCCCTCGAAACGCTGCACTGCTGAACAGGCCCTGGCCTGCCAGTTCCTGTGTGATGTGGAGCCCAACAAGATGCCGCCACCAGAGTCAGTGCACACCTAAGAACCACATCTTACGTCATTGAAATCTTAGTTTGTTAAGAGGACAAATTAAGTTATCATTTACCTGTAGAGATGACTTTGTTCTGCTGAACACAAGTGAAAATATTTTAAAGAATGCTTGCAACCAAACAGTTGTGAGGCATCATTGACTTCCATAGTATTTATGTATTTTTCTCGATGTTATGGAAATCACTGATGCCCTTCAATTGTTTGGTTGCAAACATTCAGATTTTGGGTGAATCATCCCTTTAATGACACTACATTCGTACATTTGGCCGTTTGTACTTGTAATTACACATTCCTAACTGTTTTGTAATTGTGACCTTTCTCATTAGTTTGCCTCATTGGCAAGACTGTCATGAGCTCTGGAGTAAGAAGCGGCGGAGGCAGAGGCAAAGCGGAGTGTCTGAGGATGTTCCTGTTGCCAAAGTTACCCGAAAGGAGCGCCGCAGGAGCCTCCGCAGGGGAGAACAGCCGCCCGCCACCGAGCCCACCCCCTCCTCCACCCCCATCAGCCCATCCTGCACCGGCGAACGTCACAGCCACTGAGCTGGAAGGTGGGCCATGAGTTGACAGGAACCTTTATGTTCCCTTCACCTGAGAAACACAGGCGGGTAGTTAGAGGAACTCGAGTAGGAAGCGGGACATGGTGACCATAAAATTGACATGTGATCACGCATGGAGATGACGGAAAAACATACAGAGAACAGCAGATTTCGTTTCGCTCTGACAGTGGCAAGACCGGCCAAACACAGCGCGTTGATCCCGGGAATTTCCCAGAACGCCACCTGTGTGAACGCAAACACGACCTGGGATTGATGCCGGGTTGGGGACCTGAGTAACATTGCCGGTATCAGTCCCGAAACTCGTGCTGTGTGAACAATAGCCGTAAGTTATGCCGAATTCGGGATCATTCGTCAACTAGTGAAATGGTACGTAATGTGCTAGTTTATGATCGAATCATTTCTCTCTAGTTTCTCAAGAAAGAAATCGCAGCTCATAAGCAAACTTAAGACGCTGCTGAGACATTACATGTCACAGATTTTTACGGGTTGTGTGTGAATGGACTCTGATTCTGGACAATCTCTGGCAGTGTGAATGAACCAAAATCAAACGAACCCGGGTGACTCTATCCGTGTATTTTGTGCTTGGTACAATGTCAGGCTAACACACTTCCTATAATGTGTATGCATTAGAGTAGGCGTCTTTTGTGGCTGTTCAAACACATTCGACCACATTTACTGTATTTTCCGCAATATAAGGCGCACTTAAAAGCATTTTATTTTTTCAAAAAACGACAGTACGCCTTATAATCCGGAGCACCTTATATATGGATCAACTGGTTAAAACGCTCCGCGTTATTAAATTCTCCCGCGAACTTCGCGCTCGTGCCCGCTTTGTCACACGGACAGGTCAACCTCGTTTAAATCAGGTTATGTGTGTCTCCCGCTCACGAGCGCTGCACTCTTAAGACACACTGTCCCCGGCGCTGCTCGAGCCTGGCCCATTGAATACTCGCATGAGTCAGGCTGCGAATGTAAGTTACGTACTCGCCCCAGCGTGCTCACGCTTACTAGATAAACGCCTCACCTCTGACACCGCACACTCGCTACATTCCCGTTAGCCTTTAGCTCATCTAGTGGATGCATGAACGCAAACCCATTCAAACGTTTGACTGCAGTATCTAATGCGCCTTATAATCCGGTGCGCCCTATATATGAAAAATGTTCTAAAATAGGTCATTCATTGAAGGTGCGGAATATAGGTCAGAATTTTATTGTTGCAGTCAGTGTTGCGTACTTCGTTTTTTAAAATAAAAGCCTCTTTGCTAAGCCTGCAGTAGATGGACCCTTTTCACAGACTGTGATGACTCCCCTCAGTCATCAGTTCTTTTTATATTTGCAGTTAAATTTAACATTAACATTTAAGATTATACTTTGCTTTCTTTCCTTGATATTAAATAAGAGAAAACTTGATAACACTGCTCCGTGAATGTTTAAAAATCAACAGCTTTTCTTTGGCAAAACGAAAAAACCCTTCACCACAATAGAAGTTCACCTACGACGAACCTGGAAGTGTGAAAGTGTCTATTTGGGATGGGTTCAATTTTTGTAATAATACTCTCTCCACAGCTTTCTCATTGAGACATTTTGCTGAATGCTGCGATATGTAAATGGAAAGGCGAAGAACATTCTGTTTTCCGTAAATGTAACCGTTCTCTGTGCACAGGTCTGGGAGCCGCAGCGGAGCAGTTGAACCAGACTGAGCTGGCGGTGCTGCTGAACCTGCTCCAGGGTCAATCAGACAATCTGACCATCCCACAGATGGCGGAGTACCTCCGCAGCTCCTCCTCTGAAGCCTCGACATCAGTGCTGTCCCGCACCCCTGAGCCTGACGCCGCGCAGCAGCTCGAACTGCTCAGCCATCTCTCCACCCTAATCCAGTCCTCTAGTGTCCCGCAGCAGTCACAGGTCCAGCAGGAAGACCAGACCGGGCTGCTCGCGCTCCTGTTAGAGCAGCTGATAAAGGCCCCGGAGCCAGGGCGGAGCGGGCAGACGAAAGCAACGGAGTGCGGTCGGAACGAGGGCACGGCGCGGGGCGGCTCCGCTTCTGTCGTGAGCGGCGATCGCGAGGGCAAGTGTTAGTTAAGTTTATGGGGGCGGGGCCTGAGTAGTCGAATGCTGTGATTGGCCAGAGCTAAAAAGACGTGGCGTGGAATGTGTCAATAGCGTGCTGGTTATGTGGGACCCACCCTCATCAAAGAAACGCTACGCTTTTCTTGCAGAGATGTCTCTTTTTTTTTGTTGTTGTTGTTTTCTTCCTAAAATCTCACAAAGGGGGAAACATTTAATTAGTTGGAAGACTGCAAGCTAACGAATAGAGAAATAAATTGTCATGCTTTTTTTGAAAATCCAGATGTTTATTTTCTGTTTTCGTGAACGTCCTCTTGAGATTTACAGTCTTGCAGTATTTCGTTTTATTTTCATAGGAGCGAAATCCCCCAGAGCACCGTCTGCGTGTCATTCATTCACACCGCGGACCTTTTGTGTGCGGAAATACACTCTCAGACAGTGTGGGAGCTCCTCATCTATTGGCACACACTGCAAGTCCTTGACAGATGGTTACAGTGTTTGCGTTAAATTCTGTCACTCTTTTAAATCCAGTTTAAACAGTCCTGAAATAAAGAGCCGTTTTGGACACACCTCTACTAATGTGTCTCTGTTTTAGTACACTCAGAAAACGACACTTAACTGGAGGAAGCCAAGTAACATTTTCAACCGCTGACTTTCACGCATCATTATGCCTCTCATACTGAATTGGTTTAGCACAGGTGGGCGACTCTTAATGTCCTGTCAAGAACTTGCCTCTGTCATATTTCACCCTAAAATTGAACATTTATATTCTGCACTAAGAACATACTTCAATAATTAGGACCATGAAGGTTTTTTTTTATAACATTATTTTCATGAAAATTAATTTTAAGATTCTCAATACTGTAATGCAGTAATGCAATTTATTATATATAATAAAAATTATAATAAAATAAAAAACATTTAATAAATAACAAATATAATAAAACAAAAAATACATTACAAATTGTACAATCAAATTGAAATATTTTAAATGTATAATTATTTATATTATATATATATGTATATATATATATATATATATATATGTATACATATATACATATACATATATATACATATATATATGTATACATATATATACATATATATATACATATATAATTATACATTAATTAACATGTTAATAGCATATGTTTACATAACATATGTCTGTGCACTGTGTAATTATTATGTATATATATATGTATATATATATATATATATAAATACACATGCACGTATATTTAAGAAAAAAATATTATTTATATATAAAATATTTATATATAATATAAATTATATATAAATCTATAAACAGTATATACATGAAAATATTTCTTAAATATATACAAGCATGTGTGTGTATTTATTTATATATGTATGTGTAAAACAATTATACACACAACTTTTGTTTTGGAATGCGATTAATCGTTTGATAGCCCTAATATATATATCAAATCAATTAATTTCATCTAACATAAAAGTTTGTTTACATAATATATGTAAACAATATATGTATATCTACTGTATATACACATTATATACATGTATCTGTATGTGTATATGTATACACAGACATATTATGTAAACAAACTTATGTTAGATGAAATTAATTCATGATTAAATTAATTGAATAATTAATTAATTTTATACCCCTAAAATATATATCATTTAATTTGTTGTAGTATTGCGGTAGTTTATACATCACAATAGCATTTGTTGTAAATTTGTTCATTTAAAAAATATTTTCATTGCCTTTTACAGAGTGTCTTCATTGAGAAAAATGGAAATTACAATGGAAAATGGTCATCACATGCAATAAATCTTGTAAAAATAGACTTATTTCATGCAAAATATAATGAATCGATTATTTGGGTGAAATATGAAGAGAACCGATTCTTGGCACATTTTCATAAGACGCATCCATCTGTGAATGATACTGGTTCTGATACTGAGAGAGATGCTAAGTCTAATTAGGATCAGCTGACCTTATCCTGCCAAATGAAACCGCTTTTTGTCTTCACTCTCAGTTCCTCATTGGTCGTTTTCTCTCTTCCTCTATCACATGGTCTTTGGGTTTTAATCAGTGAACACACAGGAATACACACTGTAATAAAAGCCTTATTGTGAGTGTGAAATAAATTATAGCTATACTGCATATTTTGTCCTCACCCTTATCAATCCTGTTTTCTTTTATGGAGGAGGAGCGTTGTTTTGGGACTTTTTAAAATTTTTATTTTAGTGTCTGTATTAGGTCAGATTTCTCCAGCACATTGAGGAAAGTCTCCAAACTTTTGTAGTGATTGTGTGTATGTGAACTTAAAGCTCACTGGTGCAGAGGGAACACATGTAACATGACGTAGTTTGGAATAATAATATTAGTCAGACTAGAAATTTAGACAAACTATAATATAACACGCACACCCAGTTTTAATAAATGACACTTTAGTATTTCTTGTTGTAAAATAGCATTTTGCACTTCCACAACCCCACATGCGTCGATGGATTTAAACTATAGCGATTTTATAGACCGTTCTTCTCTCACCCTTACTGGACAAATTGATTTCAGGTGGCTAGGATTTGTTTAATTTAGTGTCGTATTGGAGCACAGATTTCTGCAGGACTGGGCCTACTTTTTTTAGTTTATGAATAAAGTTTGCCGAGATGAACTGGTCAGATTTGCAGGTGCATGTGGTGTTTTGTTTTTTTGTTTGAATTTGGATGACACAAAAGCATCACAAATATATAGATATATTGCACCTTTATCTTTTAGATTACCAACTAAAAAGCATCACCATCTACAGTCAGTCAGTGCTAAATACTTAAAGGGATAGTTCATGCATATATTAAGTATTCACTTAAGTCAGTCATTTCTATCTTCAGAAAATAAGATATTTTCAAGAATGCTGGTAACCAGACAGTTGGCGGTAGCCATTGACTTCCATCGATTTTTTTTTATTATTTTTTTTTTATTTTCCAACTATGGTAAATAACTATTGTTAACTTTCTTGTTACCAGCATTCTTACATCTTATGTTGTTCAACAGATGAAAGAAATTCATACAGTTTGGAACAGCTTGAGGTTGACTGACTTAATTTATATTTTAGGGTGAACTATCCCTTTAAGTCAAAGAAAGCTAAAGTCTATATAATTATACTCCAAAACAATAAAATTAAAAAAACTTTCCCACTTAAAACTCAGACGCTTATTAGATCAGAATCTTATTTAACATTTGAAATGGATATTATAAGGATTATGAATATGGATTATAATAAGGCTATTAATACAATAGTAGTTTCAGAACCAAAATATTAATGAATTTTGAAAAATTATAAGACATGTAGAAGTCCCATAAACAAATCCACAAGGAAAAACAATGCAAATAATATGCAAGTTTCGGACAGTGCTGCAAATGAAGTCCCACCATTCCTGATGTGACTGTACTATAAGTATCATTACCATAGAAGTATTTAAATATGATGCAAGATTTTTTATTATTATTATTTGGCAAAATTATACAACATTTGTAGTGTATTTTTACAAACAGTGACTTGAGCCAGTTGCTGTAAGTCAAATGCGTTTATTCAAAAGCAGTGTGGAGGAGGTTTATCCCACATCTCCTGCAGGACTGCCTCAATGTCACGCATGGATTCATTTCAGGACAACTTCTCTATTAGCTTAGAGACAATCCAACTGATTATTAAAATCACTTTAGCCATACAGACGTGTGTTTGCTCATCATATTAGTGCATGTGATTCAGCTTGAGGTCAGTGAAAGAGATGCAGATCAGAACTTGACTTTATTCCAGGAAGGACCTTACTGATTAAAGGGATACTCCACTTTTTTTGGACATAGGCTCATTTTACCACTCCCCAGAGTTAAACAGTTGAGTTTTAGCGTTTTCAAACCCATTCAGTTGATTTTCTGATATTCAGAAGAATATCAGTAACCAGACAGTTTCTGATCTCATTGACTACCATAGTAGGAATATACTAAGTCATTGAGACCAGAAACTGGTTACTGATATTTTTCTAAATGTCGAAAATCAACTGAATGGGTTAAACAGTGACAGCAAAGTCACTTCATCTTTAGGTTTTAGCTCTAAGAACTTATTGGAATGATATTTTAATGTAGTTAAAACATTTTTATAAAACATAAAAATAAGCATTATTTACATTAAAAAAAATTGTACTTTTTAAAGTAAATAAATTCAAAAATACCCCAAAATAAAATAAAAAAACACCATAAATGGATAGACAAAACTTTATCAAAGACAGGGAAAAATTAGGATCACACCTGAGCCCTCTGTTCCCACATTGGTCCACAATTACAGGATTCAGGGCTTTAAAGTGAATACGGTTTGAGGGCTACAGGGATGGTTCATCCAAAAGCGACAATTCTGTCATTAATTACTCATCCTCATGTTGTTCCAAACCTGCAAGACTTTCATTCATCTTCAGAAACACAAATGAAGATCTTTTTGATGTAATCTGATTTGTAAAACGTATCCGAATTAAGCGATTTCAGTCCAAAATCTTCTGAATAGACTGAATAGTTTGCTTTATACGATGAACAGATTGAATGAGTGAAATAAAGCTGAAAGCAGAAAGCTGCTTCAGGGCAGGTCTTAAAGTGACAGCAGCCTAATATCCCTGCTGCTGTCTGTGTCATTAATGTTCATCAAAGAACAAAAATGAGAAAATCACTAATTGCGCTTGACTAAATCACTTTTAGTTGCTTTAATAAAAGTTAATCTATATTTAATGAATAATTTGTTTGTTTAGTGTGTATTCAATTTCTGTATATTTATATAAGATAAATTATATATAATATAGTCTGTTTTTTCTGCATCAAGATTAAATGTGAAATTATTACAATATTTAAAAAAATATATTAAAACTGCATGAATCAACATACAACTAAAGCAGCAAACTTTGAAACAAAATTTGTCACAGCCAACACTTTTGTCCATGACAGTACATTTTAGTACTTTTAAAAAATGAATAGTTTTAAATGAATAATCTTTATTTGTTTTATACTTAAATTTTATGATTTGGATTACTCAATATTTCAAGTTACGTATAATTAAAAGTAGGGAAGGCAATTTTAGGATCCGCTAACAATAGTAAGCTAACTTTGAGAGCATAAGATCCCACCCTCTCTTCAGAGCGCCTCCAAAGCCACGCCTCCTTCAAAACACATGAACACACAAATGTGTCATGAGAGGCTGCATTAAACTACCTCATGTCTCAAATAACATTACAATAATTATGAACATAATTTAAAGAGCACTGTCATTCCACCTGACTGCTGCAGATTCATTTCGGCGTTGATAGTGCTGCCATTGAAACGCATAAATTCGAGTAACAAACTGCTCCAAGTATAAAATCACAGGTTTCCATCTCTTACAAATTACAGTAGTTATGGCCAGCCCGGCCTCATCCCAAGGTGTTATATAGGTGACGCCTTTGACATTGCATCTACTTTCGACGCACAAGGCATCCTTTAGCGTCAATGTGAGATGCAAATATATATGGGCCAGAAGGCGCCTCCTAGTGGTCTAACCCTAACACTACCCCAGACCTAAACCTACCCATAACCGAAGCGTGTTATATTGACGTTAAAGGTTGCCATGTCCATCGGGTTTAGACGCAATCTCAAATGCGTCACCTATATGACGCCCTAGGATATGAATGCGTAGTTATGGTGTGAATGCAGCATAAGCTGGTTGTTTTGGTTCAGGAGGAACTGTAAAAGATGGCTGCTGTTTCAGTTGCGTTTTTCTCTATGACTGACATCAGTTTTAACTCTATAGCATAAAATATGCTGATGATGTGTGATGTCTGTGCAAGCAGGGTTTGGGAGTATGGAAATACATACGTTGACAGGCAGGTAGGACATCGTATCATTGGATTCGGTGATTGGATTAATGCAAATGATTGGACGAAGATTTTATGGTTCTACGCCTTCAACAGACGAGATATATACATATAAATACATTTAGACCACTTAAATTAGTGATTGCTATCAGGATGTGAAGAGACTTTCAGCCAGCATAACAAAAAATGTTTCTGGAACAAATCATCTACCCTGCCGTTAACACTCTTGTGTAGTTCAAAGTCTTAAGTTCTACTTAATATTAGAGTTAAACATAAAAATAAGTTTGTATTTTTCTAAAAGTCATGCTAACTTAAAGTTTACGATTTACTAATATTATTTATGTAGCGGTTGCTTAAAGGAGTAGTTCACTTTTTAAAAATAAACTTTTGCTGATAATTTACTCACCCCCATGTCATCCAAAATGTCCACGTCTTTCTTTCTTCAGTTAAAAAGAAATTAAGGTGTTTGATGAAAACATTCCAGGATTTTCTCCATATAATGCCCTTCAATGGGAACCAAACGATTTAAAATAAGGGTCTTATCTAGGATCCTTTGAGTCATGACTCAAAAAAAAAGATTTGTTCATTTTAATGAACGAGTTTGAACAGGAGAGTCACGAACGCTCATCACAGAACAGAGCAAGGCTAGCATTTGTGCTTATAAAACTTTAAAAAAAAAAATTTAATTTTTAAATCACCGATCGTTTTGCTAGATAAGACCCTTATTCTTTGCCTGGTGTCGTTTAAAGCCCTTTGAAGCTGCACTGAAACTCTCATTTGGACTTTGAACCGTTTGGTTCCCAATGAAGTCCATTATATGGCAAAAATCCTGGAATGTTTTCATCAAAAACCTTAATTTCTTTTCGAACTGAAGAAAGAAAGACATGGACATCTTGGATGACATGGGGGTGAGTAAATTATCAGCAAACGTTTTTTGAAAAGTGAACTTACTCTTTTAATAGTAGTATTAATATTTGCTTATTGCTGTAGCTCATGTGTCTGTGCTTGAAATGCTGTGAATTCGTTGATTGGCCATAATAGTGTCTTGTGTCTATCTTTTTGTTCTGCACAGATGCTGCAAAACACGCTCGCGGTGTTACTTCAGACGTAGCGCGACCCTTCTCCAGCTAATCTCCCAGCAGGCCTCGGACAGCACACCCGCTCCTGCAGACCCGCGTCCCTCGTCTCCTCTGAGCGCCACCCCCCTCCAGCCTCCTCCCCCGACGCTGCTACGGAAACTCAGTTCACCCAGGACCAAGACCTGCGGTACACCCTGGGAGGAGCCGCTGGCCCTTCCTGAAACCTTGCTCTGAACTTTATCTTTTGGTTGTCTTTTTTTTACTCGATGTGCTTTACCCGTTAAACTTCCGTTGACTACTCATTAATGTGTTTCTTTCTTCCGTTAAAGGAAAAAGTGAATGTTAAAGGAACTGTTCTTGAATGCGAATGGATGATGTTCATCCCTCCCAGCATTATTTGAGGGCCGTGTTTTCGCACGTCTCTGACTGCAACAGTCTGTGAGTTTTAGCCATGTGTGATTTCCTTTAGGGCTGCGTACGTGTGTCTAAATCAATCTACTTTCCCTGAAAGACGTCTCTTCCGTTTGTGCTGATATGAAGCAAGGTATTCGATCCGGCTTGTGCTGCTTCATCCTTTCTGATTCAGTACAAAGGCTGAAGGAGAACTAGAAGTAATTTGCAGAACTTGAGTGAGGCCTTAGTTTTCAACTCTTCTTATAAGCTTGTGCAAAAGACGTGTTTTGATTTTTGGTGGGGAAAAGTGTGTGTCCTTATCCAAATATTGTTGTCAGGACCACATGGTTGAGTAAAGTTCATTTCATTGAAAGGCATCTTCAGAAAGACACTGAACTGAATTAAATTTTAGCAACACTATTGCCATTTTGATTTGACGCCGCCAAATGTACATGTTGTAAAATGATAATAAATGAAAAATGTGGCTGAGTAAAATGTGCCTGCTACATTTTATGTAAATGTATTATATTTATATATATATACATGCCAGTGTTGTCGTTCACTTACTATTACATTATGTACATTTCTGAAGTACAAGCTCATGCCAAACATGCTGCCATAATACTCGCCACAAGACATGGTTTGAAGTACAGCGAAAAGAAAATTTAAGGTAAGTTTTAAGATTAGCTTTTTTCTTGTTTTTGTAGTTTCTACGCCAATCTAACAGCTATAAAGGTAAATAAAAGTACTTTATAGGAGAAGTTCACTTTTAAAAAAACTTGCTGATAATTTACTCACCCCTTGTCATCCAAGATGTCCATGTCTTTCTTTCTTCAGTTGAAAAGAAATTAAGGTTTTTGATGAAAACATTTCAGGATTTTCTCCATATAATGCACTTAAATGGGAACCAAACGGTTCAAGATCCAAATGAGAGTTTCAGTGCAGCTTCAAAGGACTTTAACCCTTTACCTGTCACCCCCCTTTTTGATAATTGACATTAAAATGCACTATACAAACTTAAATGGTTGTAATTCAAGAATGCTTTGGAATATAGACCTCTTGTTTTAAAGAAAACAATCAGCAGATTATTACTAAAGTGAAAGCACTTTAAAAAATTAAAGTATGGAAAAGTTATGGAAGTTATAATATACAGTAAATCAAATAATACTTTATTAATATATATTTTTTAATATGAAATAAATAGTTTACAAAATATGTTTTATATAACTATAAAATGAAAGCTATATATCTAACCAAGTTGTGTTCCAAATTTGAAGTTGATATCACAAAAATTGAAGTTCCCACTGAGATTTTGTTTAGGCGTTATACCAAAAATAGCCACCGGGTGCCATTGAATTCCATTGAATTTAATTGTATGCATTTTGCCATAACAAATTAATAAATTTCTATCCAAATATCACTTCTGTCACTAAATATGGAACCTTGAGACTCAGACCTTTCTGACAATATGTGTTTTGTCAAGATTAGAAAAGGTTTTAATAATAAATTATGAAAGATGATGTCCAAAAGGGGAGGGGCCTAATAAAAAAATACCGTTTCTATGGTAACACAACGTCCAATTTCAAAATGGTTTCACAGGATGAATTCTGAGTTCGTAAGCTTTCAAATGATACCTAATTTATGATAACTACTGAAAATATTTGATATAATAATAATAATAAAAAAATTATATTTATACATATATATAATTATACTTTTTAGAGGAGTTCTTCCCTTACTTTTTAAAACAATTGTATCTTTTTTTATTGACAAATACTAATTATGTTTTATTATGAACTTTTAGCACTAAAAACCAAAGTTTCAATTTTTAAAGTGTGTGCTCGACTTTTTGTGACAAAGGTCAGAAACTCCTGTAATGACGTTGATTTTTTTAGGTGCACTCTTGTCATAAATCATACTGTTCATTCATATTTTGTAAGAAAAAACAGACCTAAAATATCTATTTAGGAGTCTTGGACCTTTCCAATGATATATGTTTGTCATGACTATAGGATTTAATAGTAATATAGTGAAGTAAAGTTAGGTTGCCCGTATACAGGCAAGTGACATTTAAAGGGTTAAAAGACACCAGACGATGAATAAGGGTCTTATCTAGCGTAACAATCGGTCATTTAAAAAATAAATACAAAAGTTTACGTTTTATAAGCACAAATGCTCGCCTTGTTCTGTGATGAGCGTTCGTGACTATCCTGTTCGAACTCGCTCATCAAAATGAACAAATCTTTTTCGAGTCATGACTCGAAGGGTCTAGATAAGACCCTTATTCATCGTCTGGAGTCGTTTAAAGTCCTTTGAAGCTGCACTGAAACTCTCATTTGGACCTTGAACCGTTTGGTTCCCATTGAAGTCCATTATCCTGGTATGTTTTCATCAAAAACCTCAATTTATTTTCAACTGAAGAAAGAAAGACGTGGACATCTTGGATGACATGGGGGTGAGTAAATTATCAGCAAAAGTTTTTTTAAAAGTGAACCACTCCTTTAAGGAATCAAAGTTAGAAGTAAATCTAGCCTGTTTATGTGTATTTATCTGTTTGTTAAGTATTTTATAATAAAGTAACAATAATTTTTACTTTCACGTAATCCACTAAAAGAGTAAAAAAAACATTTATGTTATATCAAAGTTAAATCTAAGGAGTTTGTTTTAATCAAGAAGGTTATTTTCCTGTTCTTTCAGGCTGTTTCCCATGAATGCCAAATGGAGATTTAGGACACTGGCATTGAGTGCATGGCTCAAATGGTCGTGGGGATTTAGGAAGGTCGAGACGTGCACTTGTCAGATTTCATCTGTGAGCTAATGCTGCATAAATATGTGAGTGAGAAATGTTGAGTGTTAAACCATCTGCAGAATGTGGCATTAAAAAACAAGCTCAGTCTGAGTGATCCACAGCTGCTGACATGCTCATTAGAATTCATTCTGAATTTTGGACCTTTTGGCTTGATTCCCATGAACATCAGGATTTGGGGAAAATATTAAGTAGGAGAGCAAGGTATATATGTAGTTTTTGGTTTTGTATTTTGTCAGAAAATATTAAGGGCAAAGCATTGACATTTATTTTGTGAGTTAAATTTGTATCTGAATTGATCGGATTAAACTGCTTCAAATGGTAAATAGAAACGCCTTTATAAATCTAGTATATTTAAAATGTATATTTCAAACTTTTATTTTATTCTGAGTTTGTTATAAATGGTTTTAACTGTAGCAGAAACCTCAAACCGAATCCATTTGAAGCTTTTGTTTAAATGTTTTCCGGATGTATCTGAAATGTTGTAGCAGTTTCACTTTTATCCTTTGGTCTCAGTAAAGAGAGATTACATGTAGGCTAGGTCTAAAGTTTGTAGTTTGAATAAACCCATTTTTACTCTCTATAAGTATATTTCAACTCTTAAATGCTGAGATATGC
The DNA here is from genome assembly GCA_030378365.1 of Hybognathus amarus. Taxonomy (NCBI): domain Eukaryota; kingdom Metazoa; phylum Chordata; class Actinopteri; order Cypriniformes; family Leuciscidae; genus Hybognathus; species Hybognathus amarus. Next base: position 392,634 of record JAQIUQ010001685.1, on the reverse strand, counting down.
TTCAAATTTATTTGATCAGTGTCTGAGCACTAAAAGTTAGATTTATGTTTCAGTCTTTCTTCCATCTGTAGTTGTACTTTGAAATAAACCATGTTTTTATCCACTAGGTGTCGCTAGTGAGTTTCTGAGCGGTGGACCTGCTTGTCACTGCATTGAGAGAATCATCTTCTGCTGGACGGTTTGTATAACGTTTAGGAAATATGACTTGCAATGGGTTGTTTTTACAATTATTATTTGGAACAGAAATAGTTCAGGGCCAGACTGTATAAACTGCTAAGACTAGTCTCACAAATTTCAGTTACATAAAAACGTAAATTTGTCAAATGTAACTCTTTATTAAGATGGCTAACTGCTAGTTGGTTGTACTTGTTGTTAAAACAGTCTTAAAGGTGCAATAAGCGATTACACTGTTGCATGCCAATTACATGGTTAATACACTTTTTCAGTAGTTCTCTGGAAGCATTAAAACAATAGTAGTTATGGATTAGTTAATGGTGAAGTACAACTTTCATCTGTGCACTATTACTGACTAGTTCGTTAATTAGAGTTTCTTGTTAGTTAATAATAGTTACAAGATTGTTAATATCGTGTTACTCATTGGTTCTTGTGTAGTTATTCATTAACGAAGGAACCATATTCTAAAGTGTTATCCAAAATAATGCTTTGTGAAAAAAGATGTTGAATGAACCACAAGAAAAAACAAAAAAGTATCCAGTACTCAAGAAGAGTATATACAAGCAAGTGTTTGTTAGTCGTTAGAAACTCCAGACAATGACACTCAAAATATATATATTATATTTTGAATTTCAGTTTTAAAGTTTCCGCTTTTGGAATTTTTTTTAAATTATTATTAGCTTTTGTTTTTGTTTGTTTTAGTAATGTTACAAGTTAAGCTTATTAATTTCATTTTTTAAGCTGAAGATTTCTGTCTAATATTTATGTTTTATTTTTTTTTTACTGTTTTAGTTCATAATAACACTGAATGTCCCCTGATCTTTGACTTAAAACTGCTAGCAGTATGCCGTTGTATATTTTATATTTTTACAGCACTATCTTAGAACCATTATTTGTACTCACATCAGGCCAAATATTATTTATATTATGTTTTAGATATATTTTATACATACCGTGGCCCAAAAAGTATTTAGACACATAAGCCACATTTAAAAAAAAAACTGATTGGTATCATATTAGATACAGTTATCAAACCAATTAATCTTCTTGAAGAAAGAGACAGTCACACAGGTTTGGAACGACCTGACGGTAAGTAAATAATGACAGGATTTTAATTTAGGGTGAACTGTCTCTTTAAGTTGGGGTTATTGTAGTTGTGTTTAATGTTTTACTAAGCTTCAAATGAGTGTCACTCCTGATTATTTAACATCAACACAGCTATTCATATGTGTAAAACTGAAGTATGCATTGAAATTGGTAGCTGGCATGAATTATTTCCCTCTCTCTATATTTCTCTTTCTCTCTATTAATCTCCTATTCACAAATAGAGGCCAAAAGAGGCTCAGCCAGCTGGATGAGATTATCTTTTTTTCTGATTAGAAATCAAGTCAGCACGCCCCCTAAAACACGCAAGTGTACCATCCTCTGTCTAAGCTCCGCCTCTCTCTCTCCCTCCCCACAGCTCATATAAGGACGCCCACTCCGACTCCAAACACTTTGAGAGGGAGAAAACCAGAGGTCACTGATAGTGATAAGAGAAGGCAAAAACACAGTCCACCGGCATATCTGAGAGGCTCAGCAGAAAGACAAATCAGAGAAGATACTATCAGTCAAGGAGAGAGGAGACAACACCTCAGCATTGAAGAAAGCTGTCTGGAGGACGCCACGTGTGTGTGTGTGCATATGTATGTTGAGACAGGCATAGGTAGATTCCAGGGATATTTGTGAGACTGACAGAGGACGAAAGCAGATCATGGATCCCTCGAGTCCCTCAGAGGGCCCCGTGGAACCCAAAGAAAGAAGGAAAATCCAGTTCGCCGACCAAGCAACAGAACCGACCCAGCTGGACCCTCGGCAGGTTGAGATGGTATGACTTTCACACACACACACACACACAGATGCTGACTGGTAGCAAAAACCCTTCTGAGCTACTTTATCCTAATGAATCTGTTTAAAGTGACTTTTAAGTGTTAGTTTATGTGATGGAGACTTTTGAAAATTATAATTATTTATTATTATTATTATGAACCTGTCAACAACATGCCTGGGTAATTTTTCAAGCCTGAAAAATAAGAAATTAGGTTATATTTTTAGCTATTTAATTTTTTTAATGCATTGTGTTGTTCGTTTTCTTTCATAACGTTAATGAGAAAATATTTACTGCTGTGATGTGAAAGAAAATACATAAATTTATATATTTAATTAGGGCAGTGACTATTTGCCTTAGTGAAAATAGCAATTTACCCTGTGTAAAAATAGCAGTGTTTTCTTTGCAATATGTGTAAATAGTAGTTATTACTATTTATATTAGTATTTGCTGACCATTGTTGTTGTACATTAAATGATGCAATAATATTTATATTTATTGAAATCAATAAATGGAAGCCATTTATTGGGACAATAAAGCCCTCTCTACCTAACCTTTTAAATACTAAATTATTAAACACTCGTTAGAAAATTTATTTCCACTTTCCAAATATTTTCTTGTTTTCCAATATAATGTGTGATGGGGAAAAAAATAGTTCGGCAAATGGCGGATTTGAACTCGCAATGATTTTCGTCAAAACTTTCTGCCAAGCAAAGTGACCTCACCTCTAATCTATTTCTAGTGACCAGCAGTGTCTTAAATTTTGACTGGCCCAGTCAGATGTCAGTGGGCGGAGTTAGAATAAAAAGCCTCTGCCAACAAGGCTGATTACAAGCTAATTACATTTTAGAAGAGTTTTAGAAGAATCATTTAATTTGGAATATATTTAGTTTTTCAGTGTTTTTTTAATTTATGCCACAAAAAAATTATGAACTGTAAAAATTGTAAACATTATATGATGATAAGATACTTTTTAAAAGCAGTAAAATTAAGTAAAAAGTAAAAAAGTATTTAAAAAGTAAAATAAATTAAAAAATTTTTTTCAAGTAATGAGAATCTTATGAGATATTGGAAATTACAAAAAAACTGTACACAAATACAGAAGATCTGTAACTTTTTTCTTTTTTTTTAAACAAAATACATTAAAATAAGTAAAGTAAAATGATAAAAAGAAAAAAATCTTGTTAAATGAGAAACTTCATATATGGAAATGTGCTTATTTAAAATAAATCTTAATGATCCAAAAAAATGGGCTTCATTTGCTTTTGTAAACATTAAATTTTGTGGTCAAGTGTGTCCTGGAGACATGTTTGCCCTACACACTCACTGAGCACACTCATAAAATGAAGTTTTAAGGCTATAAATCTGTCCTGGAAATGGTAAATGGTAAACGCTGTGTGACCTGGACTGGGGTGAGTTGATGTTCTGGATACCAGGATGTGGTTTTATTGCCTCTGCATGCACTGGGTGAATTGCACTGTGGTCATGTGCATGTTTCTAAGTCCCCTATTGATTTTAGCTTTCAGTTGTGTTGCTCGTATGTTTTTGAGATAAAGAGGTCAACCGACGACTGTGAATTTGTCTTTTTCTGGATCTCTGAGAGTGTAGATGCATGACTGTGTGTGTGTGTGTGTGTTGTCCTGGACCAGTTCCGCGTCCCGTTAGTGTTGTAATTTTAGTCTTAACAAAGTGGGTCGAGGAGCTGTTCTGTACTGCGCTGCAGCAGAGATAGGCCAGCGATTTTTCCTCAGGAGACACGAGTTAAAAAGAGTGAGAGCGAGGAAGTGAAAGACTGACGCATCTGTGCTTCATCACTGCTCACAAACATTTATGAACATGTTTAGATGGCAAAGGTATCGACTGTACAAAAATGAAGATTCCTTCATCATTCACTCACTGCGATTATTCCCAGACTGATCTCATGAAATGCTGTATGTATGACACGCCAATTCGTATTTCCATTTTTGGCGTGCTATCAACATGCATAATAACTTTTCAGCATGTTTATCAACGTCGTTGACTTAACGTTACATTACTGTATATATAAATATTTGACCTACCCCAACCCTGTCCCTAATCCATTTCAGGTGCTAATGTACATTTTTGGTGTTAATATGTACATTTTAGGTGTTAATATGTACATTTTAGGTGCTAATAAGTACATTTTAGGTGTTAATATGTACATTTTAGGTGTTAATATGTACATTTTAGGTGTTAATATGTACATTTTAAGTGTTAATATGTACATTTTAGGTGCTAATAAGTACATTTTCGGTGTTAATATGTACATTTTAGGTGTTAATATGTACATTTTAGGTGCTAATATGTACATTTTAGGTGTTAATATGTACATTTTAGGTGCTAATAAGTACATTTCAGGTGTTAATATGTACATTTAGGTGCTAATAAGTACATTTTAGGTGTTAATATGTACATTTTAAGTGTTAATATGTACATTTTAGGTGCTGGTATGTACATTTTAGGTGTTAATATGTACATTTTAAGTATTAATATGTACATTTTAGGTGCTAATTTGTCCATTTCAGGAGCTAATATGTCCATTTTAAGTATTAATATGTACATTTTAGGTGCTAATATATACATTTTAAGTGTTAATATGTACATTTTAGGTACTGATATGTAGTAATATAATTTAGTAAGTAATTTAGGTGGTAATATGAACATTTTAGATCTTATTATTTAAATTTTAGGTACTGATATGTACATTTTAGGTGGTAATATGAACATTTTAGATCCTATTACGTAAATTTTAGGTGGTAATATGTACATTTTAGGTGCTAATGTGTACATTTCAGGTGCTAATGTGTAAATTTTTGGTGCTAATATGTACCACTAAGATACCAAAATGCAGCCTTTGGGTACAAAGTGTACCTTTTGAAAAGGTACAGCCCCAGTGACAGATTTTGTACCTAAATGGTTAATACCATTTATGAGTCTTCCCCTACCATCCTAGGAAAAAAATATGGCTCCCCAGATGTAGAATCTACATTTTGCTTCATTTCGCTCTGGACATTTAACGGCGTGTACATACACACGGAATCACTCGGATATTTAACTGCATAGACATACACGCATACACGGATAGCTCAAAATGCGTATAGGTGAATGCACTTGACTTGAAAGTGGCGTGTATGTTTATGCAAAAGTCATGATGTCATGTTGTTATTCCAAACAAATTTGACTTTCTGTCTTAAACACAAGAAGTTTTAAAATGTCCTTCAATCTTCAATCCACTCTGACTGCTGTACTATAGCCTAAGTATTTTTCAGCAAAACAGATTTGAAGTTGTCATTAAAATCATATGAATGCTCTTTTGAGTCTATTGATTATCTTAAATTAGCCTGAATGATGTGTTTACAAACGGGGCTGTTCATACGAGTTTGAAAATGACGACGTCACATTTTTGCAGACAAGTTTCATTAATTCTTTCTTTAATAGACAATAACTCCATTATTGTGCACTTTGATACTTTTCAGACCTTTTACATTCACATACAGCTACTTACACACTACATGAAGGTTATATTGGGAAAGCATAATGAGGCAGTTTGATTGGACGAGCATGTGTTTGCCTGTTGGTGTCAGGTTGAATGGATGGGTTGTATTTGGTTCTAGTCCTGGCAGGATATAGATCCATCAGATCATTTTGTCTTCTCCTTTCTATAATCATATTTTGTAGCGCATGGAAAGAGTCCAGAAGCTTCTGTGGAACAGCTTTTTGTTCTGGCTCCCTTCTTCTTCAAACTGAATCTTCACAATAATGCATGCAAATAAGTAGTTAATCAGATGTTCTCTGTATTTTCTGTCTTAATCAAAATTGATTCCATGTCAATCAATAGTGACAGTTAAGACAAAAGTATAATTTTCAAATAAATGCTGTTCTTTTGAAGAATCTTGAAAAAAAACATCATGGTTTCCACAGAAATTTGAAGCAGCACAACTGATTTCAACATGAATAATAATAAATGTTTAGATAATAGAGTGATTTCTGAAGGATCATGTGACACCTGAAGACTGGAGTAATGATTCTGAAAGATCAGCTTTGCATCAGGAATAAATTACATTTTAAAATATATTTAAATAGAAAACAGTCATTTTAAATTGTATACTGTTTTTACTGTATTTTGATCAAATGCATGCTGTCTTGGTGAGACTTTTTTCAAAACACACACACACTTTGTTTTAGTTTTTTTGTTTCTGACGACCAGTTTACATCTTTTAAAAGCGACTTGTATCCGATATCTGCATTTACACTATACACTTGTCAAAGCAACCCAAGGTAGACGTACTGACGCGGATGAATTTAGGCCGAAAAGGACGTAAAAACGGCGTGATTTGCAATGGACCCAGATGAAATGATAATAGAAGCTTTAAAGATCGTGTTGAGCCTTTGTCCTCCATTGCGCCATTAAAAAGAGTCATGTGATCCTAGTTGACGTCATTTGCCGCCGTCGCTTTCTCAATGATGTACGACTTGCTTTGGAGGGAATATCTGATCTGTCCGCTTACATGGCACGTATTCGATTCATATCATATTTATTTCCACGAATGAATGAGGTCTGAAACTAATCTGATCTGAGAATATTGGATTCCATGTGCATTTATGCCACTTACACATTCATGGGCCAAATTGGGTTCACTTGAACTATGTAATGTAAATACGGACACCACAAAGGACTTATGTGCCACTTCTTAACTTTGTATATTAACAGAAATCAGGGTTGCTACTTCACCGTCCTAGTTTTTATAATTGCCTTCGACCCTTAAGCTACTTTTGCAAAAGGGACCTCTAAAGAACAAAGATTATTGAATACATCAAAATGTGAACTAGTGACCTGCTTCAGTACTCTTAATAAACACCTCGAAGTTACATTTAACTTTAATCTTTACCAAGATGCACATTAGATGAAGTAGGCCTGATGCTGATCCAAAATATGGCCTCTATACACGGCAGCACAGTTTAACTTTAGACGTCCCAAAGGGGATAAAACACCCAGGGATCTTCATCAGCCTAGATCTGAAGTTCATTATGAGGCTGAAATTACTAAAAATGAAAAACATTTGGATAAAATTGATACCTAGTTTAGAGTGTAAAAATGGATATTGCATCCTAGTTTACTACTAATTTAATAATGCCATGAGGACCAGCACTGTGTCTTGTTGTTTTGCCGATGGGGATACGGCGCTAATTGTCACATGGGTAATTGTCATATAGTATAACAACTTACCATACTGTGACAAAATGCCCTGCCATTGGATTAAACTTGTTCAATGAAGTGTACTTTTCCTGGTCAATAATGGTCAAATGTTGAATTGTAGTCAAGACTTTGGTTTTTGTCTCTATTTAGAAACTAAGTAATTGAAATAAAAAGTGTGACTATAAAAACTAGACCGGTTTAAACTTTACATCTGGTATTAAGATGCGTTTTGGTCGGTGTACGGGACTAAATACAGGTCTAAAACATTTTAGCGTGTCCACTTTCAAACACTTCCACCCATTCGCAAGCTTTTTTTGTCCGTTATAGCAAAAGATGTGAAAAAAGCCCATATTTACAGACATGTAGACCCTCCCCTCAAAAAAATCAGGACAGAAGTGGTTGAAAGTGCACAAAAGAGACGGATTAAACACTAGGTGTAAACTGGCATGTGACTCTCTCGACAACTTGGGATCTGAATCGACTAAAGCAGGTGTAAACAGGGCCATAATAAGCAATGTGTGAAATATAATAATGAATTAACATTCATAAATGAGTTAAATTGTGTCTTATTATGTACTTGATATCAGGAAAAAACAATTTAGTGTAGACACATACTGCTAATATAGATAGAAAAATAAATATAAATGTCAATTATAAGTCCCACTGTGGTCCCACTTCAAAACGAACCATATGCAAATTCATAAGACAACACCATTGTTGAGTACTTTCTTCTTAAAAGTCAAGTGAACCAAAGACTCAAACGCAAAATTGACTGTGTTTCGACGTCACAAACCAATCAGGTCAACGTGCTGGCGGGCTTTGGAATTTCATCATTATTATGCTCACCAAGGCTGCATTTATTTGATCAAAAATACAGTAAAAACTGCAATATTGTGAAATATTATTATAATTAAAAATTCTATTTTAGTGCATTTTAAAATGTAATTTATTCCTGTGATGTAAAGCTGAATTTTCTCCAGTCTTCTTCAGTGTCACATGATCCTTCAGAAGTCATTTTCTAATATTCTGATTTGGTGCAGAAATATTCTTATTATTATCAATGTTGAGGCAGTTGTGCTCCTTAACTTTTTGTTGGAATTCCGTGATGTCATATAATAATAATAAATATATTTAAACCAAGGATTCTGGAAAGAATGACCACAAGATTATCGTTTCTCTTGTGATTAATCTCTCCATCTCATTGTGCGATAAAGACAGACTGCTCTCTAATCCTGTGCTTCAAAATAAAGAGATGTAGTGTACAGTAGACACTTGCATCATGGGATACATCTGTGATGGATTTAGCGTATGATACGTTATTGTCATTTCTCTCAGTAGAGGGACTATAGATTGCAGTCAGACATTCATCTGATTGAGAATTGTTTTGTTCACTGGAGAAGAGTATTTATAATGACCTACTTATATGTGAACTTTAGGGACATTTTGGGATTTTCTCTTTACCTATGACCTGACGTCACCAGAGCCGCTTGACAAGCTTATATATATTTGAAGGACACTGAGCTATTGATCGAGGCTAAACTCAAGCTTAGCTGATAGAATCTGTGGCATTTCATTTTTAGATCGTTGCACGCATGTGGATGCATTTTATTATTTGTGATTTTGTTAGTTTGATTTGTGTAAGGATAGTCCCTATAATAAGTGAAATGTGAGTAAGCAAATTGAGTAAACATTTCAGAGGGAAACGGCTCGTTCCTGCACAATACACAAGAATTACACCGTGTCCTAACTACACAGTCCAGACAGCAAGTATGTCTGTCCACACTTGACGCGACGCGACTGTGAGACACCACACGTCAATCAAAAATCACAGCCATTCAGAACAGCGTGTGGGCGGAGTCTCTCTGTGAAAGCGCACTGCTGGCCCGCACTCGCATTGGAAATGGGTAAGGACATAATCAAATCAAGAAATAACATTATTAAAAATCAAAATATTAACAAAATATACTCATTGACTAATTTTGTTATGAAGTACAGTTGTATGTTTGCATATAATTCATTTTGAACGCTATATTATATGCTTTCAAAATCTGAGGTAAATTATCCGTTATCGCTTGTGGCACATTGACCTATTTTTAACTAAAAATAAATAATGTGTACTCATAACCAGGGTAATTTCTTCATACAACAATCAACTTTCTTCAACTTCCATTCAATGAGATCTCTGTGTGGTCGGATCTATCAGCCGTGACGTCTGCAGAAATAGGAACCGTTTCTAAATAGAAACTTTGCGTGTTTGCGTCTGGTTAGGACAAAAACTCTGATTAACATGGAAAAGATACCTTATATCGCGTGTCACGCTGTCGCGTCACATGCATAGTTCGGACACGGTTGTTATATTGTTTGTACATAAATAAATTAAAAAATCTGTTTTATTTTAATAGACTGGATGTAGATTTGATTTTATTTTGTTTTATGATAGGCTGAATTGTATTTTAGATTGTATAATAGATCATAATATACTATTATTGGAATTTATAATACAACGGATGAAGAATGTGATTCAGTTTTGAATAATGTATATTTATATTGTATGTTACACACACACACACACACACACACACACACACACACACACACACACACACACACACACACACACATATATATATATATATATATATATATATATATATATATATATGTATATATATATATATTATCAATAGTTGAATGATTGCATATTTTATATTATTTTTTTAATAATTTATAATAGTATTAGATTTTATAATACATTATAATATATAATTATCTTAATGTATAATAGAACAAAAATTTGAATGTAGTTTTGAGAAATTGTAATTTAGAGTATAATTAAGGCAGATTTTATTTTGTTTAATAATAGACAATATATATTTTATTTTTAGATTGTATTGTAAATTATCATACATTTTATATATTAAATGAAATAGATCAAAAATTTTAAAGTAGTTTTGACCATTTATATTTTATTTTCGATTTATTTTTGTTTTATAACACCATGGATTTTGTTTTATATTTATATTAGACAATGTAGATTTGATTTGATTGTATAATAGATTATTGTCTTAATTTGTAGAATAATTGATGTACTTTTATTTCATTCATAATTCAATAATAGATTGGATGTAGGTTTTATTTTATAATAGAATGAATGGAGATTTTACTGGATATACGTTTTCATATATACGCTTTTAAAGCATAATCATATCAAAATCAATATCTAATCATAATATCATCATTTATAATATCGGCATAACGATATGAGTAAAATTTTCACAAATACAATTTTGAATTTGAAAATTATGAATGTGAGATTGTCTTAGTAATTGGCGCTGACTCATTTTGCTATTAATGACAGCAGCAATGAAGAACAAAAGGATTCGAGAATGATTTGACCAAAAAAGATCATATTAGTGACCTAGAATAGTTCAGACATATTATTTATTCATTTTATAACCTTCAGTTACTTCCGGATTTAAACATTATTTAAATCTCAGATTTCCAGCATGGTCTCAGACCCTAAATACAATTTAAAACTAAAAAGTGAAAGGGCACATTATATATTACATAAGACGACAGAGGCGAGCGCTTGTATTATAACGAGGTGATGACAGCGTCAGAGATTGAGTATTATGTAATTTGAGCAGCACGAAGCAGTCATTAAACTCTCACAATGGTCAAGCTACTGTTTCAGCAGCCACTGCCTGCAAATCTGCTGAAGTATTCCAGAAAAATATGGCCTTCTGGGACACGGGTCGTAAAACGCTGCGTAAAAAGTTGCAAGACTCTGTATTTTCACAGTTAATCCGCTATCTACGCACAGAGACTCGCTGACGTCACAAGGTGACCTTTGGTGTGGTGTATGTTTGTGGGTAAAACACAAAGACTGTGATTTTCTTTTTTTTTTTATATACTCGCAGTTCAGATTTCACAGCTGAATTCATGTCCAGGTTCATATCAGACCCCTGCAAAAACATACCATGGTATCATGGTACTTTGCTATAGCTAATATAATTCATGTCATGGTAATCAATGATTAGCATGTTTTTAGTTTTAGTGATTTGTGAAGAGCTAAAGAGTAACTTTATGAAAGCAATTTATTAAAACCTCAGCTGACAGGTGTTATACTTGAATACTTGAAACTTCGATATGATATCTTGACAAATATTGATATTCGACACCATTTTTAATACCACTGAGAAAACTGCCACATACCGCCATACAAATCATTTGTTATTATCTGTATAATTTTTTAACAGTTTGGGTAATTTTGTTGTTTTACACAGGGAGGAATAGTTAAATTACATTAACAACAAAAAGAAGTAAACAGTCAGTAATGAAAATATGTAAATTTGTCTTTTCGTCTTTGATTAATATGACAAACAGTAGCAGGTTTATTAGGCTGCTGTCACTTTAAGAGCTAACACACTAATCCAATATACTGTTACACAACATGCCATTTAATTTTCAACCATTTACCTTCCAGAACTGACTGTATTTACCTGAATACTCAGCAAGACAAGCATTTTGACAAGATTTTGTATGTGTTTGACCGTTTAAGTGCAATAAGATACATTTTATAAGTGCGCCACTTATATAAATCAGTGGTGCGCACGCTTTTGGTGTGAGTGTGAAACCTGCGGGAATTACTAAAATTTTTGCCAAATACAAGCACTATTCAACCGGAGCAAATGAGATGAGATGAGTGAGAGGAAGTGGGTGTGTGTCAATAAGCCGTCGGAGAGAAGAGGGGATGAGAGAATGTGCTGTTTGGTATTCGATATTGCAGAAAAGGAAAACCTTTCAGATATTTCAGTATCGATACATATTGAAATATCAATGTTTTTTTGACAACTATGCTATAATTGCTGTAAATTGACTCACAAAATCTATTATTGTTTAAATAAATGTGTGGCCTAATTTACTGTAATCATCATGAGCAGATTGTTGTTTGCTTTTGGTTTCTTAAAATCAGCCTATAAACTGTTCAAAATGTTGCAACTGTTTATGTAAAACAAAACAAATATTTAACAGAGCCTGAGGGAAAGAGGGACTCGTAATATCATAAAAGCATGTGCATCTGGGAAACGTGACTTTCTGCTTGCATAGAAACTGTTTTGATTGAAAAAAGTTGAAAACAAAGATGTGGCCGATATTGTCCTCTGGGGTCTTTTCCTTAGTATAATGATTTCTTGTGACTTTACAAATAATACTTTTTTTTGGTTTCGATTAAATGACTGCATCAACCCCAAAACAACTGTTAAGTTTACAGACAAAACATCACCTGTCAGCCATCAAACTGCCAGACAAAACATCAGGAGTTCAAAGAATGAAATGAACCAGATGTTTGTTGTGAATGGTTGCCTCTGTGTTACTATGCAGTCATTCTGTGTGGGTTATACTGTTGCTATGTGTTTGCTGAAGGCATTGCTCACTGACCTTACTCTGCTAGTAGTTATTTTGCAACTAACAGCTGATGCATATTAGGTTGTTACAAAAAATAAAAAAATCATGAATATCTTTTTTGCCTCAAATCTCATACAGTGATTATTCCTCTTCCAACGTGCTCGTTTCATCAACCCTGGACCTTATAAATATGACCTTGTCTCCAGGCAAACTGATACTCTTGGAATTTATGTAAAGGTCACCCGGCCTGATTATAATTTAAGTCTGTTATGTGCAATAGAGAGGCAATGACCAGACAGACTGTGGACTGTCATCTGAGGCTGAGACTACAGGAACTATTGAATAGTGCAGCAGGGACACACACATGCCAGTTTTGTTATGAGCATAATATCCCGACACAGCCAATTAGGTCAAATGCAAATGCACATCCACCAATGAAAAAGGCTGGAGATGGAAAGTTTGCCAATTGCACAATCTATTTTGCAGTGTTAAATGGGAAGTACTATCTTTTATGTTGGTTGGCAACAGTGTTGGGAAAGTTACTTTTTAAAAGTAATGTCATATATTATAACTCTCTTAACTTTCTAGAAAAAAAATTAAAGTAATGTTAAATTACTTTGGTGTTTCATTTTTTGTCTAATCAGGGCTGGGCTTGCTTGTTGTTTTATTTATTTATGTATTTGTTGTTGTTTTTTTGTTGTTGTTTTTTTGACAAATGTAAGAGACCTAAAGTGAATTGAATAAACCTCTGTTTGAAGTAAATGCAAAAAATCACAAAAATGATGACTGTGATGTTTATCTAAAGTCATTTTTTCGTTACAATGGTTGAATTGGATCAATGTAGATCAGCAGCAAAGACATTAGATAATAAAATAATATTAAAGGAGCTGTATGTAAGAAATGTATTTCAAATAATCCTGAAAATGGCCCTGATATGTCACAAGACATTAACGAAATCATGTTCATTTCAAATAATAATATCACTGACAACAGTAGTTCGGCCAGGATATTGTCATTTAAAAAGTGAAGTTGCAGCCCTCAACTGATGTTGATGTTGTCATGTTGTGTTGTAGCCTAGAAATCTAGCACGCACCCTAGCGGCAGCAAAAATTATTTTGCCGCAAAGTGTGGTCTAGCAACTCTCCGTTGACTTTCCGAAGTGGAAAACCCCAACTCTGGTAGGGCCAATCACATCGTGTATAGAGTTGGCGGGCGGGCTAAACATAAATGACGACAGAGTTGAGACGGTAAGAGCAAGCTCGGACATACTCGGTTTTAGTCGTTCATCCTCGGATGCGGCCGGCGCCGCGTGCGCTGTTACAAAAAAGCTGTGGCGAAACGATTAACTTGTCATTTTTGCCGCAGTCGTGCTGTGGCGTCGAGGATAAAGGCTTTGCTCCATGTCAGCGCACGCTCTGATCGGTATAGGTGCACGGACCTCTCCTGAATCATCTCAAGCAAGCGCCACTACTCCGCCCCGTTTCCCTCTTAAGCTGATATTAGTATTTAAACATTCTCTATGAAATTATTTTTTAATGACACACTGTCTCTTGCTCTCTCATACACACACACGCACATGCACACATATATACTGTCTCTTTCTCTCTCACACATATGTAGGCTAGTTATAAACTCTTTAGACTTTTAATGATTAGTGTTTTATTCTTAAAGTTTGTGGGTCATGTAAAAAACAAAAAAAATCCCTTATTTTGGGGATGGATTCCGGGAAATCTCCTTATTTTCAATGTTCAATGTTGAGAGCTGGACTGGATACGGTAAAAGTTTAATAATATATCAACTTGCTCCGCTGAGTAAGTCACATTCTTCGTTGCTCTGATTGGCTTTAGCGCTATCCAATTGCGTGCAGAGAGAATTTGAAAGAGAACGTTTATCCCGGCCCTCGGATTGAGCCCTGTCAATGATGAGTTTCCAGACCTAAAATCTTGATGTAGGTCATGCCAGGCTAGTTGTGTTGTGGTCTGATGCGCCACCCTCCACCAATCTACCAATCACGGACTCGGTAGTGTTGCAACATTCGGGTTGCCAGCTCTTCTCTAGATACCACAGTTGCAGCTAAAAACATGTTGGATCCTGCAGCCTATCTGGCAACCCTCGAGTCAGGGAAAGGGGATACACCCACTATACAGTAATTTGAAAGTGATTGCAGTACCAGTTTTGGCCACAATCTTACATACAGCTCCTTTAAATACATAAAGTATATTTGTGTAATTTTTACACATTTACTGCAGGTTTGCGTAATATTCTGAGTCAGCATTTCACTGTTTTTATTAATACTGCGAGTGAGATTAATAAATGCATTTCTGCATGATTAGTGCCAATTTTGTGCTTTTCATCAAAGTCGGGTGTAGCAAACAACACAAAAGACTTTGGATAGTGTTTCTGTTTCACCCCCACAGTGCCATCTGCTTCACTGCAACAAATGTTTCATTTTTGCGCAAGCTGTCAAGCTTCAAGTTGCAGAGGAAGATTTACCACGGAACACTTTGTTTTCTCCAGAGCACTGTGAACTCTGCTCTATTTCATTCAGGTTATGCTTTGGAAAGTTCAAATGGACGGCTTTCTTGTCCTTTATTTGGATAGCTTGGTGGGTAACATTCAAAACTTAACTCTTATTCAGAGTTTTTCATTATGTAGACTCATTAACATATATGTAGTAGTCCAAAATAAGCCAGTAGAACTTTAGATGTTTCTACACTCTTAAAATAAAGGTTACCAATTAGAACCAAGATAAAAGGCCAAATTCTACAGGAGAACCTTTTTTAAGGTCTACTCGGAAACCATGTTCGTTATGCAAATTCTTAAAAAAAAAATATAAAGACATATTGACATCCAAGAAGATCCATTCCACTGAACAAAAAGGTTCTTTAGATTCTTACATTTTCTTTACACTCAATTTTTTTTATCTCCATAGAACCATTTTTTTTAAGTTGAAAAGAACCGCTGAATAATCTACATTTTTCTAGGGTGAAAGTTTGCAGTAATGCTGCCTTCCAGGCAGGTTTTTGAGCACGTAAAATACGACTTCAAACTACGACTTTGTAGCATTTGTAGGCACATTCAACGCTTTGCGGGGCGCTAAAGTCGCGTGACGTCACCCATAGGAATAAAGCGGAGCGCGGTAGAGATCCACTTGTCCAACAGGACAGACGTGTGGTGTCGCCACACCTTCCCACATTTGTACGTTGATGGGCGTTCCTCAAGTTTACTGCTATGGGCGTGGTATTTACCCAGCGGCCAGTCTAGAACAGGCCCCTTGAGAGACTACTTCTATTGGATAGACGTGTCTGACGGATTAATTTGCATAAAGATAGGCATCGGCCAGCTTTTTGACGCTCAGCATTTTTCCAAATGAAGCGCCGCCTTCCCGGGATGCTTTGCGGGCGCGTGAAAGTCGCGTGACATCACCCTTAGGAATAAAGTGGAGTGCGGCACGACTGAAAGTGTCGCACGGACAAGTGGATCCGCACCGTAAGGCCCGGACATACTTAATTTTCTTGAGTACACAAGCAATTTTTTTAATACGCAAGCATTCATACACACTACGCATTTTAAAGTATACTCCTTAACCGTGAGTGCAGAAAGATCGATTTTGTTGTGCGCTCCCATGTGCGCTGTTAAATGCGAAAATTGGACTGCATGTGGACCCTCCTGATAATGGAAATTACATCACAGGGCTGAAGTATAATTTGAGCATCATAGTTTATCTCTCAACCTTGATTAACTCACACTGTAACTTTCTAGTAATTCTCGTAACTTTCTGAAGGCCTTGATTAGCTTGTTCATGTGTGATTGATTTAAGGTTGGAGATAAACTTTAGCTGTGTCTCATTTCGAACTTTTCGTCCTCTGTAGATCGCATTTATCCATCGCATAAGTCATCGTTACTTTACTGAAATGAGGCAGCCTCAATGGCGTATAGGGGAGAGAAATGCGACCTCTGAAATTAGAGAGAGCTTCTGAAGGAAAGTGCACCTTGAGGGCCAGAGTTGAGAATCCCTGGGTTAAAGGAAGTCCTGGTGTATAAAGCTTTAAAGCTTCTGTTCTCCTGGGAAGATTCCTCTGAAATCAGGTGTTCTTTTTAACAGACATTTACTTTTGATCAGTCCATTTCACATGGGTTTTGTTTGGGTTCTCAAACGCACTGAATTGATTTATCTTATTTTTGCCAAACTGACTTTGACTGTTTGTGGAATTGTATTTATCTATAGTATTTATCTATTGGACTTCATTGTGATGTTCACATAAACTACTCTCCTGTTCTTTTTGTGAACTATTGCTTATAATTTAAGTTAGGAATTGTTAATTTTGCCATGATGTGGGTTGTTTTCCTGGCAGAGTTCCTGAGAAGACTAATAGATTAGTCGAGGAAGAGTTCTTTCTTGAGATGATTATTCACTCTGTGTATTTTAGAGCTTTGTTGTACTGTAGACTCACTTTTTCCATTTGTGTCCTTCAGTATTTGACAGATTTGTATGAATGTTGAGTAGGAAATTCGAAAGGGTTTGAGTATAGGGAGACAGGAGATGCAGTTCTCGATCTCTTTTTTTTTGGCCAAGATGTCACGCGTGCAATGACGCATATTCAAAATGTCCTCATTAAAACCAACATCTAGAACAGGGTTTCCCAAATGGGGATATTGCTGGGGGTTTGTAATAGGTTGTGATGGAAATGAATTACAAACAAATGCAAAAAACAATCAATATGTAACATGAATTATCTTAAAACTAAATTCATGCGAAAAGGTTCATTTAATAGTAACAAGATTAGACAAATAGCTAAAAATATACATCACAAGTTAATATGCTAATCGATGTTGAGAATGAATTATAATGTAGCAGGAGGCTGGCCCTGTTATAATTTTACTGTTAATCACTGTAGATAAAACTGACTGCATTCACACTTATGCAAAATGTGCATTTTGTTTTAGTTTTTTATTTTTCTTTAATGATTCTCTGCTACTTGTCTTTCAGATTTGCCGAAGAAGACCCACACCTGCCACATTGTTCAAAGTAGCAGACCAAACATCTCCTGAGGATGACATCTCCAGCCATCAGGTACCACAGTGCCACCTCAGTTCTGGAGGTTAAACTGCATTCATACATTGAAGGAAAAATGCTGAATCTACCTTTGTTGTATGGATAATATTTTCGGCAATAACTTTCCTTACAAAAAAAAACTTAATTAAATGAATTCTGTGGATAAGTGATGATGTATCTCCATTTTACATAATAAATAATACCATTGTAAAATATGGAGCCCCTAAAAGCACATAGTGATGGAAAAATATATAGCATATTTATGCATTTAAAACAATTTCAGATAAAGATTTAAATTCAAATCTTGAATTTAAGTTTGAATTTAAGTTCAAAAGATTTAAGTTCAAATCTTCAGCTTAATAATTAAACTTAGTTTTAAATGAATTATTCTTGCAAATATTAATTATAGAACTATTTGTATGCATTTGTTATTGTTTGAACCTACAATCTTAATTATTCATCCCCATTGCAAATCAGGTTTATCGGCAAAATGTACAGACTTTTACCTGTTTGCAATGAACAAATAAGTCGCTCAAAAAAAATGTTTTAAGTGGTTTCCCAAATTCAACTGAAAATGCAACTTTTAATGACTTATGCAGTCTCAAAACTTATTAAACAAATTATCCCTTCATGGAAAGCATCTTTAGTACTAACTAGAACAACCTTTGTTATGACCTGCTGCAAATGAGATGTATAACCAGTCACCAGCTTCTAGCAGCGTTTCTGAGGAATCTAGCCCATTCCTCTTGAGCAATGGCCTCCAGTTCAGTAATATTTTATCCAAAGTGACTAACATTGCATTTCAAGGTACACATATACATTCTTATCAATTCTTGCTTTCCTTTGGAATGGAACCCACAATCTTGGCGTTGCAAGCGCCAATGCTCTACTGTTTGAGCTACAGGAAAGACTCTTGGGTCTTTATATTAATATTCTTGGGTTTGTAGTCAGGTGACTGTGATGGCCACTGTAGATTCTTCCAGGACTTCTTCAGCAAACAAGCCAAGGTGGAATTTGAGGTATGCTTGGGATCATTGTCCTGTTGGAAATTCCAAGCTTGAGCTTCCTCACTAACGGCATGAAGTTTTCTCCAAGGATTTCCTGATACTGTACTTCAGTGAATCCATCTTGCCTTCCACATGCTGCAGGTTTCCAATGCCAGAGGATCCAAAGAAGCCCCAGAGCATCACTGAGCCCCACCATGCTTGAAGGGTTAGTTCACCAAAAATGAAAATTAAGTCTTTAATTACTCACTCCCATGCTGTACCAACCCCGTAAGACCTTCGTGGGTGAGATAATTAATTACTTAATTTTCATTTTTGGGTTTAACACTGGGCAGAGTGTTATTTTCAGCATATGCTTCATTCTTCCTCCAGACATACCGCTGATCCATCAGGGCTGAAAAGTTCCATTCCGTTCCGTTTTGTTTCATTACCGGGTCAATAGTGGGGAGTTCTAGCATGTGTGCGCGCCCTACTGTGCAAGCTGAAACCTGTTGAGAAACTGGTGCATGTTTTGCCATCAAGTCACTCAAGGGATTTTCTGAACCTGCCTTCTAAAAAAATCTGGTTGCAGCCATTGTCAGCTTCTTTTTTCTGTCCCGTCCAGGTAGTAAAACAACTGTTTCTTTAACTTTGAACTTGTGAACTGTGCTTCTAATGGTGTATCTAGGAACATTTAGTGCCTCCACTATCTTTTTGTATCCTGTTCCTTTTTTGTGAAGGGCAATGATATCTTCTCTTAACTTTTTGAACAATTCACTGTTTGACTTCAGTCAAATGTGACACTCATCAAACCTAGCCAGTTTAGATATTTCATGTTCTAGCTCAAGCACACCTGGTGCAACTAATGAAGCCCTTGATTATTTGCATCAGGTGTGCTTGAGATAGCACCTGTTTTGCAGATTTGTGCTGTTGTGAGGGTTTCTATTCAGGGGTTGAATGATTTTGAGACTGCGAAGGTCATTAAAAGTTGCATTTACAGTTCAATTTGGTGAAACCACTTTTGTTGTTTTGAGATATTACTTTGTTTTGTTCATTGCAAACAGCTGAAAATCTGTATATTTTGCCAATTAACCTTATTTACAATAGGGGTTGAATGATTTAGATTACAACTACTGTATGTGTTGATACTGTAATTTATTGACATTGAAACTATCTTCAGTGGGTTGTAGGAGAAAATGGAGTCCTCAAGCCAAAACGAATCAACCCAAATATCTACCAGCCACCATCATTAAAAGGTAAAAGCCTGTAGTTTTGCTTGGGATCTGTGCCTACTGTATTATATAAATATATATATATATTGTTCCGAAGACTTTCCTGCACTGTTCCGGATCTGGGTTTAAAAACTCTCCCAAGCTGCAAGTCTGTTTTTCCCATTTTACTGTGTGTGTGTGTGTGTGTGTGTGAGTAAGATTAGAGATGGTGACAGCTGTGATGGGTGTGAGTCTGTGCTGCTCTGGATCATCCTGGATTACAGCAGATAGCATACAGCTGCAAACACACACACACAGTTTTAGAGGACAGACGTCCATCAGAAACATTTGCCATCAGATCAGTGCACTACAAAGATTGTGACCCACTGAGGACAATCTCGATTACTAGATTATGTCAACATAACAGGTGCTGCTGTTTTCGTCTTTGGCTTAGTTTAGAACTATCTTCATTGACGGAGCAAAAATAAAATAACTGCGTATTTTGTCTAAATTGTCAGTTAGTGATATGAACTTCCAAATCCATTGGAAATTAAAGGCAATATTAAGTTTGACCGCACTCTTTGACTAATATTGCTTGTCTCATTTGATCCAATATTTTTCACTTATGAAATTCTATGAAAAACATCAAAAGTTTTTAAATGTAACAAATGTAAGCAAACAAAAAATAAATCTCATGATGAAATGAGTTTGTTCTAACAATGTATTGAAAAAAGGAAAGCAAAGATAGCAATGCATTACTGTAATATTGTCTCTGAATGTGCTTTTTGTCTGTTTTGTGAACGTCTGTTACAAGAAAGACAGGCAGGTGGGTTTATCCTGTCCATACATGTCCTCTCATTGCAGCATAAATGAAACCCTTTCCAGTCGGCATGGTGCAGAAGTCTTTGTTAAAATGATAGAGACCCAGCCCTTTTTGCCTGTGTGTGTTTGTGTATGTGCCTGCATTTTCCCATTGTGATTTGGTGGTCCCTGATTTGTGTTTCCCCTGTGTGTGTGTGTGTTTGTGGATCTGTGTTTATAGCCATGCAGCAGATGGCTGAAGCTCAAATGCTGAAATTAGGTGTGTATCCTCATGTAGAGGAGGAAGGGGAGGAGCCTATTCAGAGAGAGAGGAGGAGCTATCCTCATCCTTCACACCTGAGTAATCTTAATATCACAGAGGAAACTTCTACATGTGCATGTGGTCTGTGGTCAGGGAATATAGGCCATCCTCACAGCAACAGTGACATTTATATGATATGATATATACACACATACATAATCATGGTCAGAATTATTGGCACCCTTTGTAAATATGAACAAAGAAACCTGTAATTGTTAAATCTGTTCTTATTGCCCTGATGGTGGAAATACCTTTAGCTATTTTCTTACAGCCACTTTCTATTTTGTAAAGCTCAACAATCTTTTGCTGCACATTTTTGTATGTAATGTTCGATATATTCTATTGAACTATATAAATATAATTATATTCTTTGGTTTTACTCGTTGTGATGGATGATTCATTTGGCCTTTGATTTTCTTAGCATTTAAAACATTTATTTCATAATGTGATTTCCCCACAATTTCAATTGTTTTACTTCAACGAATATTTAGACTTTTGTTTTTGAATGAAAGATCAAAGGGATACACTATGCAGATTTATATTCACAGCATTTTTTTATCATATTTACCAAGGGTGACAATAATTCTGACCATGTCTGTATGCATTCACGTATGTATGTATATGTGTATATACACACTCACCAAAAGGATTATTAGGAACACCATACTAATACTGTGTTTGACCCTTTTGCTTCAGAACTGCCTTAATTCTACGTTGATTCAACAAGGTGCTGAAAGCATTCTTTAGAAATGTTGGCCCATATTGATAGGATAGCATCTTGCAGTTGATGGAGATTTGTGGGATGCACATCCAGGCATCAAGCTCCCATTCACCACATCCCAAAGATGCTCTATTAACGAATGGCTTAGACGAAGGCTATATGTCACTGCTCTGTTCCACTTTGTAAATCTAACCAACAACGCCAACCCTACGTAAGTTTTCATGGATTTCTGACTGAATTGAGTATAAGGAAGAACTGGATTAAAACTTTAAAATAAAACAATGTAGCACGTTTGTTTGCAGCCGGCACTTTCGTGAATCAGACTAATTTACCAGGGATGCAGTATAAAGAAACATAGTGTAGTCCGTCAGTCAGTTCGCCAGCGAAGATCGGTGATTCAACGGAAGTGGCAGTGCACAAAGATCACTGTACTGATATATCAGCGTGATAATCCCCTATTGGCACTAAGAGGCCTAAAGTGTGCCAAGAAACATCCCCCACATCATTACACCACCACCACCAGCCTGGCATGATGGATCCATGTTCTCATTCTGTTTATACCAAACTCTGACTCTACCATCTGAATGTCTCAACAGAAATCAGACTCGTCAGACTAGGCAACATTTTTCAAGTCTCCAACTGTCCAATTTTGGGAATAGGAATTTGGACAATTTTGTCCAATTCCTATTTGGAGTGGAGATGAGTGGTACCCGGTGGCGGTCTTCTGCTGTTGTAGCCCATCCGCCTCAAGGTTGTGCGTGTTGTGGCTTCACAAATGCTTTGCTGCATACCTCGGTTGTAAACGAGTGGTTATTTCAGTCAAAGTTGCTCTTCTATCAGCTTGAATCAGTCGGCCCATTCTCCTCTGACCTCTAGCATCAACAAGGCATTTTCTCCCACAGGACTGCCGCATACTGGATGTTTTTCCCTTTCACACCATTCTTTGTAAACCCTAGAAATGGTTGTGCATGAAAATCCCAGTAACTGAGCAGATTGTGAAATACTCAGACCGGCCCGTCTGGCACCAACAATCATGCCACAGCTCAAAATTGCTTAAATCACCTTTCTTTCCCATTCTGACATTCAGTTTGGAGTTCAGGATATTGTCTTGACCAGGACACACCCCTAAATGCATTGAAGCAACTGCCATGTGATCGGTTGATTAGATAATTGCATTAAGTGAGAAATTGAACAGGTGTTTCTAATAATCCTTTAGGTGAGTGTGTATGTATATATATATATATATATATATATATATATATATATATATATATATATATATATATATATATATATATATATATATATATATATATTTGTGTGTAGCATTGAAGGTGGACTTTGGATTAATGGGTTTTACATTTTTTTGAGTTAGTTCAGTCTGTCATTGTGCATTGTCATTGTGCATCTCACCTTTTCCCACTAAATTTCAGTGCAATTTTTACACTTTATAAATATATATATTATAAAGTTGTGCATTGATTTTATGTATGCATTCCTTGCATGTATGCATTGATAAAGTATATTTGGACTTGTCTCATTTAAAACATCATTGTTTCCTTATGTTGTACTACTCCCGTGCCCATTCTAAAATATTTCAGGGAAAAAAAATCTGTCTACTGTCTACTATAGCATATATAATCTTTTTTTTAAATAAATACTCTTTTAAGATTCACAGGAGCAAAGGGGCATGGCAGAACACCAGTCTGGCATAAGAAAGGCAGGAGCCACAGCACCTACTGAGGAAGAAGTGAGGAGGAAGGAGGAGGAGGCGGAGAGGAGGACGTAGAAGCAGCAGGCAATATGGCAGTGGGGGAGAGCAGAATTGTGGACTGATAGAGCAAAAGTTTGAGGAACTTTAGAGATTTTTTCATAATGCAGAATTTTATTTTGAAATCAGAATTGTTTATTGATTGTCAATGATTCCATTATTTGATAACAGCTGTCTGTTTGTATTTTCAGGAGAAAGCGAGACTTAAAAAAACTCTTTAAAAACAGTTTGGAGTTGGTCAGATAAACTGAAAAGATTAATTCACCCTGACAATGCAATGAAATAGAGATATGCAGTTGTGCTACAAAAGTTTACATACCCTTGCAGAATCTGCAAAATGTTAATTATTTTAACAAAATAAAGAGATATCATACAAAATGCATGTGGTACATAAACTTTTCTATGGGGTCATTTAAATAAATTCAGCAATTTTTTTGCTTTGTGGACTATATGTAAAAAAAATATTCAGGACAGAACTAAACAAAAAACATGCATTTTTAATGATCCCTCTTATTTTGTTAAAATAATTAACATTTTGTGGATTCTGGAAAGGGTATGTAAACTTTTGCGCATGACTGCTGTAAGGTCAAATCAATCAGCAGTCACATATATCATCCCTGCATATGCATCTCATACAGTTCAAACAAAGTACAAATGTTTAGATCTACAAGCAGCGTGGTATGAATGTAAAGTGTTGAGACATGCGTCAGTGTTCATTATATGTCATGTTTTATGGTCCGTTCATTATGTGTGTGTGTGTTTAAGGTGCGTTTCTGTGGACATACACTGCCATCTAGTGTACAGACAATTGTTATACCGAATCCCATACCATAATTTGTCAAAAACAATAATCCTGGAGCACATGGAAAGGCTCACTAAGTATTTAGCAGCATTTTTTTTAGCATTACTACCATTATCATATGCCCTAACAAAACAGCCAAATCCGTTAGTTGGCTTTATCTCAGTAACTTCACTGCTGTGGGGAAATTAATCATGGCTGACTGTGAATAATGCATTCCTAAAGTGTTGTCTTTGTTATTTGTCAATGACATTGTTATCAAAGCTGCTATAACATCATATTTGCGTACTGAATAGAATTTGCATCTCTCAATATGACTATTTGGTTACATAACAAAAGCTCCAAATTCAGTGCCTCGGCTCAGTGGTCATGTGCATCAGAAATAAATATGCAAATCATTTCATTTTATTCGTTTACTGTAGTTAACAAATTTCCATTAATATTAGCAGGGTAACTTATAACTTAGTTTTTCTTACGTTTCTTCCTTAGCAAAGTCTTTAAGGGAAAACTGTTGAACTATTTTTAAAAATGAATAATGATTTAAAATGATAAATCAAAAGCCACTTATTGCTTTTTTTTAAAGAAATTACACTGCTTTATATTGAATATAATCATATTTGTATGCATGTATAATCCTCCAAATCTCATGCAGGTACATGTTGTTGATTTTGATTAGTGAATCTGAGAAAATGTACCAAATAAGTAAATGCATCAATAAGAACTATGGAAATGTTTTAGGTTTAAGTCTCTGTATTAATAAATATATTTGCACTGAATTAGTGTTATAGAATCTTTTTTCATATTCTGAGATTTTAACTGGCTAACTATGTATTATTTCTTGACATTTGACCTCTGATAAAGTGACGATACTTTACATTTGGAAATAAATATTTTGTTTTACTCGTAACATAACCAATGAATATGATGAAAAAATAATCATCAAACAGGCATATTTTTCAGTTTGATGCCTCCAAGAAGAGGGCAGTTTTGGCAAAAACGTTCAGTTTCTGTTGTAAACAGATGGTGGCACAGTGGTTCTCTATCCCATATCTTCAATGCCTATGATGCTTTCTAAATCTGAGCTGAAACTGCTCTAGATTAGATTCCCATAAAAGGTGGTCAATGTTTTAGAGGAACATTTCTGCTGATTTCTCAGCTATTACCTTCACTATCACAGCATTAAAAGGAACCAGGATTCAGGAAACTTCCCTGTTTGCCTATTGCCATTGTGGGGCTGCACATGACTTCACACAATAGCTATTGGGATCTGTGTTTTATGCATAGACAGAATGGTTTTATGGTGAGTAATGAGAGAATGATGTGACAGACAGAGGAAATGAAACCCAGTGGTATTAAGCTTCAGCCACTGCAACTAACCGTGGGAAATCCTAGAACTAGATCAGACCAATACATAATTAAGAAAAAAAACGTTAAATCCTCATGTTGTCATCCTACTTCGACCCATGTTGTCGTGGGAAACGAAACTGAAAGTACAAAATTCTTTCACTTTTTTATACAATACAATTTCTTATTCATTATCTTTTATTCCAAAGAATGTATTAAATGTAATATAATCGCAATTTTGAGGTAATTATATGTATATAATTGCCTCAAAATTGCGATTCATATCTCGCAATTGTGATTTCCCCCTATCAGATTGCGTTTATATCTCGCATGACTTTATAACACGCATTTGAAAGCAATATGTATATAAAATATGATGTCATATACAAAATACTACTTCAACGACCATCTCTGGCTTCACTCTTCAAGCACGAGCCAGAATGTCGATCAGCTGGCGGATGTGACGTTCTCTCACATCCGGTTGTAATCGCGGAAGAGCAGCAGGCTGATAATAAGAGTGATGCGCTGATTTTGGTAAGTTTCGCCTTCGCTCTGTCTCTCTCTTCTGATTTTTAATAACAGCGGATTTGGTGCTTATAAATGACTTATCCAAACTTTTTTTCAACTGTTAACTGAACGCCGAGTTGCTATTACAGAGGTCAGTAAGTTAAATATTTAAGTTTAGAGCTAACAAAAAGCTTGTTTATACTCCGACTTATTCATATATACACTATACGTGTGAATATAGAATATTAATTTAGTCTTTTCTGAATATTTGTTATCAAATGATTGTTTACAGTGATGTATGTTTTAAAGCTCCCATTGGCACAAACGGAGGAAATGCATTCATGTTGTCAGTGCAGAACTGTAATCATCACTATGATGCTTTTGCTTCGTAGATGCGTGTTTTCTGGCCTGTTTATGGCTTAATAATATATGTATTCATTGTTTAAACACAAAGGAAAGATAGTGCTATCTAGTACTGAAAGTTAAAAGGTCTCTGTTTAATCACCATACCTGCAGTCATACTGTAAATTATGTAAGTATAAAATAGGTATCAAAAGTATGGCAAAGAGATCCGGTTAGATTGTAATGAGCTATAATTATCTTTAGAGAGTTGCCATACCAGCATTTTCACTCATTTTACCACAAATATTATATTTTTAGTATGTTTAAACAATTTTATATTCAAAATGTAACATAAACATGATGTAAAATATATCGAGTATCGAGCTGATGTATGTTCATTTTAACGTTATCCTCATTGGGCCAATAAGAAAATTTGGCCAAGATGCTATTAAAGCCGATAAATAATGAATTATTTAGTTCCTTGAGCTGAGACTTCAGATATGCACAGTTTGCCATGATGGTTTTGAATTGCTTGAAATATGATCAAAATCACTTCAAAAAAGAAAATACAGTTCAGTCTGTCATATAGGCTAGAGTCCGAACCGATAAAGGATTTTGAAGGCCGATACGATACAAATATTTTGGGGTTTTAAAATCCGATATATCGGCCGATATTTTTTCAGAAACGCGCAACAAAACATTAACATATTTCTGTAACATCAGTTAATTGTAGTTATTTATGAGTTTTAACTAAAACAATATGATAATGCATTTTAAAAGAAACTTTCTTTTTATTGTACAACAGAACAGACTGATGATAGTGGCATTAGCTAGCTTTGTGATTAGCTAGTCTATGATGAGTCATAATTTAGCAATGGATTATGTCATACTGCAAATTGTAAAACATACATTTCCGATATAACAGGCCAGGAAGAGATGATACGACTCATTGCTATAACTGTCACGCGCTATTAAAGAAATACTTCAGTCCCATTGTCAAAAGTTAAAAGGACAGTCAGTCAACTACACTGTAACAACGTAACGTAACTATTACTAGATAATTCCGCTTCGTTCTCGGCTTATTTAACTACAGCAAAACTGGACATGAGTCACAAATTCTTTCATGCTTATTTGAGTTAAGAGAACGGATGGAGATGTTCTTTTAATTGTTATTCAAGCAGTGTATGTATCGTGACCAACTCTAAGTGTTGCCAACAGGGACAGTGTAGAGCGCACTCTGGTGGACAAACTATACAACTCCAACTCTCATGACATGGTTCAAGCGTGTTTTCATCCGTTTTATTTTATTTTTGAAATATTCATTTATCGGCTATTACAACTGCGGATACCGATATTTTGGAAAATGCCTAATATCGGCCGATAATATCGGTCTGATGATATATCAGTCTGGCTCTAATATAGGCAACATAATATTATAATCAGATCATTATAATTGTGTGCTTGGGATATGGATTTATTAGTGAGACTTGTTTTTGTAATGTAGGCTTTCAAAAATGTTGATTTATCGGCCAATATCGGCTTTTCGCATAGAAAGAGTTATCAAGTAACAGCCAAATTTTTGATATCGGTGCATCCTAAATTTGATTGACAGAAATATTAAATGTAAGCATATATGTAGTACATTTACAGACATACAAATTGTCCTTTGTCGTATCTTTTGCTTGGCCATGACTTGTTTAGACCAGCTCTAAAAGTGGTCAAAGGCTGCTTGATTAGATCATGTATTCATGCATGTTGTTTGATCACTGTTCTTTCAGTTTGTATATAATGGCCAGCAGTATGTTGTTCGAAAGCCAGATTAACTGTATCTTTGTTTGACATCTTTTCTTCTCTGGTTTAGGTGATGTGCTCTGACTGCATGTAGGTATGCGAGAGCGGCGTGGGCTACAGCGAGTTGGAGGGAAGTCTTCCAGCCATTGCTTCTTTGAACGCCTCTTATTCCCAGGCGTCCCTCTCGCTTCCCTCGCCTTACTACTCCCCGCTGCCCCGGGAGAGAGGAAAGCATTCTCGGACGTCCGCTGAACCTTCTGCCTCTTTGTTACATTTGACCTCCTTTTCATCACTCTGCTATGGATCATTGAATTAAATGTAAGTTTTTTCTTCTCCAAATTGTCTTCTTGCCCAGTGCTATGTGTTTTTTTCTCTGTCATGCAGTTTGTATTTCCTTTTTTTTTTACTTTATCTATTATAATTTGGGTTCATATTTACGGTTGATTGTACGTGCATGTTTCACTTCCTCTGATGAAGAGAGTCATGTAAAATTTGCATTTTATGTTTAACCATATTTAGTTAAGTAAATAGTGATATGTGTATTCATTTATATAAAATATATGAAAATATTTTATGAAATAAATGGAAATAACCTTGTTAATATTGAAATGTTTTTACTCATTTTAAATGTATGTCTTTGGCATGTGATATAAAATAGTGCACATATATATATATATATATATATATATATAAGTTTGATCTGTTTTTCTGTCTGTGTCTCTCAGATCAATAAGAGTATATGGACCAATCTTGACTATGAGGTCGTTCACTACAACTTCAAGTCATCTTTCTTTGATATATTTGTGAGTATGAGTTCCAATGCTTTGTGGTACATTTTTGCACTGGCTTTATACAGCATGTGTACAAATAAATTCTGGGTGAATTTTGGGTACAAAAAGGCTTTTTTGTGCAGTAAAACTGCTCTCATATCTGCAACAAAAAAACATCAGCAAAAAAGAGATGGCATCCTAGAAAAATGTCAAATCTCTGAAATTTACTACATTCCTCCCTAACGGATCAGCACTTAACAGTCACTGTTAAATCCTTAGTTATTACTTTATATAGCAATAATCTCTTTCCTTTTCTCCTTTGCTTGTTCCTGCTCAGCTTTTAGCTGTGTTTAGGTTTCTGTGTTTGCAGCTTGGATATGCTGCATTTCAATTGAGACACTGGTGGGTCGTTGCGGTAAGAAAGACTAACCTCAGCCTATAAACATCTCAGTATTTGCATTTTTTTATGTAATAATTACATGTATTATATATATATATATATATATATATATATATATATATATATATATATATATTTTGTAATGTATATAATTACCCATTTAAATTTATTTATAATTATTTTATAATATATGTGTGTGTGTGTGTGTGTATATATATATAAGGGCTGTTAAACGATTAATCACGATTAATCGCATCCAAAATAAAAGTTTGTGTTTACGTTATATGTGTGGGTGCACTGTGTATAATTATTCTATCTATATATATATATATATATATATATATAAATACACACACATGCTTGTATATATTTAAAGAAATATTTTCTTGTATATACTGTATATAGATTTATATTATAGATAAATATTTTATATATAAATCTTTTTTTCCTTAAATATACATGCATGTGTGTATTTATATATATATATATATATATATATATATATATATATATATATATATATACATACACAAAATAATTATACACAGTGCACCCACATACATTTTGTAAACACAAACTTTTATTTTGGATGCGATAAATCGTTTCACACCTCTAATAAATATGGCTTTTTGATTTATGATTTGATGTTTGTTTGTTTTTACATTATATTTATCATGTTAGCATGTAAGTCAAAATCGCAACTTTTTTGAGTGTGTATATACAGTACTGGTCAAAAGTTTGGAAACATTAATTTTTTGAAAGAAGTCTCTTCTGCTCATTATACCGGCATTTATTTGATCAAAAATACAGGAAAAACAATAATATTGTGAAATTGTTTAAAATAATGATTTTCTATTTTAATAGATTAGAATGATTTCTGAAGAATCATGTGACACTGAAGATTGGAGTAATGGCTGATGAAATTTCAGCTTTGCTTCACAGAAATAAATAATATTTTATAATAAGTATATTCAACTAGAAAACCATTATTTTAAATTGTAATAGTGTTTCACAATATCACTGTATTTTTGTTCAAATATATGCCGTTTTGATGAGCTTTTTTCAAAAACATTCAAAATAGTAATGTTTCCATACTTTATATATATATATCTTTCTTTTTATTCTTTCTTTGTCAGATCACTACTCTGGTGACCAGCGCCTTCCTCATTGCCAAAGTCATCATATCAAATGTAAGATAGTTAATATTTTATCTTTCCTAGCCAATCTATTACAATGCTTAAATTATATGAGCTGAAGTCACATTGTCTGCTTTGTTCCTCAGATTAACCGCTAACAGCTCTCTAAATTCTTTACATGTTTTATTGCAATGTTGTAACAATAGAAATAGGCGTAGGAGGTCATGGTTGTCTCTTGTTTTCTCAGTTGTTTAGTGAGAATGCTTTTGGCTATGTTGTTCCTATCGCCTCGTTTGTGTTGGCATGGTTGGAAACCTGGTTCCTGGATTTCAAAGTGCTCACACAGGAAGCCGAGGATGAGAGAGGTGAGGGAATTTTTAATACTAATATTCAAAATAAAATAAAAGCCTTTGTTTATTCATGTTGGTCATAAAAGCACCCTATAAGCTGAAATATTACATATTTCAAAATAGCGGGCAATGGATGTCAGGTTATTTCTTTTTTTTCTCCTGATCCTACATTTATTTTATTTCAGGCAAACCCCCTAAAGGCTTCATAATTAGTTTTTTTTTTCCTTGATAAATTTCCACTCTCTCTAAGGCTGTTAGAAATAAGTTTGAAGTAAAAGCTTTTTGCATCTGTAACTTTAAGACCTTTTCCAAAATAAATTAGTGAAAACGTCTGAGATGTAGCCTGGGTTTCCCCATGCTGCCTTGCCGCAGCGCAATTTTATCCACGCTGCTAGGCAGCCTGGGACACCATTAACCAAATTTTTACCCGAGATAGGGAACCAATCACAGAACAGGGAGGGAGTAGCAAGACGATGATGGCGTATATGCGACATATCCGAAGCAGTTCTGTTTATATCTATGGATCCATTTTGGCAGTGGACACGAAGTTACCTTTTGATACAGCCTTTGTGTATACATAAATCTCCTAAATCTGACCCATCGTCTTCTTCCTCGTCTACTTTTCTGTTGCTCTACATACGTCATTTGGTGTCATTGAACCTGAATTGGTTATGGGCTACGTACAGGCGCATTTGATAGACATTCGTAGCACCCAATAATACGGCTCTGGGCATTCGTAAACCACGCCTCAAATACGAGAAAATTAACATGTGGCTTCCAGACCACGTCTCATTGTCAATGAGACGTGGTCTGGCGTTAGCCAGGCTATCTAGAGACGTGTAATAATACTGAGCTTTAATGTTATGTAAATGTGGATAATCATGTTTGATGGTTGGGACATACCGTAAAACTTGTCCCAACATATGTAAAACTATTTTTCCAAATCTCATTTTATTTCCCATCGTCAAACCGGCTTGTATTTGAAACAGGTGTCTATATAAGACCGGCCTTTATAATTTAGTGTTGAGATGTTATTCATTGAGTGTAAACTAGTCTCTAATCTTTAAAAATCTCCAAATTCTCCACATGAAACTGACTGGTTTTAGAAGATTACATGCAACCCAAAACTAAATAAACAGACCCGGCCTCTATTTTGAGAGCGGCCTTTATTTACCCAAACCTGTCGCCACACCAGGCGGGTAAAAGAGACAGCGACTTAAAGTTCTACAGTAGTCGCTGATGACTTCTGAGCGAGCAAATTTGGCTTATTAGTTGTGGGTGAATGTGGGAACTTTGCATTGTGAGAATTTGAGTTCCTGACATGGTGCAAGGTCTTTCAAAAGAGGAAGAAAGGACCTTTTTCCTGTGATATGTCATTTTAATAGTCATGTGGTCACTTAAACAGTCACATTACTTTAAGAACTTGGGAAGGGGAAACATGCTTCTACTTTGTTCTGGAGATGCACACTAAGACTGTCACTGATGTTTGGGAAAGTCCTTGTAGGATAGGAAGAGCGCTACATCTGATGATCTGCTCATTTCCTCGCATCTCCTGCAGTGTATCTGGCAGCAGTAAATGCGCGTGTGAGCCGGCCCTGATGATCGCTCCTAGAGCCGTGTCTGACGGACAGTTTACTCCCGCGAGTCCCTGGCAGGTACAGCCATTCGCTTTCATTCTAATGTGACCCAATGTCTGTTTTTGCTTTATTTCCTGCCTAATGTTTGTGTTTGTCCTCTAGGTTCTGAGGATGATCTTGATGAAGAGGGTCTCTGGCAGAAGAGCAGTAACTGAACAAGTATTTACATGATTGTTTTCATTATGTTTGCATGGAAAACATCTGAAAATTAATTTTTGTCTCTCTAGAAGTAATGGGAACCACTTATTTCATAAGCAAAGCTAGGGTGTATTTCCTTAAAGCATCGTTAGCCAACTGTGCTTACAATTTCCGGCGTTACAAACATAATTCACCGATTTGCGATTTCACGCAAACCATAGTTCCAATGAATATTAGCAAACAGCGTCCCCAACTTGCATGGTTGGAACTAGGGATGGGCATTTTTCAAAATATTGCATTTGAATATTCGGGCTTATAAAAATCGAGAATATCGTTATTTACATTATGTTTAACGAAAAAGACGTTATTTTACGTTTTGTCACCATTTCCTGACAAAGCTTACAATTAGGCAATACACGAACAAGCTGACAATAGTAATTAAAGTTTTCTTTTAGTTGAAAACATTAAACAGTAGGCCTATGTGTAAACAAAAAATATATATAAAAAAGCATTATTAAAAGCATGCTCAAAGCAGCGCGAGCGAAAAAAAACCTAATAAAGCAGATTGCGTCAGATATTCGATTTCTCCAACAATGCAGCGTACTATGGTAGTTAACCAGTAATTAAATCGTTGTATGGGAAACATTCCAGTTAATTCTGTGTATTCACTTGTTTTCAGGACAAAGAGTTTGTACGACAGGGACGTGAGGCCATGGCAGTGGTGGAACAGATACTGACACAAGAGGAAAACTGGAAGTTTGCAGAAGACGAATGTGTGTACACGTCCATGTTTGCAGTATTTCTTTGCTAATGGTTTTGTGATTGGCTTAATATGAAACTTTTTCATTTTTTAGGAGCAGGGAGATGTCAGTATATACCCTTGAAATCCCATTCCATGGGAAGACGTTTATTTTAAAGGTATGATGCCTGTATATTATGAGCCGCTTTTTCCATGTTTCTACAAATATACAGAATCAGTTACGTACCTGTGTTTGGTGTGTTTCAGGCACTCTTGCAGTGTTCTGCAGAGCTGGTGTATCAGGAGGTCATTTTGCAGCCAGAGAAGATGGTGCAGTGGAACAGAACCGTGTCTGTTTGTCAGGTACACGGCACACTCCCAGACTCCTCCGTTAAGACAGCTGAAAAACATGTGGGTGTGAGGCATGTGTTAATAGTGAAAGACACACGATACATCAAAATGTACAACAACAAAAAAAAACGTTCAGTTCACTACCATTCAAAGGGTTTGGGGTCGGTAGACTTTTTTTATTGTCTCACCACAGGTGCATTTATCTTGATGCATTGTGAAATATTCTCTGATCTGATAGAAATCCTCTGATCTGCCCATAGATTTTACAGAGAGTTGATGACAACACAATGGTATCATATGATGTATCTGCAGGAGCTGCTGGAGGTGTCGTGTTCTCCCAGGTGGCTGTTTTTGCTTCTCAATGTGTCAAATTGAAGCTTAGCCCTGTTTAACAGGCTGCAGATTTCGCTACATATATATTTTCAATACATAGTCATGTGATAATTTATACTTGTACTCAAAGGATTCAAACAGTGTCTTTCTCGTTTTTGACATTCAGGGACTTTGTAAATGTTCGTCGAGGTGGAGCGCAGGGCGAGACTGCTACATTTCTGCAGGAATGGCGACCAGTTACATCAGCAAACCTCCTCAGAGTCGCTACGTCAGGTCTGTTGTGTTCCTC
The DNA here is from genome assembly GCA_030378365.1 of Hybognathus amarus. NCBI lineage: Eukaryota > Metazoa > Chordata > Actinopteri > Cypriniformes > Leuciscidae > Hybognathus > Hybognathus amarus. Next base: position 358,178 of record JAQIUQ010001685.1, on the reverse strand, counting down.
AGCTTGCTAAAATGCAGAACGTTTCTAGCTGTAAACCAATCTCTCTCTTTCTCTCTCTCTCTCAGAGGGGAAAATGGTCCAGGTGGATTTGTTGTGTTGAAATCCAACAGTAATCCTTCAGTTTGCACCTTCATCTGGGTTCTCAATACAGACCTAAAGGTAAGAGCTTCATGTACCACCAGTTTGTACAATTAGGCCGGATTCACATATCGCACCTAAAACGCGTAGAAAGCGCCAGGCACGCCGCATTCTCATTTTTCCAAAGCACTAGGGCGGTTTGCCTCCGGTTGGTCTTGTCACGTGACCTACTGTGCACTTATGGTGCGCTGCGGCATTCTAAAAAGTCGAGATGTTTCTATCTCGATGAACGCGGACGCGCTTGAAAAGCGCTTCCATTATGCAGCGTGCATACCGCGCGCCTACATTTGAAATAACAGAACTTCAGCGTGCAACGACACGATATGTGAGCAGACCCTTAAGCCATTTAAATGTATTCAAATAATGCATGTTTTTAAAGATCTCTGACCCAAGTATTTAACGTCATTGTGCAACTCATCCTGCACCATTTGTGTTACGGACATGAATTATGTCTTCAAATCATGTTACCACTATAACATTTTGAAGCAGTCAGATTTATCACAGATGGAAAAATCCAGACAGACTTACAGCAAACCTACTTTTTAGATGTGGCCCAATAGAGTGGCCAAGTTATCACGTCACTTTGTAGGCCAAAACGTTAAAGTGAGTTAGCATTTTAGCACTCCCGGTTCCCTCGCTCTAAAATCTATGGGATTTTTTAATGGGTTTTTGGTAAATTGCCTGAAATAAGGTCTGTAATTAACAAAGCCTCTAGGTATTTTCACGTTTTGATCTATGACATAAAACACACCAGTTATAACCTGCTTGTGTTTTTTTTTTACTTTATTGTGTCTGCTTGTGTTTTGTTTTGTTTTTTTACTTCAAAACAAAATGTATAAATTTTGGAATTAACTTCGTAAAGATTATCTTGATAGACAAAACGTGTAAGGGTCACAACTCTTGTTGAACTACGGATCTTATTTTTTGCGATTATTTTTATATATATATTTTTTTTTTTTCAAAAGTCTATGGGAAAAATACATAGCCTTTTCGATAGAGGGAACACATGCGCCGCCTAACATCCGAGTTGTCCTTCAAAGTGACGTCATCACTTTGGCACTCTTTTAGATGCCCCCAAACAACCCCTATTTTGTTTATAAATATATTTTGACTCAATTATATATAATCCATTAATTATCAATGTATTTTCTTCTTACAGGGTCGCCTCCCACGTTACCTCATCCACCAGTCACTGGCCGCCACCATGTTTGAGTTCATGTCTCATCTCAGGCAGCGTGTAAATGATGTCCACGGTCCCCTACCGGTGATCTCCGGCTTTGACTCTTTATCCAGCCACAGTTTACATTGTGGTAACTTCAGAATTACACTGCGCCATATTCATTCTCCTGTAAACTACAGTTGTCATGAGGAGATCCAGCATTACATTTGACTGGTGGAAGGTTGTGAGTGTTTGGCTGCACTTCATACTGAAGTTAAAGCTGATATAGATCTACTACTACAGCACATGGACATGAGGCCGAACTCATGCTGTCAAATCACACAAGAGCTAGAAACATGCACAGGAAATCGTGTGGTGTGTTAGGGGAAATGGATGTGTTATTCAGCTGTGCCTAAAACCACTGTTGCCCCCCTAGTGAACATGACTGAAGGCTAGGATGGTTTCTATCCAATATTCTGAGCCAAATCCACTGTGCTTTCTCATTCTGCTTTTACATGTGCCTTAATCGTTCATGGACACACATTCATACTAATATTAATCATTGTTTTAGGTCTTATTATGGTTTTCAATTGGCTCCTGTGGCGCAAACATTGCTGCGTTAAGATTATTAAAAGTAAATGTATTCATCTGTAGTGTAGATCAGCGGTCTGCTATATATGTATATGATAATTTTGTCTAATAATGCATACGGTTAAGAGTTTATATTATGCAGTTACGTCTTAAATCAACTTTAACCGGTTAACTCAGTAACAAAAAACTTGTAGCATGCATGAAAAATTCTGCTGCTACAACAATAACAAAAAAATATTGAAGCAGAAACAGTTGTGCTTAAACCAACCAGTCTGAAATGAATGTAATGGGCCTTTTATTGAAATTTGCATTTATTTTCCTCTTTCTGTCAGTTTATTTTCACACAGAGCATAATTGACAGCTTTTTGGTTTACACTAGCCACGTTTACCACAGGGCATTGACATTTATAAACATTTGAAAATGGAAATGAATCCTAGTCCCCAGTTGTTTGATTAGTATTGCCACTAATATAATTGCCGCTTATAAAATGTGAATGTGACCTTCATGAATAAGTTGCCTTGAAGCTAGCAAAATACTTTTTGCTTCTAAAAGAGAGAAAAGACACTCTTACAGGGTATTGTGCTTCCTTTTAAGGGACGACATGTTTAGGTCAGTTTATCAGTGATGATGTGAATGATGTTGATCTTTTTAAACAGTCTTGTTCTTGTTTTGCTGCCGTATTGGTTTGTACTTGTGTGCCTTTGTTATCGTTTTCCTCACTGAAATCACATGTTCAGGATTGCTTACGTTATTTAGATGTATTTTGTATTCTGTACATACCTTTTTTGGCATCTACAGACTGTAAACCACATTTACTTGTGCAGAGCCTTTTTGCAGTTCACTTAATTCATTCAATTCAGGTTCTGTGTGAATGTTATTTTTATACTGATTTACAGTAATATGAAGCTATACAGAATTTTGTCATGTAATTCAAAAATCAGAGTTTCTGCTGAATTCAATAATCGACATTTAATAAAACTAACAAACAGTTTATACATGATGTCTGTTATTTGTTTCAGATTTATTGTTAATTAAACGCCCAAACTGCATGAATGTTTAAAACTTTCAAGAGCCTGAATGTCATTGAATTAGATAATACAGGGTTTGTTATATATACGTTTTGTTTGTTTGTTTTTGAATGCTACAGTCATTCCGGCACAACCACCAACATTTTTAGTAGCACTGTTACCAAACATTTGGTAGCTGTTTGTTATATTTCAAACTTAAATGGCTGTAATTCAAGAATGCTTTGGAATATAGACGTAAGATTGGTCTCATTTTAAAGAAGACATTTGGCAGATTTTTGTTGAAGTGAAATAAATTAAAGTAAAACAGAAAAAAAGTTTTCGAAGTTGAGTTTATGGAAATGTACAATGTAAAATAATTATTCATATTTTATATAAAATATATATATATTTAAAACCTTGGGGTACTCTAAAACTGCAGAAAAATCAAAGCCAAAAATCTGAACAAGTTGTGTTTAAACTTTTTAGGTTGATATCTCAAAAAAATGAGGGTTTTGTTTGGGGCGCAATACCAAACTTTTTCACAAGGGCACAACCAGACTCCATTACTGCACATAGAAGGGCGCCTCCATTTCCATATTTGTTTTGAGTGATATGAACCATTATTTTCACAATTTTCATACAAATTATGAAGTAGAGAGCCTATTTAGAAGTAGTATGGGAAGTTTGGCAGATTTTGATATGAATTCAACCTCTAAGAAACACATACAAAAACACACATGCGCGTTATAGGTTATTGCCACATCACAAATTGTGAATTCATTTTTTTCATAATATTTAAAAAAATGTCAGACCTTTTTTTCTGAAATAATTGAATGGATGCAATCTTTTGAACTTTTGGCATGAAAACAAACTGAGGTTTTTACCTTTTTTTCATGATTTTTCATGTTCATTGCTATTTCAAAATAAAGGTCTGAACAAACTTTATGAGTATGAAAATATTCTTGTTGCAAATTGATAAATTACAGCTCCTGTGTAATTTGTTTTGAAAATCAGTCACCAAATATGGAAACTAGAGATTGTAAGTTTTCAAAGATATATAGTTTGTCAATCTACGTAAAGGAGTAGTTCACTTTTGAAAAAAACTTTTGCTGATAATTTTCTCACCCACGTCATCCAAGAAGTCCATGTCATTCTACCTTCAGTTGAATAGAAATTAAGGTTTTTGATGAAAACATTCCAGGATTTTTCTCCATATAATGCACTGTATATATGCCCAAAACTTTTTTGTCATTTAAGAACTATATATCTGATATTTTATTATATAAAACTTAAAAATATTGTGAAATGTTTTGCTTGAACATTGTTCTCGTGCCATCTTTATTTGCAATAAATTCCATTAGTTAGTATATTTTATCTAATGCACTGATATTCAGACCTTTGAAGTGCAGCTTTAAGAGTCCAAAAGGTTTAGAATTACATTTATTCATTTAATTGACATTTTTATCCAAAGCGACAAAATATGCTAGAAATAATAGCTATAACTTTGTATTAATTATATTTTCCCTTCTCTATTTTTAAGAACACCCTGACATAATCACAAGGATGATTATTTGTAGTATGTCTTTTCAGCCTCTGACAGCCTACTGGCAGAGTAATTTGTGCTCCGTCCACCGTGTCATAGCGCACACACAGCCTATGAGCCTCTCACATGAGTGTCACACACATCAAACACTTCTCTATTTCCCTCCTTCCCTCTCATAAATTCTGAGGTCTGGAATTTTGTTTATTCATGTGATCCTTGTACACATTTGGCGGATTGTCTCATTTGGAATTTGACAAAAATCCGCATTTGAGAAGAAAACTGGCCACAGTGATCAAACCATAAAGATGCAGTGGGGGATGTGAAGTGTTTGTTTTTTCCTCAAGAAACTGTAAAATTAAATTACATCCATAGCAAAACGCATAAGTATCTGTTTAGTTCTAGATTTTTGTGACTATGCTACCAACCTGCAACTGAAATACCCAACAATTTTATGATAAACGACATCTGAAAAAACAAACATTTTAGAATTTGGATTTCACATGCTTAAAATGTCATATATATATATATATATATATACAGTAGATACATAAAAACCTTAGCATTGAGCCCTGATGTATACGCTGATTTCACGCAGCCGCCATTTTGAAATCGAAAGCGAGGCTCCGGTGGGAAGAACCCGTAAGTATAGACAGACAACAATGCCTTGGACAACTAACCTGAAGCTGCTGCCGCGATTTACACTATTCGATGTTAATATCCAATATAGGATATGTATATACCGGTAGTTCGTTCCTACTTCTTTATTAACATTTTGAATTATCTATAAAAAAATAATTTTATTTATAAATTAATTTCACTGTATATAGTCTAAAGTATGAAAGAAATGTATGTACATTTTTAGAATAATTAATTTCTACATTAACACAATACGCCATCACATTCGCGACTCTCTTATGATTCAATTTTTTTTATTAACTGTGACGTTGATTACAATAGGTTTATGTGACTATTGTTTAAAGATTGTTCACTTATTAAAAGTTGTTATATTTTTTAAACCCTATAAATGTTAAAATTGATAACTTTCAATAATGTTGAATGGCAACAATTAATGGCTAAAACTGAGAAAACAAATCCATGTATTAAGAGACGGTATAAGTACTGGTATCAGTAATTTATAGTGCTTAGTAAAAAGATGCCATTAAAAGGTAACTAAACAACTTTTTTTAGTTAATGATCTGTAAGACGGGCTTTATTAATGCTGTCATTGATTCATGTAATTTTTTTGTACATTTGGGTATAGTGTTTAATTCTACAACATATGGTGTAAAAACATATGAGCGCCCCTCTGCTGGATATGGGGGCATATACTGTCTTTATGTTTTATTGTTTCTACATTATTCAGGAGACTCAATATTTACTTTACATAATTTATTTACGTATAAAACAATTGTATAATAAAAAAAGTGCTGCCAAATTGATTAACCGCATCTAACAAGAAAGTTTTTGTTTATATATTTGTTTATAGGCTATATGTGTGTGTATATATATATTTTTATATAACAGTATAGTATGTAAATAAATATATATATACTTTGACAACACTAATAAATAAAATAAAAATTATAATAAAACACACACACACATATATAGAAATAAATAAATAGAATATAAATAAATAAATATATATATATATATATATAAATATATATATATATATTAGATGAATAAAGTTAATTTTATTTAGAGTTTGACAAGGCAGGATATTGAAGAACAATACCTGACATGTATTAAACATAACTGAAGAAAGTCCAAGTTTAAGCACTAAAATTACATACTAAAAACTGAAAAAATAATTAAACCTGAAATAAGTATAAAAGTTAATCAAATGACAAAAGCACCTCAAATTACTAAAAGTGCTGCCAAATTGATTAACCGCATATAACAAGAAAGTTTTTGTTTATATATTTGTTTATAGGCTATATGTGTGTGATATATATATTTTTATATACAGTATAGTATGTAAATAAATATATATATACTTTGACAACACTAATAAATAAAATAAAAATTATAATAAAACACACACACATATATAGAAATAAATAAATAAATATAAATAAATAAATATATATATATATATATATATATATATATATATATATATATATATATATATATATATATATATATATATTAGATGAATAAAGTTAATTTTATTTAGAGTTTGACAAGGCAGGATATTGAAGAACAAAACCCTGACATGTGTCAAACATAACTGAAGAAAGTCAGAGTTTAAGCACTAAAATTACATACTAAAAACTGAAAAATAGATTAAACCTGAAATAGTATAAAAGTTAATCAAATGACAAAAGCACCTCAAATTACTAAAAGTGCTGCCAAATTGATTAACCGCATATAACAAGAAAGTTTTTGTTTATATATATTTGTTTATAGGCTATATGTGTGTGTATATATATATTTTTATATACAGTATAGTATGTAAATAAATATATATATACTTTGACAACACTAATAAATAAAATAAAAATTATAATAAAACACACACACACATATAAATAAATAAATAAATATAAATAAATAAATATATATATATATATATATATACATACATATATATATATATATATATATATATATATATATATATATATATATATATATATATATATATATATATATATATATTAGATGAATAAAGTTAATTTTATTTAGAGTTTGACAAGGCAGGATATTGAAGAACAAAACCCTGACATGTATCAAACATAACTGAAGACAAGTCAGAGTTTAAGCACTAAAATTACATACTAAAAACTGAAAAATTAATTAAACCAGAAATAGTATAAAAGTTAATCAAATGACAAAAGCACCTCAAATTACTAAATGAAAATTAAAACTGAAATAAAAGCTGCTTTTAAAATAGTAATAAAACTGTAATTAGTTCATAAAATAGCACCGACCCGCTGTTATGTGCTTCTCAAGTCTGGTATTTACCGGTTTGATTCTTTTGCCAGTGAGTTTTTCCATGAAATGTGAGCTGGAGGTTTAGGATTATTGTTTTTTATAACAATATGAAGCAACTGTGCTATTCAGGCTAATCACTATTTTTCCTTCAAACCTGCTTCATTTTTACTGAAACAGTTTTTAAATCTTATGAAGTGCTGGTGCATGCAATCCAAAACTGAACTGTTGAAAACGTTCCCAGAGGTAAAAGTACATTTGTGTTTTGGGGCTGTAGGACGAGTGGCTTTATTTAGAGGTCTGTGATGGCCTCAGGTTACACGGCTCAGACTCATGACTAAACTGTGATGCTATTCATTCTACAGAGTCGCTGAAATGTTTTAATTGCTCTCTGGGCCCCGAAAGATGCTTCTCTCGAAATAAGACACTTGAATTGATGGATTCAGCAATTTGCCAGCAGTTTCTTGGGTAAGTTACATCAAAACAATACATTACACAAATTTCATCTGAAATTACTCGACAAATGATACTCTGAGGGACGAGGTTTACCTTGAAGACCCCGGAGAACTACAAATGACGCTGACAGATTGAACAAAGGCAAAAATACACATGTTTTTAAATTCATCCTCAGAAATCTCACCTTTATTCTCATGGATGGGCAGATGCTGTTTACACTCATCTCTTGAACTTTTCTTCCTCATCTTCTAGTTTTGTGTTTTGAGGATGGGTGCCGCCTTCAAGAGGTTCTGTGTGCGATTCTGCTGTTGCTGCTGCTGTGAGGATGATGATGAGGAAGAAAGAGACCTTTACTCAGGTATTCAGGGGATGTGGTGTCGGTTTGTTTTTAAATCATGCCTGTCTGATAGTTTGAGTTCAGACAAACTTTTCTGTCTAACCTTTTTTATAAATATTATTTTAAATAATAATTACTACCACTGCTACTCTGTTTTTTAACACAAATATCTTTGCATATCACTTTGGTTCAAACTGTGCTAAGTTAAAACACACGTTTTCTCTTTAAAATTAGAACAGCTAATGTTAGTGGTACTAACTCTTCAACAATATAGGCTAACATGTTGTGGAAATAGCTTTTCATAAATGTTTGATTCAAAACTTACAGTTCAACGGTCTTCTGATTTCCTTTCCGACCAACAGGTGCCTGGCAGAATGAAGAAAAACGGTTTTATTGCTAACTAACAGTTACAAAATAATATCTAACACACTAATACAAATATTCACACTAAAATGTCTTAATTTTGCTCAAGTATTCGAACATTGTGTGCGTGTGTGTGTGTTTGTGTGTGTTTGTTAGTCACGACACATTAGAATATTTTGAACGCGAGGCTAAAAGAAGGCAGGGACCCAAGACCAACCTGTGGAGTGAACCAGGAGACCCTTCCCACTCGGAGAGAGATGACGACCGTATTCTCTACAACCTGCTGCAGACCAGAGCCCAAACCCAACGAGGCTCTCATGTAAGACGTGTAGAATTAACTTATATTGTAAATACGAGACGTGACAAATGCTGCGTTCATTCCATTATTAACGTAAATAAAGCTCCTCGAATCGCTCCCTCAGATCTACAGCGCCGCTTCAATTCGAACACACCTTGGTCAGGTGGTACAGCGGCCACGTGGTACAAGTCGTAGCTCTCAGAAAATTCCAAGTTTACACGTTGTAATTACAAGTTTTACAAGCACGTGAAGGCTTTTTACAGTTATAATCATTATTGTAATTACAACATGAAGTGAACTCACTTTAAAAACAGATGTGATAGTCTTTTGAAGTGAATGACAATCATCTGAAATCGCATAGGAAACTCGTTTTTAATAAGATTAGCCTACTTCACGACCACTTAAATTATGTTCTATGAATGTGTGTAGTATGAATGCAATCTAGACAAACTACATTCGCCATGTTGTCTCAGGAAATGAGTCGCCACATGCTGTAATTAGGCCTATAAGGTATTATCAACATGCTAATTCGCGTAGGGATGACATCTAAAATGACCATAGCCCTATATAATAAAAAATAATAATCTTCTTTTTTGTTGTTGTAATGATTTACAAATACAGCTATGTGGCATATGCATTAAAAAAAAACAAGAACGGTTAAATACAAATTATTTAGTCCCATTATTTGTCGCATTTGGACAATTTTAGAAACATCAAGGTGTTTTTTTAAACATTACAACATTTTTCTATTCCCAACTTTGTTGGGACAACTTAATGTAAAATATTTGTCTGTGTCATTTTTGAGTCTTGATGGTTGAGTTTCTGTCATGTCTTCTGTCTGGTAGGGTTACCGACGTTTGAGCATCGAACATTCGAGGCCATGAGAGACATGAGAAGAGAGGTGCAAGATAAATGGAAGATGATCTTCAGAGAACCTGGGTAAGAGATTGTGTGAGAAATAATGTTCAAATGATTTGCTAAGAGGGACAGTCTGTCACTGAGAGGTTTGGTTGATTCTCTCAGGGTTCATGGCCGAAGCAGAGTCTCTGTTGAATGTGTCTGCCAGCGCCTCATATGAGCCGCATGAGAAACGCAGCGACTGCCCGCACCCTTCTACAGACTCTCTACACCGAAACATCCTTATTCAACAGCAATGAGCCTCCACCGGAAAGATACCTCTTCATCCTGGTGAGCATGTCACTGAAACTCACTCAATCAATGACAGTCTAAATCAGAATTAAATATTGCTGCGTAATACTCATCAATCAATGCAGTATATTTTCTATTTAATGGGAGGTGATTCACGCACACATATTTTTCACGCAATAATTTGCACGGTTTGACGTGGTATTGTTATCGTAGCGATCGTTAGATTTAATCAGCCCGATTTACTGCAATGCTTTTTCCTTTGTTAGTCAGAACAAAAGTGGATGTTAGTTACTTGTTCGATGACATTTTCTGGTTATACAAAAAGAATAATCTGTGATTCTGAATGCCAGTACTCTGATTCTGAATGAACTCTCCTCAAACGTCGGATTCATCCGGCGCTGTGCCGTGCCGAGGCACAACCCACGTAAAGGTGATAACTGCAATTGCAGATTTCAAACAGAGATGGCGACAACGAGGAAAACTACCGACTGCAGCTTTAACGTTAGTTAATGCTAACTATGTGCAGCACATTAATTACAGTATGTATTCAAATCAAGCGTGCCACACAAGCCCCGAAAAGTGAAGCCAAAACGTCTGAATCGCCCCCGGTGGCCGGTCCTCAGTATCAGGTCACAAACCCCGCCTCCCTATGTTATTCAACGGCACGTGAGACCAACTAAACAATTAAATTACACTTCAAATATCGTTTTTCCAAATAAGGTTTCTGTCGTTTACAGTAGTTTTAATCACGCTGATGTAATTTCAAGTGTTTGTTTTTAAAATAAGTTTGTTTTTAGCTAGTTATTTGATGCGGTGGTGTGATGTCATGATTGACAGCTGTGATTGACAGGTTCTCTGAGCAAAGTAGTCACTGAAGCACCAGCTTTTTTCGGGATCTTCGGAAGACTGAAGAGATTGGAGCTTTAAATTTAAAATATCAAAATTTCTATAATTAATTTTAAAAAGTGCAGGAGCGTGTTCTTGCGATTTGATGCTGCGAGAGTGAGGGCGGGGCCTTGATTTCGCGGCTTTACTTCCTGTTCACGACTGCGAAATCGCTTCTACGCAGACTCAAGTTCCAAGATGTCAGCGCCATATCGGGACACTGGCGGCTTCACTTCCGACCAATGGAAGAGAGCGAAAGGGCGTGATTCCAGTCTTTTTATAGTCTATGTTTCAACTGTTCATTATTAGTTGAATCAGATACAACTTTAGATTTTATTAAGGTATTAGTAAAATCTTATTAACTTTAAAATCAATAAATGCATTAGAAGTATTTTTCATTGTTTGTTCATGTTAACTAATGTAGTTAACTAAATGTTAATAAATGATAATTGTACTAACCACAAAAGGTTAAAAAAACAAATTATGTTCAAACGTGTGCATGTTTATTATATAATAAACCAATTGCATGATTTAAAATCTCACATAGGAAGGTTATTGATTAGAATATTTGTAAAAAAAAATTGTAAATTTCAGAAAATGCTTAGCAAATGTTATGTAAATCTTTAGTACCTCCCCCAAAAATATTCTCATATTGTGAACTGTCCCCAAAAAACTGTCTGGTTAGACAGTATATCACTGAGATTTTGAGACAGCCATGAACATCAATCAAATCTTCTTCCCCACTTTTCATTTTTATTAACATTTCGCTCAGGACCGGCTCATTTCTGTGGACGCCGCTGATGATTTTGTGGCCAAGGCTCGTCGCTTCTACCCTCCTAGAGATGACGATGATGAAGATGAGAACCCCCTTAAGATTAATCTGCCTCTGTTGCTGGCCCGAATGAATCAGAACATCTCTGGAGGAGAGGATGAGGATGATGATGATGAGGGGAATCACCGGACCAGAGGACTGACACAGAGATGATTTCACAATCAGTTCTTACAGAAGTATTTCTGGAGGTGCATCTCCATTGTAAGAAAAGGTGTGACTTAAAATGCAATAACATCAAGAATACTGGGATTCATTAATTCTTTTGAACCTTTAACTGACAAAAGTACAAAGAAAAGTGTTTTCACTGACCAACTTTTTTTGCAAATATAAACTAATTTAAATTTTGATGGCTGCAACACACATGAAAAAAGTTGGGTCATGGTTCATTGTGCCAAATTTCATGAGATAATTGTCAAACAATTCAAAAATCAGATACAAGGTGCTTCACTAACTACATAATATTCTAAAAAGATTACAGGAAATGCAGAGAAATCTCAGTCTGTGTAGGGCAAGGCAGGAAACCTCTGTTGACTCTGTGATCTTTAACCCCTCTGATGGCCTTGCATAAGAAACTATCATGCTAGCTAGTGTGTACAGGAGTATTTTGGGAAACCCGTTGTCATTTAACACACTCTGTCGCTGTATCAAAAACACAGTGGAAATGTGTGCTGTTCAGATGAATCCATGTTTTCATCTTGCTGACAAAAACAGACATTCGAGTTCTCAGTCTCAAAGGCGAAAGGCACTATGCAGACTTTCATCAGCGACCGGTGTTAATTCAAACATCGCTCGTCGTCGTATGAAGATGCATCAGATGCAAACGGCATGGGTGAGTTGCATATGTGTGAAGGTACCATTGAGGTATTGGGATTGTACGGAGATATACTGCCATTAAGATGACATCCATCTTGGGAAGCAAGACAATGCCAGGCCTCATTCTGCATGTGCTTAGAACAGTGTTTTCGAAGACACTACTTCTGCAGTCCAGATCTGTCTCCTATTGAAAGACGCATGGCCCATCATGAAAAGGAGAATCACAGCAACGACAAGCACAGACTGTAGCAAGAAAAATCAGAGATTGGAACAAAAAAAAAAAACTATTAAAAAAAATAAAAGCAGGATTAAGAGATCCTCAATTCTAAGGTGATGTGATAAATGTGCTTTTTCCCAACCTTGTTTTTTTGGAGTGTGTTGCAGCCATCAAAAACATTTACAAAATACATCTAAGTTGGTCAGTCAAGAGCATCGGAAATCTTTTCTTGCCTTTGGCTACTCAGTAGAATAAAGTGAATTAGGTTAACGAATCACAGATTATTCTTCGATAAAGTTTTGTCTATCCATTTTATGGTGTTTTGTTTTATTTTGGGGTTATTTTTGAATTTATTTACTTCAAAAAGTACCATATTTTCTATGTAAATTGTGCTTATTTTTTATGTTTTATTTTTTAAACTACAAACTACATTACGATATCATTCCAATAAGTTTTTAGAGCTAAAATCTAAAGATGAAGTGACTGCTGTCACCTGGTGTCTTATTTTGGCTTATTTTAGAATTCTCTAAATGAGTTTTTCCATTCATTTCTATGGGTGCCCATTTTTGACCCAAATACAAGAGTTTTTTTTCACCCACTTAACATTGTAGAGTGTGTTGTAGCCATCAAATACATTTACAAAATACATCTAAGTTGGTCAGTCAAGACATTGGATATTGTCAGTTAAATAAAGGTTCAAGTAATTTAGGTTAACAAATCACAGATTCTTGATTTTATTGCATTGTCCCAAACTTTCTGGAAATGGCATTGTAAATGGATTTGGACTGATATCGGCTCGGGGCAAGGTGGATGGGAATGTAGAAAATTAAATGGCACAAGTTTAATCAGTTAGACAAATGTGTTGGTGAGAAAGGGGAGACTATTTTCAGAACCTTCAAAATAGTTGAAGAACACATGTTGTGTAACTATGAATTATAAGATCAGTAGGAAATTCAGATTACTAAGGCATGTTTATATTGTAAGTGTATGATGGTGAAGTGAATTTGAATAAACAGAAAAGAAAGTTTTTCTCTTGAAAGTTGCGTCTGTGTTCTTTACATTGAATGTGGATGTGTGAATCACTGTTGCGGTGGCTGAAACGAGAGGACACAAGAATACATTCATAACTATGTTTGGAAACCTTAAAACAGTTTATTTCATACTTATTAAGAGAAGCTATTTGTAATGCAACATATAAATGAATGAATGCTTGACAGTTCAAACCTTCTCGTTTGGACTTAATTTACATTGGACGTTATATAGCCGACTCAAGTTCACAGTTGTTTGATGCATAATAATGTTCTTCACCTCATTAGTTTCAGAGAAACAACTGTTTATCTTTCCATAAGATAGCACAAGTCTATTTGATGTGATTTTTACATCTGGAAGACGTATTTTAAGAGTTTTTGCTCATCTGCAATACATCTATAGGACGTTTCCAGTCAGATGTCAAATAGACGTTTAGAAGATGTCCGTTTAACATGCATTCTAAATCATTACATCTTAAATACATCTTCTAAACGTCTATTTGACATCTGACAGGAAACGTCCTATAGATGTATTGGAGCTGAGCAAACGCTCTTAAAAATACGTCTTCCAGATGTAAAAATCACATCAAAAGACTTGAGCTATCTAGGGAAGCACAAACTTTATCGACATTCGCAGCATAATCACATGTATTTTATTCATCTTATGCACTTTAGATAAACTGCCACACATGCATGCAAGTGGACAATTTTTCCATTTTTACAATTTTTTACAAAATCGTATTGTAAAACTTAAGATTATCGTTACAAATAGTAAAATGAAAAAGAAACATATTGGTTGATGGTGAAACTATATTGTTACTTTGTTTTTATAACTATTTGCTTTAATAATAAAAGATGCATGTAGATTGCTTAATTGGTGGATCCAGAGTAAAAAAAAAACTAGTAACTATGCTGGAAATTAATTATCTAAATAATTTAAAGCTAATTCATGTTCTAGCTTTAAAAATGGGATGTTTATATTAACTATTTTTGATAGTATAGGTCGAGTTAATGATCGAGTTAAATTTGCCAAAATTCGATTGGTGAAGCCGTAACGACAACGTTGCTTTAGCGGTTGTCAAAGCAGAAAAATACACAATAATATCAACAAATAACAAGATTAAAAGAAACAGTAACCTTTTTATTGAACATTTTATTGAGGTCCCAAAAACCATCATCAACAATATTATGTAAACAATATTAATTAGGAAAATAATAAAAAACAACAGCTCAAATTTCCACAGCCCCCAGGGTTGAGCGGACAGTACGAGGGAGTGGATTCAAGCTAAGACGAGATATCATGTGCAATCAGGAATGTAGACATGGTGTGCGGCGCTGTGAGGACTGGAGTCTGCTGAGGGCTACTGCTGGACCTGCCAACAGACGACAAACAACACTTAACAAGAGACGCGACCCAACGGCAAATCTGAACAATTTGAATGATGACCAAAAAGTGTCTAAAATATTGAATGTGAAGGTAATTTTGTTCTGGAGCTGGTTTAGGTTTTCTGTACTTAATGTCCCTGTCTATCATTTATGTATAAGGTTAGATGTGGCACAGAGCTAAATTTAGACATTGCACAATATATGTCGTGGGTTTAACGGGGAAAACACTAGCTCCTGTGCTTTCACAGTGGATAAAGTGGCATGACCGTATGTTTTACTTTGAAAACACAACATAATTCATGACAAGTTTGTTTTTCCGTGATCGATTCAGAAAGTGAATGATTTCTGGGAAAACCTTAGTGGTTACTCTTTTGCAGACTTAATATGTAACCGACTGTATGGCTGACTGAATAGAGAAATAATAGCCTTGTATGGATTATGGAAGTAATTTTTTTAACTAACTTAATTTTTTTGTATTATTATTTTTTTAAACTTAATCCCTTTTTTCATTGAACTGTATCTTAATTTAATTGCATATTATATACCAATTTTTTCCCCTTTTTTCTATTGCCCTTTTTTCCACATCAAATATTTTAATAATCATCATAGATTAGGTATCATTCGAAAGCTTATGAACTCAAAATTCAACCTGTGAAAACCGTTTTGAAATTGGACGATTGAGAGGCGAGCAAGGTCATATAAACGAGCAGCTTCAAACTCTGTTGTTCTCTTGTGCTCCGCATCACACCACACGATAACGCTGGATAAAAATAAATAAATAAAAACTTGCGGGCTGTTGTAGTTCACCCAGGACTGGACTTTATTCTGTTATGTGGTTTATTTTGATCGGTGAACCGTCTTTGTACTGTTAAGAGAAGGAGAGCTAAACGGGAGATATTGTTATTTGCCCCTTTTCAGCTGGACATTATATATCGCTATTTTCCTGCACTAAACTAGTGAATTTTCCCAAGATATATGATAAACAAGATGTTATAGAATATTAATTTAATAAAAACCCAATTTTGACAGAAAAAATACATGAATTATATTTAGACCTTACTGATACGACCAGCGACTTCTGACAGTTTTACCAGATCGATAAGTACAGAGTTTTTTTTAAATACTAATGTAGACTATAAAAACATATAGCTTAAATCCTAGCAGTACAGGTAGGTGTTGACATACCTGCTGAGACTGTGTGTCTGGTCCTCTGCTGGCCAAACGGCTGAGAATGTTTCTTTCAGACATTTGCAGCCTCACGGCAACAGGCGGGATCCTGGCGATGGTCGCGGGAGACGGGTGACATCTGCTTTCATGTCACTTAGCAACTCCTCCAGCTGTTTTAGTACTGTCAGAAACAAATACAAAGAGGAAGTGAGTGTCTTCTGTAACGCATCGTACTCTGGAATCACATTAAAATAACATGAGCTCAAATGAAGTACCTTTATGTAGGACGGCGTTGGCAGGTTTGTTTCCGGACATGGATTCCTTGCTCAGGTGCTGGTGGGACTCGAGCCAGACACTCCACTTCACTGAAGCGTGTGTTGAGAGCCATGGAGGGGTGAGAGGGTCCTCAGTCATGTTGAGATATGCAGCTCTGCGCAGCTGTTCTTCAATCACCAGAGCCTGCTCAAGCAACTACACAAGACGTCGGAAAATTGTTACTAAGGCTACGTTCACGCACACATTATTTGTGTATCCCATTATGGAATCTGATCTAAAATGGTTTCATTTTCCATAATATCTGCATTGGTTTCTATGGCAATGATGTTGCGTTGGTAGGTATACATCACTTCAACACTGAGGGGTTTGCAATACATATGTTGTCTTGTTTATAATATGACAATGTTTAACTGGAACCGTATTAAGGCTTGTATGCATGGATTTATTAATCTCCACTGGTTTCAAATCATGTCTCCGTTTTATTGGCATTTTCTGCTCATCCAGTACTTCGCAACAACACAGCATTGTTTCAGCAGTGACTTGCAGCACGTTCCCTATAACAACGTCAGATGTTCACGTTTTACATGGCGTGAGAAAGTCCCAAACCAAGAGAAATCTAATCAGAGCAGTCGAGGCCGAAACAGATTTCCAGAAAAGTGATAAGAATAGGATTTAAAACCATATATGAATGAAGCTCAAAGTGAATTTGTAATAGTCTCATTTCAAGCGACACTTCAGTGTTTCCCCTTGGATTTTTTTTCAGGGGGACGGAGGGAGCGGGTGTGTCACGGATACATGGTGTACTTTTTAGTAATCATGTATTATGAATCGTTAAACTTATACAGTATTTGCGTACTTCAGTGTATGTGTGTGGTAAGTGAAACTGCGCGTCTTATAAATAGTCTTTAAATAGTCTGTTTTAATAATTCACACACACTAGTCTACATAGCGATTTGATTTTAAGTGTACTAGACTGCTTTCTATTAATTCCTCCAAAAATTTACAAATTATGTGAAAATCCACATTATACAGTAAATTCCTTTTTTATGACTGGAGGGGGGAGCATTTTCATAAAAAAATCGTACGCAAAACTTCACTTTGCCGTTCACACTTGCTAAATTGATCGGATTTTAATCAGATATGCACAAAAATCAGATTTGGACTGACAGTCTAAACGAGGTGCGTTCACGCCACATCAGAATGGCTGTAATTACGAGACTCTGATTTGTTATAATGACAAGCTCTATGAGGACGCGAACACTTTTACTTTACTTAAATTCAATTTGAAGTGCTCTGACCGATGCGGATTCATTTACACACAGGCATTTAGGCAGATTCATATATCACAGGTAGTCATCTCGTAATTACAACATGTGTGAACACAGCATATCTCATATATCATGACTTCTATGCAACAACAACAAAAGACTAATTCCTTTCATTATACCTTGAATCTCCTGGCCAAAAACTTGTTCTTGATCTCCAGGAAGTTTCCTCTGTTGATCTCTCCCTTGAAGGGTTCGTTGAGAATGGCGAATCTGACGTCATTCTGAATATCTTGCCAACGAGCATAACCATGTCTGAGACGGTGAGTTAAGGTACATTTCATATTCAACGTTTTCATTGAAGACACGTAAAACACACTGACACGTGCACATACACTGAAAGCAGCTGGGGTTTTAAGGATACTGTATGATGCCAGCAAGTAGCCAGTAGTCATGGCGACGATGCCAGATCTCATTGGTCTTCTTGGTGACGGTCAGCGGCTCGCTCTTCATTCTGCCACAGTGAGTGCAATTCTGTGAGAAAGAAAGAAAATTAGTTCTAATGCAAAAACAGAAAATGACAAATTTAATTCTGTATTTATATGGAATATATATATATATATATATATATATATATATATATATATACAAATCATGCTTCAAAAGACAAAGGAACAAAACATAAAATGTATTTAAAAAATACTAAAAATAAAACTATTTTTGTAGGTACTGAAATTCAGTTCAAACAGTGTATTTTTGTTACAACAAAAAGAAATTGATATTTGTCCATTACAGATATATTATGCATTTTTTAAATAATAAATAAAAATGAACCAAAAAGCAAAGGTAAGATAAGTCTTTAAAGCTTGTCAAGGTCCCACGTTTTTTTAATCATAATGTCATACAGCTTAAAAGTAGTACACAACCTGAAACAAACACTCTCTCAACAGGAGATCTTACCGGTAAAACCTCCATCTGCAATGTTGAACATGAACCGTGTTTTGGCTTTCTTCCTCTCTTCAGCAACTGCTGCTGCAGCGGCGCTGTCTTTGGCACTTTCTCCGTTCGGTAGTTTCCCGCTTCCTCCGTTTTACCAGTTTCCTTCTCATCTTTCTGACCTGGAGCGAAAAGAACGACAAGTTAGTAAAACGGAAGGGGGAAGAAAATCCATAAACTACATAATCATATCAAATCCAACCTTTCTTCTCATCTGTAACAGGGGTAGTGTCCATCTTCTCAGGTTCATCATCCTTTTCTCCTGGAAGGACGTAATAAACAGAAATTAGCCACTGTATGTTTGAATATTAAGATTTTTGACCCTTGAGATTCCACATTATTAAAGTTTAATGGCTTGTAAATGCCATTTCTGTTCACCTTTGTTGTCTGAAGTTTCCTTCTCAACCTCAGATCCTTTGGGTTTGGCGTCTTCGGTCTTCTCATCAGCTTCTCCAGACTTCCCTTTCTCCTCTTCTTTCTCAACTTGACTCCCATCAGCCTTATCTGGCTCTGAAGAAGACTCAGGCGTCTTTTCCTTCTCCTCTTTGTCTTTTCCTTTCTCATCAGGAGCAGAGGAAGCTTCATCTTCATCCGGAATAGCAATGACCTTTTGATGAAGAAATAGAATCACCTCATTAATAACCTATTGAAGTCACATGGTTAAAACACTGAAAATTAAGCAGATCCAGAGAGTTTGTTGCATAACCTGAAACTCACTTCATTGTCTTTATTTTCACTGGCCTCCTTCTCACCGTCTCCATTTTTCACCTTTTCTTTTTCAGCATCTTTTCCACCATCTTCTGCTTTGGAAACACCATCTGTACAACACACACACAAAAAGGTTTAATATGTGTGGACTGCAATATTTGCAGCAATAGCTCACAAAACGTATACATTTCAATGCTGTGTCAGCAACTGAGGCTATATTAATGGCAAGAGCTGTTGTACGTTTTCTACAAGTTATTAAGATGATGTACAAATACATTAAAATAAAACCTAACTATAGAAAAATACAATAAAATAAAATTTACACAAGATGTTTTACACAAGGACTTGTTCAATAATATCCTTCCAGAAAAGTTTTAAAGTCAGCATGAAAAACATTTTAGGGTGGGACTTTTGGATTTTTTTGTGAATTAATTGGATGCTTAAAAGGTTGTGGTTTGCTATTGGTCGATCTCTTGAGAGAAAATAGAGAACATTCATAAAGTTGGAACTTCACCTTTCAGCAGAAACACACGCGTCAGTCAAATCTAAGAATATACTAAACACCTGGTGGACACCACTTGTTTTGAAAGGGAATGATTGTCTGCTATAGATTTTAAGGATCAATTTCCCACAAACGGGAAGTAGACGAGTGAGCCGAGGCATGCGGTACCTGGAGCAGGAGTGTTCGGCTGAGTGTCCGCTGGAGTGCCAGTAGAGGGCGTTTTGCTGGGGAGTCGGGCTGGCTTCCGGCGGTTGACACGGTTTTATTCTCGGCCAACTCCATCATCCAGGGCATGGACCACTGACCGTTTACATGCTCGAACTCTTGCACCTGAAAACAGAGGTTATCCAAATGCCCACAATTAGACAACAATTAGTGCTTTCACGCATCTTAGAATTTTTCATATGAACGGTTTACGTGAACTCACTGGTATTGCATTTTAACTATGAGAACACGATAATTTACCTTCTTTCGGATCAACGACATCACACCAATACGAGTAAGGACGTGTTGCCGTGACAATCCCTCCCGAGGAACGCCATCGGCAAAGCTTTCAGCACCATCCGCACCAGGCTCACACAAGTGCCGCATAAAGAGAGAGACATAAGCCCTGAGAGAAAGAGAAACCGCTTTATAGATCTTGATACACCAAAGATACAAATATTTAGGATTTAATGGAGTTTATGGAGAGCCTTTCGCTTACAAGTGTTGAAAGATTTTAAATGTTTTTTGAAAGAAGTCTCTTATGCTCACCAAGACTATTTATTTGATCAAAATCACAGTAAAAATGGTTATATAATGAAATATTAAAATAGAAAGTCTTCAGTGGTGCATAATCCTTCAGAAATCATTCAAGAAACAAACTTAGGATAACAGATAAGTAAAAAAAAAAAAAAGTTAATTGGCCCCAATACCGAACCTTGGGGTGCATTTCCCAAAAGTATCGCTCAGCCAACTATGGTCGCAGGTTCCGCTAAATTGTGTTAATAACGACAGAGCTTGAGACCATAGTTGGCTTTGGGAAACACACCTCATCTAGGGACATCTATAATGATAAATGGATTAAACAGATTGAAAATAAAACCACTAAATGAGCTAAAACTCACTTGAACTCCTTCTCTGATTTGCCACGCAAGTCTCTGACCAGCCACTGGGTTGTGAAGGCGTCCTGAGGCGGCATCCCATAACGCATCACTGCGTTCAAGAAGGCCTTCCTCTGACGAGCGTTGAAACCCAACACCTGTCATATCAAGATGTTTTAGTAAGTGCAACTCAAAACACATGCGATAAAAAAATAAAAAAAAAATTAAAAAATCCCAGTTTATTCTTCCCTCACCTCAATGTTGCCGCTCACTCTGGCCAGCAGGGGGGGCAGGGGTTTGTCTTTGTCGTTTCTGAGGCCTTTCCTGTTGGGTCGCCGTGAATTGGCTGCAAGCAGACAACAAAATTGTGCTCAGAAACAGGGTGTTACATTTTAAAAATTCCTATCTTTACTTTTTGTCATGCTCATCTCACCTTCTGATCGTTCGTCAAAGTCCTCATCTCCTTCCTCTGAAGCAACGGAATAATCTGATTGGCCATCAGATTGATCATCCTGCCAGTCTGAAACAGAGCATAAAAGATGATTAACATTTAAACAACTGTAAGTAATTGAAAACGTTATTTTAAGTTTATATTAACTTAAACAAAATAACGAAGAATCGTAGAAGTTCTGTCAATCCTTACGTCTCTTACCTCGGTCCTCCTGGGAGCCGTCATTGTAGTTGACCTGTTTGCGGATTCGTTTGCCCTTGCCCAGATTACGAGCCAAATCCTCCTGCTGCTGCTCATAATGGTGTCGGAGGAGCTTCTCCCAGTAATCTGGATCCACACTTTCCTCCTGCTTAATGATCTCCCTCTGAACTTCCTCTTCCTATGGGAGAAGACAAGAAAGAACAGTGAATAAGAGCAAAATATGGCAAAAGTGAGATACATAAATGTAAAATGAATGCCAATCAGACCGTATGGGACATGAATAAACCACACATTGATGCGTCACATCACTTGTGTCAACTATGGCGGCACGATTTGGTGTAAAAAATAATATTGCACCTTTTCTTGGCATTTAAAATGTTTCAATTTTTACTATTACAAAGTAAAAATAAGCTAAACCATTGTAATACCTTCCTAGTGTAATATTACTACTATACTAGTATTATATCATTACAATTTTAATTTTTTAAATATTAATTATACATTAATATATAAAAGTAAATTAAGTATTTCACTGTATGATAAAAAGTATTTAAAATATAGTTGTATAAGTATTGTAACAAAAAAATACATTCTCAAAATGGTCTTAAATTCTCAAATAATTTTGGCATAAATCAACAGAATTAGCTTCTCTTTTATTGACGGAGAGCTAATCTCTTTTCTCTGAAAGTTTGCGAAGAGGGTCGCCACACGTTATAAAGCAACATCACGATTTTGATTAGTTTTTGATTTACTGTGCAGTCACACAGGTCCAACAGGCCACATTGCTCTTTATCGGCACTCACCGCTTCCTCCTCGTCCTTGACCACATACTGAGCCACTTTGAAGGAGCTGAGATACTCGTTCATGCTCTGGATCTTCGTGTCATCCGTGGCGTCCTGGTTCCGATCCAGCAGCCGATCGATGGCTTTGTCATCATAGTGAATCACGCTGCTATCCTCCTCTTTGTTCTCTCCTTGACAGACAAACACAACCAGTTTCACACATCTCAGTTCCTAAAGTGAGAAGCTCTACAGCTATAAAGTAAGAAGCAAAGACGTTTGTAATTCCAGCCACACCTTCTCCCTCATCCTTGAAGAGCTCCTCTGTACCAAATTTGAGAATGTCATCCAGCTCCTGTTTGGACATTGAACCGGTCTTTGAGCCCAATCCAGGACGCACAACCAAGTGAGTCAACATCATCTTCTTCTTGGCCACCTTGAGATTAAACGCAAAAAGACATCAGTTTACATTCAAAATACAGCATTGCCAAAAATAAAAAAGTCACTTCCCAGAAAGATAAGGTTATACCTGAGTAATTCTTTCTTCAACAGAGGCTTTGGTCACAAAGCGATAGATCATCACCTTCTTGTTTTGACCAATCCTGTGAGCTCTGCTGAAGGCCTACAAAGAGAAAACAGCCAAAGTGAAAATGAGGATAACAAACCAAATTAAATCTAAACAAAACACATTAAAGTTTCTGAAGATTATCTTGACACCAAATAAAGCGGCTGTCGCACCGGAGGAACCTTTCGTAGTTCACTTGAACTATAGTCGGATGGACCCACGTTTTGGTGAGTTTGCACCGCAGGACCTGGGAATGATTTAAGTTCTAGGAACGCCTTTTGGGGGAGCTAACTTAGCTAAAATATTACGGGCTAACCCAGCTCCATAGGAACTACCAGCGACGGAAGTGTACCCTGATTGGACGAACGCACGCAAAACACCAGCACCCGCCATTTAAAAGAAAAAGCTGTGCACACACAAACACTCTACATTTACTCCACGTACAAACTCTACGAACATGGAAAACAGCGATAGACAGTCCTCTCAACCCAAGGAAAAAACATAACTTTGAGAGGACCAAGCAAAATATGACTCATTTCTGCTCAGCTAGAGACATTGGGCATCAATTAAAAACGCTAATAATTTTCTATATTCTGTCTACCTACTTTATATACCAGTTCAGTCATAATAACTTACAAGACAGGTCTGTTAAAGGCACAATATGTAATATTTTTGGATTAAAGTATCCAAAAAACACTAGAACGATGTTATAAATTGACTTTGGTGCGTATGATTTCTGCTCGTCTCCCGGAGTTTTTTTTTTTCCCGACGGCTGTAGAGATAAGACAACTCCCATGATTCCGTCGGCGGAATCAAGGCGTTTTATTTTTTCAATAAGCGACCTCTAGCGGCAAAAATTACATACTGTGCCTTAAACGGATCGTAAACTAATGAAGACTGAGGATGGGAGCACGATGTGTTCAGGCTCTGGGATTCACCTCAGAGGTCCTACTTAGGATGACCAGATAAGATAAGATATGCTGAAAAACGGGATGGGGGTGGGTTTCAATATGTCAGGTTTTGGTTCAAAATATGCATAAACATAGTTCTATGTTTATGCATAGAACTTTAGTCTGACACAAAAAAAATCATGAACTCAAATGTCATTGTGACAAAAAGTGCAACAGTGCACAGGCTAAATCAGACCTTTCAGGCTATAGCCTCACACTAATAAGCCTTACATCAAAATTATTACAACTAAATTGTCGGTCATTAAATAGGAAAACTAAATAATTTTATGTAATATTGTGTAACCCGACATCAGACATTAAGGCCTGGCCGAAGTATTTTTTTTTTTGCACATAGTGATGCGACCAATCAATCACTCCTTTGTTGCTTTCACACCAGACGCGAAGAGTGCATCAAATTCACCCTACCGCGTCGTAGTTATACGCGTGAACAATTCAATCACACGTATCCAGCGAATTGAAGGGTGAAAAAATCCCGTTGTAATGTTTTAGATCAAGATTTTGCTTTAGTATATTTTCGGGACAATTAAGACCAGTTTTGGGATTCGGGAAAACAGCTTAGATTTCGGGACGTCTGGTCATCCTAGTCCTATTGGCGGTGCTAGTGCAACCAGGAAAATGGCACTAGGGAAACATTTCAGTTCTCGGTGAACCGCCCTGGTGGCTAGTTCCTAGAACTACCCAGTACAAAAGGGGCTATAGAGTCTTTAGCGGATGAATGATCTTACTTGAATGTCATTGTGAGGGTTCCAGTCCGAGTCGTAGATGATGACCGTGTCTGCGGTCGCCAAGTTGATACCCAAACCACCGGCTCTGGTCGATAGCAGGAAAGCAAACTGAGGAGCACCAGGAGCTGAAGCGAAAAACAATTCATTTAGACATTTGAACTAATTTCAGATTGATAAAGAGCAACAGAGAACAAATGTATGGACCATATTAGCTCCACATCTGGTCCTACCATTAAAGCGGTCAATGGCTTCCTGTCTCATGCCTCCAGTGATGCTTCCGTCAATACGCTCATATTTGTAGCCCTCATTCTCCAGGAAGTCTTCCAGCAGGTCCAACATTTTGGTCATCTAAGAGAAGAGGGACCACACATCTCAAACTCCTGCTGTTCATCATGGGTGTTTGTCAATATACACTTTTTACACCATTCAAAAGGTCAGTAATATTTTTAAAAATGTTTTAAGAGGTCTGTTATGCTCACCAAGGCTGCATTTATTAGATCAAAAATACAGTAAAAAGCAATATTGTGAAATATTACAATAATTTTAAACAACTCTACATTTTTAAAATACATCATTAAATATATTCCTGTGATGCAAAGCTGAATTTTCAGCATCATTACTCTAGTCACATGATCCTTTAGAAAACGTGAATATACTGACTTGTTACTCAAATCTTGTGCTGCTGAATATTTTTATAGGTATTGTTGGAGGAATTTAAATTTTAAAAGGAACAAACTTTTTATTTGAAATATAAATATTGAGTCTATGCAAGTCTTTACGGTCACTTTTGACCAATTTAATGTTCCTTGCTGAATAAAAGCATTAAAAAAATAATAATAATATTAAAAAAGAAACACAAACTTTAGAACAGTAGTGCAAATAATTAATAGCATTATTTATTATTATGGATACATTTCTAGCAATAGAACGAACTAAAAATAAACATTTAAGAAAATCATTTCAAAATAAATAAATAATATGCTTGTGTACCTGAGAGAAGATGAGCACTCTGTGTCCACCGTCCTTGAGTTTCCGCATCATCTTATGCAGTAGCAGCAGTTTGCCAGCAGCTTTAGTCAGGGCACTGCCCTCGTACATCCCATT
The DNA here is from genome assembly GCA_030378365.1 of Hybognathus amarus. NCBI lineage: Eukaryota > Metazoa > Chordata > Actinopteri > Cypriniformes > Leuciscidae > Hybognathus > Hybognathus amarus. The sequence goes on along the minus strand of JAQIUQ010001685.1, from coordinate 332,243 downwards.
GGGCAGCTTGGCAGCTTCCTGTTTCACACAGCCAATCAGAGAGCAGGATCTCTTCAATTGACTTGCTTATATCCTCAAATCACATTATAGAATATATGCTATCGGTCTATTAAAGGTAAAGAAAGAGCAAAAAGTGGAGCGTACCATAGCAGCCACAGGGAAGAGATAAGGATGATTACAGCACTTCTTGAGGTCCATGACGACGTTAAGCAGAGAAACCTGGTTTCCTCCGCTACGAGTGTTCAGAGCCTCAAAATTGCGGGTCAGGATGAACTTGTAATATTTCCTGGATTAACATATGAGATTTAAAAAAAACTGTCTATACCAATCCTGTAACCTAGTTCGCAGTCCATACCTCATCACATACTCACTTTTGCATGGGGCTGAGCTCGACTTCGGACGATGAGCTCGGTTTTGGAGGGCATGTGCTTGAACACATCTGCTTTGAGTCTCCTGAGCATGTGCGGTCCCAACATGTCGTGAAGCTTTTTGATCTGGTCCTCCTTGGCAATATCAGCAAACTCCTCCAAGAAACCTTCAAGATTACTGCAGAGTGAGAGATAAAGAGCGTCATTGATGTCTGCAGATGCACAGGGGGCCACCAGGGGGTGCTAAAGGGGTTAATTTAAAAATGTACAAGATTTTTTTTATAGTGCCGTCAATCGATAAAAATAAAAAAACTTTTCACATTTTTTTCTGCAATTAAAAACACTGAAGTTTATACATTTTTAATATATTTTATAATGTAATAATTTCACATTTAATCTGCAAATTAATGTAGACAATAAAACAGTATATTCTAAGGCCAGTATCACTGATATTAATACAGCTACTGAGGTCTCGATGAAATGGATGCTCCCCACAAATTTACACATTTATAGCCATTAAACATTACAGTCTATTGAAAGCTATAGCTATGTGTATGTATATATATATATACACACATACATATACTTTTTTTATATATATACATATATTAGGCTTAAAAAAATTACTACCGGTACTTTGCATCTAAATGACCCATAATAAATGTAATTTACCTGTGCCCTTCCTACCGGTCTTACAGTTAGGAAACATACAGAAATTTAACGGTCCGCACTGCATAATTTATAAATGATCTATAGATTAATCCATAAAGCTACAAAAGTTCCTCAGTCGGTGAGTCATTTTCTCTGTTACCTTTGTGCTTTGATTAATGTCAATGACAGACAGCATTAGTGGCTGCTGTCACTTTAAGATCTCGACGCTGCTGCACATGATGCAGATCTCACACACGTCCTAGTTTCTCACCCTTTACATTCATTTAAGGCTTTAATTTAAGACTGCTCTTATGAACATACTCAACAAAACAGACATTTTGGCATAAATGTGTGCATTATTCATTTTTATTAATAATCAAGCGTGAACTCGATTCTGGCGCGCTGTCAACTTTGTTGGAAAACAGCTTTAAGATCTTTTGGTTTAAAATTAATCAGAAAAAATAAACATTGACAAACATACCTGAATCTCTCTGGTGTGAGGAAGTTGAGCAGATGGAAAAGCTCTTCTAAGTTGTTCTGTAGTGGAGTTCCAGTCAACAACAACTTATGCTGCAGAGGGTAATTGTTCAGCACCCTGAAAAACTGTAGAACAAATACAACCACAGCACAACATTAAAACGTCGAACCATCATAAAAATGTACTGTGTAATAAATTAGCCTGTGCATAAAAGGGCAATATCCATGTTGGTCTCACCTTTGACTGGTTATTCTTCAGTCTGTGGGCCTCGTCAACTACCAAACAAGCCCAGTCGATGGAGCCCAGGACGGCCGTGTCAATAGTGATCAACTCATAGGAGGTCAACAGTACATGGAACTTTATAGATGCTTCTTTCTGCACAATCATAAGGGAAACAATCATTGATTTACAAGCGTCTTAAGATGCTTTAATGGAAAGCAGAGATCTCCAACTCACTAACCTTCATCTTAGAGGGTTTCTTGCCACCACGGATGGCGTTGTTCTCAAAAGAGAACTCGTTTTCTCTGATGACAGCCCTGCTGTCCTTGTCACCGACATATGTGACAACGTACATGTCCGGGGCCCACATCTCAAACTCTCGCTCCCAGTTAATGATGGTGGACAAGGGGGCACTCACCAGGAAGGGACCCTTAGAATGACCCTGGAGAACGAGCACACCAGCGTTTTAAAACTGAAGAAAGAGAACATGCTGAACAAAAGGTAGTAACATTCATGTCTCAGTGACCTTATATTTTTTATACTTACAAAATATCAAATATAATAAAAATGATCTTTTTTAGAAGTTTGTGGCCAATATGATTTAAAAAAATAACATATTATACTTGTATTTAACTTTCTATTTATCAAAGAATTAGAGATGCACCGATATTGAAAACTTTGGCCGAACACCGATAATTCTTTATATTTGAAAGCCGATAACCGATATATCGGCCGAATAAACTTAAATCCAAATTTGTATCCAATTTTGAGAGCCTGATTCAAAAAACAAAAGTCTCAAAATTAAATCCATATCTCAAGCGCACAATTATAATGATGTTCTCATTATAGTGTTGTATAGCCGATATGACAGATGTTGTCCCGAACCAGATTTAATTTTTTTTCAATCATATTTAAGAAATTCAAAAACATAAACATTTCTCAACAAGTGTCTTAGCTTTAATATATCGGCCACATTTTCTTATCAGGCCGATAACGATAACATTAAAAATTAACATATATCGGCCGATGACCGATATGCTGGCCGATATATCGTGCATCCCTACAAAGAATCCATCACAGTTTACACAAAATTATTAAACAGCACTACGGTTTCAAACATTGATCATAATAAGAAATGTTTAATGAGCAGATATCAGAATGCTTCTGAAGATTAAGCTTTAAATATAAAATTATTCCAATATAGCCATTTTAAATTGAAATCATATTTCACGACACTGCTGTCTTTTTGATCAAATAAATTCAGCATAAGAGACTCTTTCATCAAAATAAACAAAACAAAATTCGTACCCACCCCAAACTTTAGAACGGTAATGTAGTTCTTCTTGGATTAAAAGATTAATAAAGCATTTTAATTATTTGTCCCATTTATCTCATAACTAGTGCTGTCAAACGAATAAAATATTTAAATCGCAATTAATCGCATTAATGTCATAGTTAACTCTTGATTAATCACACATTTTAATCTGTTCTAAATGTCTCTTGATTTCTTTTTGTCCCATTACTTTTTATAAATTTAATGCTCTTATCAACATGGAAAAGTGTTTTCATGTTTTATAAGGTTGGCATATACTGTGTTCAATTCCGCACTAACATTCTCACTTGGAGCAAATAATCTCTCACGAGGTCCATCAATAAAAGGGTAAAAGAAATACTGACGAGGCCCTGATATTGACGAGGGGGCGGAGAGTTCGCATCAAGTGGTGTTTCAGACTTGACATGCTGAGATGATAATAGTTCAGTTCACAACGACAAAACACACTGACCACTTTGGTCTTGTCAGTGGAATTTGGCAAATTTTAAAAGTTAAATTTCCATTCAGAATCTTATTGGCATCCGTTTCAGCGTCTCACGCTCGCCATCCACTCAAAACGTGACGTTAACCAACTATTTGGCCGTCTCGCAAGCCCAAACAAGTGTGTGAGACGGCGTGCCTGTTTTGTTTCTGGTCTAGCAAGATCCACTTGCGCTTTGGTCGACGAAGCAACAAAACGTCCTTGCGTGACGCAAGCCATGTTTCATAGCACAGCGTTGCGTCCTGTTGCAAAAGCGCGTGAAAAGAAACTACAAAGTTTGCTAGGCCAAAAAGATTATTAATCGCACATTAAAAAAATTTATGCCGTTAAAATGGGTTTGCGTTAACACCATTAATAATGCATTTAACGGACAGCTCTCTCATAACCCACCATTACTCTTGGACTGTCAATGAACGGTAAAACAAACCTCTTTATACAGTGAATAGAGGAAAACAGCAGTCTGCACGGTCTTTCCCAGACCCATCTCGTCTGCCAGGATGGTGTCGGTTCCCTGAGCCCAGGAGAAGCGGAGCCAGTTGAGCCCCTCCAGCTGGTACGGATGCAACGTTCCTCCTGTGGAGTCCAGATACTCTGGCTGACGATCGAACTTAATGGTGGGCTACAGGAGAGAAAGAAATGTGTTAACCATCAATGAGCAAGTGAATGGTGCAGCTGGGTCTAATAAGTACTGCCAGTGAGTAGAACCAACTAAATGAAGCTCACTTACATCCACGACAGGGTTCTCTGGAGGCCGGTCCAGTTTGCGCACTTTCCCCTTGATCTTCAACTTCTTTCCTGGTTTACCTTCATCACCCATCATCAACTCCCTTTAGGACAGAAAAACAGATGAATGTGAATATGATTGTGCATCAATACGTGCGTTTTCTAGGACTATCAGGCTATGAACCTGACGGTTTTTCCTTAAATATCCTAAAAATCTAAATGTATTTCTTAATTTAAAAAACAAACTGTTTTTATAGTCTTTTCTATACATTTCATTGGCTTTACTGTTATTTACAAAAACATAACTTTGTTCTTTGAAATATTTGTATTTGAAAGCTAAATAATAAAATTCAAATTTACAAACAAACTTATTTCAGTAAGTTACCATTTCTAATATTGATTTAGTTTTAAATTGAAGCACTAAAATTAACAGGAAATAAATAAAAGCTAAAATTGAACTAAAACTAAATTAATAAAAATATTTAAAAATTATCATGGATTACAAAAGCACAAAACTACTAAATTTAACCAGTTAAAATTTAAAACATTTCAAATACAAAAATACAAGCAAATTCAAGATATCAAAATATGTAATTGTGTATAAATGATACTAAATAACACTGACGGGAATTAAAAAATATCACAAACCAATATGAATTAAAGTCTTGCCTATGTTTTTTTCACATTATAGTGAAAGTTAAATGCCTTGCAAAGTGCTCGTCCGACTGTTACTGTACTTCATTTTATTTTTTATTCTAAATTGTTTTAATTATTTACTGTATTTTATAATTATTTTATTTTGCATTATTTCATATTTTTTTATTCTAAACTGTTAATTATTTTGATTTCTTTTGATTATTTTAATTTCTTCTATGTAAAGCACTTTGAATTGCCATTGTGTATGAAATGTGCTATACAAATAAACTTGCCTTTCCTCTCGCCTTGCTTTGCCTCGCCTTGCAAAGGCGGTTTCGATTCACATGTATACCTGTGGTTCCAGTACTGCAGTTTGAAGGTGTCAAACTCTGGTATATCCATATCTTCTGCCTCCCAGGTAGACTGATCGTATGTTACATCCCTCCACTTGATAAGGTAGTGACAGTTATTCTTCTTATCCACACTAAAAGGAATAAAAAAAAACAGCTACATGATGAGCCGTGAAATTAACCAAAAGAGATTCAATACAAAGTTTTTGAGCTCATCTCACCTATGGTTCAGAATACGGTGAATCATCATCCACTCCATCTTGATGCCGAAGCGGTAGTACTTCTCCTCCATCCGAGCGTAGGTGGGGTCTTTCTTCTTTCTCTTGTCACTCTTGTCCTCATCGCCCTCAACACCGAAGTCTGTGGCCGGTGGCTCGTCCATGTCGTTCTTGCGCTGGTAGTTCCTGAACATCACCTGACAGTGCATCTCCAGCTAGAAAGATGTTGCGAGCCAAAGTTAGGATCAAGGAAACTACTTAAGCGTGAATTCAGCCTAAATTTGGATTCAATATAATAGGCCATTGTCTGGATTCACAGACAGTAGATTAAACCCTGAAAGTTTGTGTTAAAGGGATAGTTCACTTTGAAATTAAGTTTTAGTTTACCTCAAAGGCATCCAAGATGTAGGTGTCTTTGTTTCCACAGTAGTTTCAATTTTGATATTTTTAGGTCAAACCATTCTTGTCTGTCAGTCATATAATGGAGGTCTATGGTCACCACCTCAAAGAGCAGGTCTCAGGCCATCAATGTGTACTTACATTTACGAGTCATTAAATCATGTTTAATATGGACTTCTCTGTGCATGCTCTTTGAGGTGGTGACCATAAACCTCCATTATATGACTGACAGACACTAAAAATATCAAAATTGAAACTACTGCGAAAACAAAGACACCTACATCTTGGATGCCCTTGAGGTAAGCTAAAACATACAATAAAAATTCATTTCAAAGTGAACTATCCCTTTAAGCCAAAAAGAAAAAGCAATAATAATTCAGTCAAATAAATCTACCTTTAAAACATAAAAAATATGTATTTATGTGCGTGTATAAAATGTGTGTGTATAAAATTTGCTCTGAAGTGTGAATTTTCCTCTCAAATTATACATAAAACGTATATTTATAATAAATGACCTATAATAAATTACAATATATTGATTAAAATAATTAAGATGACACTGTTAAGCCATTTTTAAGACCAAAATAAGAGCCAGTAATGTACCTGCAGCTCAGAAACCCAGGAGCAATGCCAATAAGACATATTCTGCCATTTAACGAAGAACTCCCTCTCAGGCCGACCAGCCAATGGTGTGGGGTCAGGCGCATCAGCTGCGAGTTCAGTGGACCGGGGCACAGGGGTCGGGGAGGAGGTTCAGTCCGACGCCAGGTCAGAATCTTCTGCACCTTACCTTTCATAGTAGGACACTGAACAGAGAGAGAGAGAGATATGAAATATTTCACCAGTAATTATACAAGTAGGCTATTTGTATGTTATCTAAATTATTTATTTTATAAAAATCTGTAACTTTACAATAAGGTTCATTCGTTAACTACCTTAGTTAACATGAACAATACTCTTCAGCGTTAATTAATCTTAGTTAATATTAATTTCAACATTTACGAATACATTATTATGATCCAAGGTTGTATTTGTTCAACATTATTTCATATATTTCAGATGAATAAATTGTGATTGTTAATGTATTATGTCTTGTATGTTTATTGTATTTATTTTTGTTTAGTATTTTATGTGGAACCTTTACTGCGGCCTTCTTGGCCAGGGCTCCTTCGCAAAAGAGACTTGTACTCAAAGGATTTCCCTGGTTAAATAAGGGTTAAATAAAAAATAAAAACGTTAGTTGAAGCACTGTGACCAAACATGAACAGCTGGATATTAATAAATACAAAAATAAATAAATACTGTAACAAATGTTAGTTAATACATGAACCTTATTGTAAATTGTTACCAAAAAAGCGAACATGGTTGACTCACAGTGCAGCGAGGGCAGATCCATTCTCCGTTGGGAATCTCGGGCAGGGGAGGGTTAAGGCAGTGAATGTGGTATGATGAGGGGCAGGAGTCACAGCACAGCAGCTCTCCGCCATCCTTACACACTCTGCAGAACTCCATGTGATGGTCGTCCTCTTCCGCCTCGCCTACCACTTCATTATCCTCCTCTCCGTCCGACCCTTCTTCACGAGCCTCCCACTGGATGCCCATCTTCTCCTGAAAGAAGAAGAGATGGTTTAATTTTGCAGAGTATAAGGTCACATCTTTGGACATCTTTCAGATTGAACTCATGTGGAGATTGAAAGTTGGTTCACTCACACAGTGTGGGCAGCTCCAGGTGCCCTCCGGGGCCTTCTCCATATCAGGGTCCAAGCAGACCATGTGATAGGCTCGTGGACAGGTGTCGCAGAGAATGATCTCTCCTCCCTGCTGACAGACCTCACAGTAATCCTGATGATCCGTCTCATAGCCATCACCCTCATCGTCTCCTAGCAGAGAAAGAGAGAGAATAGATGAACGACTGGTAGCATAGCTCTATGATTTCCATAATGTGGAAATAAGGAACGGAATTGTGGAATCCATTAATAAAAATGGAATTTACTGTAATAATGTGTAATGTCAGAATTTGGGAATAATAAATCAAAAGAAGAGAGTTCACTTAATCAAAAGTTGATGCTAACTAGTGTCTGTGAATAATAATGTGCATAAAGGCTGCTATTTAAATGTCTCTGTGAATAAATGGTGCAGTTTCACTGTTTAAATATTAAAATGGAATCCAGAAAATTGAAACGAATAAATGGAATTAAAAAACAAAAATATTCACAGGGTCCTAAGATAGAAATGTCCCTTCAAATGCATTTTTTTTATTTAAAGGAGGATCTCATGCTAATTTCACTCTGAGCTTTTCCATATATTCCTGATGGTTTTAAGATGTACAAGAGAAAGGGAGTCTAAATAGGCCTGATTAAGCCCAAAAGTTCACCTTAAGACCCTCACCTTTTTTCGTCTTCTTTTTGGGCTTCTTCTTCGCACTGCTGCGACTACTGCGGCTATTTGATCCATTCGAAACGGACACGCTGTTCATGCTGCCGTCATCAAAGTCACTATCCACGTCAACATCGTCCTCCTCGCTCTAAAAACAAAGAGGGGGGTTAGAAATATAAAGAATTAGATAGAGATAAATATACTGCAAATCTGTTCTTCAGTCCATAAATGACTGGAAAATTACTTGGATGTGACGCAATGTCTAAAATTGGAAACAGGAAGAAAAAACATAGCGTGGTCGCTCATGGAAAAAGGTTAAAGGGTGAGTGCAAAGGTGAGCTGGAGAAATGAAGAAAAGTAGAACTGAGGGTCTTACGGATGAGCGTTTCCTCTTGCTGTTGAAGCCTCCTAGTTTGATTTTCAGAGGAGCAACCTTTTTGGTCTTCACCTTCTTCTCCTGAGGTTTGGGAGCAGGTTTGGACTTCTTACGTGCATTGGGACCTGAAATGCGCAGGAATTAGCATAATTTTTCCTTTATGCAAGCAAAACATTAGCAGCTAAGAACTCATACGACACAAATAAACCCTGCTAGCATGTGGAAAGCGCTGTAATACACACTGATATACACTACTACTCAAAAGTTTGGGGTCAGTAAGAATGTAAGGAAATTATTCGTTTTAATTCAATTGAATAAATGTGATAGGAAAGACTTCTAAAAAGTAACATTTCTATTTCAGGTAAATGCTGTTTTTTTTACCTTTCTATTCATTAAAAAATATAAAAACATTAGGCAGCACAACTGTTTTCAACATTGATTGTTATAAGAAATGTGTCTTGAGCAGCCAATCGGCATATTAGAATGATTTCTGGAGGATCATGTGACTATGAAGACTGCATTTTTCAAACAAATGCATTAAGCAGTCCATGTTTGCTTTTGTGTGCCCCCTTTTTGCAAGTGAAATGAGCATCAGCGGTTTGCTGTCGGGTTGAATACGTTTTAACTGCCCCATTCAAGCTTCTCAGAAACAGTTAAAATGTGATCACAATTTAAAAACAATCTACAGTGAAACAAGCTTAATAGTGCAAATATCACCACCGCAAAAAAACAACTGCTGAATGTTTATGATAATAGCACAGCCGAGATGAAAATGCACAAAGCAAATTAACATCTCAGCTGGGAATAACAGCTGTTGTAGTGGGAGGTCACTTTACGGTGGAAGAGCAATCATATTTACACAAACAAACAAAAAATGAAACAACCTTGCACTCACCCTTGCCCTCTTTTGTCTTGGCCTTGCGTAAGGGAGCTGCTGGCGTGGCCTCGACGGCGACTTGGGCTGCAGGTGCAGCGGCTGGAGCTTCGGTTTCAACAGACGCCGCGGCACTAGCGGCCGCCAGAGCGGTGGTGGCAGCGGCCGAGCCCCGCAGAGGGTTGTTAGTGCTGAACTCACGCCACTTTGCTCCCAGAACCATCATCATTTTGGAAACAGCAATTTTGGGGTTCTTGGCAGCAATCAGAGGCCTGTGAAATTGCAGGGAGGGCATTGTTGTTAGTGAAATTTGGGAGAAATCCCTTTACATGCTGATATCCAACAGTAAAGCTATTAACACCATGCAGTGCGCCAAACAGTTATGCTGAGGTAACATTTACCGCTGTTTAGAGGGTCATTTCAATAGGAAATCGTGCAATGTGGAATTTCGAAGGCGGGCGAAAGATTTTGCATCATGTAAAAGTTGGTCATGCAAATTCTTCACATTGACCAACAGAAAGGTGCTTGGTTTGATGTGATCTGCATCATTGTTGATCAATAATGGATGACTGACCTTTTATGCCCTGTGAAATTTCCGTAGCCCTCAAACCGTATTCACTTTATAGCCCTTAATCCTGTAATTGTGGACAAATGTGGGCACAGAGGACTCGGGTGTGATCCTTATATTTATTTATTATTAATGTTATATCACTGTCTTCGATAAAGTTGTCTATCCATTTATGGTGGGGTTTTTTTATTTTAGGGGTATTTTGGAATTTATTTACTTCAAAAAGTACCATATTTTCTATGTAAATTATGCTTATTTTTATGTTTTAATTTTTTTAACTAAATTAAAATATAAATCCAATAAGTTCTTAGAGCTAAAATCTAAAGATGAAGTGACTTTGCTGTCACCTGGTGTCTTATTTTGGCTTATTTTAGAATGCTCTAAATTAGTTTTTCCCATTCATTTCTATGGGTGCCCATTTTTTACCCAAATACAAGATTAATGAGTTGTTTTTTTTACCCACTCAATGTAGAATTGAGTTTAAAAAAATGTCTATGTTCAGGAGGCAAACTTAGGAAAAGTAGCCAAGTCTGACACTGCTCAGATCAAGGGAAGTATTTTTTTAAAATAAATCAAAACTATTTTGCCCACATTTGTCCAGAATACGGTTTTACGGATAATGTGACCATAACCTATATCCAAGCAACTTTTTTCAGAGTAGATGCCATGTTAATTATGATTAAGATGATCATATGTTGTAAGTCAGAATATCACACCACTAATTCGTCAGCAAATAAAAAAACAGCAGTTAAAGTCAGCATGAAACAAAAGTTGTGGTTGTCTTTTCTTTCCTATTGTTGCACATTTCTTCTGACTGAAACGACTTTGCGAACATGACAAAATGTAGGGCAGGACTTGATCCATTGGGAATTGATTGGGTTGTTTAATCAAGAGTTTTCCATTTTGATTTCACTTTAAAATCATCATGGAATTAAAAAAAAATATATATTATAAATGATTTATCGGTGCAAAATCACCTTTTTTTAAAAAAATTCATGTGCCTCGTAATATTTAAACTAAAGAATTTCCCCAGTCTCTTGCAGTGACTTCTCTTCTCTGATAACGTGTTAACTGGCGTGCCGGTGGACAACCTGTCACTCACATGTAGCTCACTCCAGATGTAAAACAGTGTCTGATCAGTCTCGTCACATCATCCCTACCCACAATAACCGAGATCCAGATTCCATCGGTTAGAACTTCAAATGACTTTGGAAAACACTGCGTATGCAGAATGTCTTTTTACTTCGTGAGGATTTCTCTCTAGATCTACACATCAGGTTATGTTGCGAGTTCACTCGTATTAATCGAGACAAACTGCTTAAAATAAAGATGTGCGATTTACTTTGGGTTAATGTTTAGCACAGTTACAAAGCTGTATAATGTTTACATAAGCGTCGACGGCTGATCGATCAGGAAATCCCTCCTGACATGACTTTACAGCAATAGTAAAACACAACGATCCAACAATCAGATACATTTAAATTCTTCCGTAGATATATTTTTCTTGTTTGAGAAGCCGTTTCACTCTGATATACGTCACAAGAAAAGACTCTCGCAACTTCCATTTCATTCCGACTTGATTCACATACAATGATTTGTTACACATTGTTAATCTGGGTAATGCACTCATACCTGACGAACTGGCTGAAGGCTTTGTAGTTGGTCAGAGTCCTGTAGTCTTCCTCAGAGAAGACATGATCGATGTCCTCCATACCCCAGGTATCCAAAAGCTGAGAGGAACTTTTTGGCTCCTTAAAATCAATTCAAAGCTTATGAGCAATTTGATTGACATGTACTTAATCATAGAGTTAATTTAGCTGTCAAATCTCATATGAACTCACGGAATCATCATCATCCTCGTCTTCCTCTTCCTCAGGTTCCCTCCGTTCGGAGGCTGCTGAGATTCTGTCGGCACCAGAGCTGCTTCTTTTCTTCTCCTTTGTGGTGCTGGCTCTTTTCTTCTTTTTCTTGCCTGGTGTGTAGTCACTACCCTCGCTTTCTGAGCGGTCTTCGCCATCATCCAGTTCTGGCCCATCCCCAGGCTCTGGAGAACTGATCCCGATATCCTGGAGGATATAAAAGCATATTTTGATCACTTCTGGAGGCTGCTAAAATTATCAAATCTAATTATGATAATGTTAAAAGGTTTGGGGCCAACATTTAACTGATCAAAAGTGACAATTACATTTTTAACATTACAAAAGTCTTTACATAAACTTTGGGTTATCCTTAATATTTCTCTAATTTACAGAAAGTATCTATTCTGTTTCACTTTTAAGATACAGTTTTTTTAAATTAAGATGTCAAAATCGAACGTTTTAGGAAAAAAACTCTGGCGCCTAAAGGGTTAATATATATATTAATAGAAAACAGTTGGTTAAAACTATAATAATATTTCACAATATTGCATTATATACACATATACATATTTTACTGGTCAAATAAATGCAGCCTAGGTGAGAATAAGAGACTTCTTTCAAAAAATCATATCAAACCCAAACTTTTGAATGGTAGTGAGGGGAGAAATCACCATTTGTAAACACTCTTTGTCTTTTAGTAAGGGGTTAACAGTAAATATCAACAGAGAGCTTACTTATCACTTATATAAAGCTTGAATGAACACCCTTTAATTTGGGGTGACAGATCATTATATAGGCGCCTCAGTTTAATCCCATGACTTCTTAAAATGTTATTAATTTGCCATGAATTTAAGATTTTATTCATTAAAATGACTTTGAGATTTAGTTCAAGCAGCAGCAGGGTGTGAGTGAACGCGATCATTTCTTACTAATAAAAAAAAACTAAAAAAACTCCTAGGTGCAGTTTACCTGTTTGTATACAATTTGTGTGGGTATAATTAATGAAGCAGTTGGACTGGGATTCGGTAGCTTTAAAAAAATGTATTATGTACCATTGGGATATGTACCAATGATGTACCATCATTAGGACATGGTATCCTATTTGCGATGGCAGCTAAATTGCTCTGTTTCTCATGAAGACACTGTGGAGGAGGTTTCTAAACCATAACATAAGTGAATATTGCATTCTCCAAGGATATTGCCCACAAACAAGATCCACACACACACACTCACAAAAAAGGCCATTACCTCTCTACGGGAACGATTTCTCTTGCTGCTTTTGCTCTCACGGCTACTTTTTTTGGCTTTCTTCTTCTTCTTCACCTTTGGAGCATCATTCTCTGACAACTCCTCGTCCAGGTCATCCTCGTCTGTGGAAAAAAACACATCAAATCAATTTGTCATTTCTAATAAATGACTTTTCCAGTCATACAAATAAGTACTATTGGCTTAATATTACTTTTAATAAATAAATAATTTAATAGAGATTTAATTATAGTGATACATCTACTAAGCTTAATATTTTGGACTGTAGTCAATTTAGTCTGTGTATTTAATATGTAAATTCACTATAAAACTTTTGGATTTTTCTCATGTTCAGGCCTGAAAATAACACACAAAAAAACGTAATCATCCATAGATCAGTCATCTACAAATCTATTTTTGTCATTTGATTTGGGCTGGTTGAAAATCATCTGGGGCACTATTATATGTTGAGACACATTTCAATAACACTGTGATACATGAAGTATTAAACTACCAATAAATCACTGATATAAGAGAGTTGAACATCTTATCATATAGGCTACAATAGGTTATTTTTGGAAACAATTGTAAATGCTATATCTGAGGAAATGCAATTTTGTGTCACTTCATAGTTGCACATGGCATGGATTTTATTCTGCAAGTCCTAGACTAAGTGTTCCCATGGACGACATTAATATAAGATCTTAATGGACTTTATATTTCATTATTAAAGACAATAGAGTTACTTGCTTTTCTCCAGACACCACAGTTACGTTATATTAACATAGCCCACAAGCCTATGTCTTAGAGCACTAAACATACCAAATTAAGCACACACAACATATTTTCAAAAATAATTTACTTCCATGAGTGGTAAAACCAATCTTACATTGTGTCTTATATGATTAGTAAGGCACACAAAAATATTCAAAACACTGAATACCCGGGAAAAGCCCCCCTTACAAGTATTTCCCTGAAAAACCAGCGTCACATCCGATTCCTGCGCACACTGATGTGCAAAAATCAAAATATCAAACTGAAAACCGATTTATATAAGTTAGATGTTTCACAAGCAAAAAACGACATGTTTTTTAGATTAAACACTACAGGCCGACAGCGCGCGAACAGTGAGAGCGCGAGGACACTGAAAATCCTCCTCACGCGTCAAACTCGCACGCGACTGTTAACGTTACCGGTAGGCCGCGAAACGCCGACGCCGGTACAGCAACAACATAATGCATAAAATGTTACTATAATCCCACCAATACTGCTCAATAAGCGCATCAAGATGTCAAAATCAACGTAATATGCCATGTTTGTCTAATATGAGGGCATATTATTTGAGTGTGAAGGCAAAAATAGCAGGTAAGTCGACGGCTAGCCGCGTAAAAACCCGGCAACACAAAGCACTGACTAAAAAACTGAAAGGAGATGTTAAAATGTAAATGTATCCAAATACATAAAGTGATTTACTCGTTAAAATGACATTTATAGTTTCATGTTTTGTAAGAAATTAAATCTCTAGCATCAGCCCCGCTTGTTGTTACGTTAGCCGACTAACAGTTGCCATTAGCCACTGGTTCATCGAATAAATGAAGTTTCACAGCAATAAACTCCAACTGAGAACATACAATACGTCACAAATAATCCGTTAAAACATTTAATGTATCTATTTTCCATCCACATATGCAATAAGAAAAACCAATAGCGATCAAACTAGAGTTGACCCGCATCAATAAACGTAAATATTTTACCTTGCATCATAGCCCGAGGTTCAAAATCGTCTCTATCGTCTTCACTGCCGGACATATTGTTGATATCACCAGACAGAGAGGATTGCGAACCCTTGTATGCCGATTTTCGCCTCCTCTGGTGCCTTCCTGAAGCCGGGGGAGGCAGAAAATATAAGAACAATACAAACGGAAGTTAATACTCACGGTAGCATGCTGATCGTAGTGGTCACTACATGCCAAAAAAAATTAGCAAAGCATGCAAATATATGCGATATGGTTGGACAAAAAACCCGTTTGGTATGCAAGTGAATAAAAGCGTCAATAAACTTTTAAAATACGCGGTTAAAACAAGTTATGGACATTTAATAGGTAAATGGGGCATGATGTGAGTGAGGCATTAGCTAAGCAGGCTAGTGATGCTAACCTGCAAAGTCTTCATAACTTTTAAGATTCCCTTAATTTTACATGCGTTAAAAGATGTCATAGATATAATGATTTATAAAAACCTGTTATTAGAATTCATGTAATACAATTTTAGAAAGTATACTCACACAACTTGACCTATTCCCTTTTCAAACAAACAGCTAATGCAATTTAAGATGTCACCACGTTGTCTTGGCTCCTTTTCATCAACACTTAAATACAATTTGTAATATCCCTAATGATTAAGTATTGAAAGTGTATCCAGATAATATATTTTTTCTCTGCTGTGTGATGCACACAACGTCGCAGTTTCTCCTTCTGCCACTTACACCCTTTGCATAGACACAAAGAGATCAGGGGCCAGACATCCCATAATAATCACCCTCCCCATATTCACACATACACATACATACAGACATTCACCCTTCCCCCCACCGCATAGTTACCTTGCAACATACAGACCATAATACCCCCCCCCCAACAACCAAAGACAGACCCTCTCTTCCCCATTCCACCATGCCCTTAGCAACAGTTGCCATGGAGACAGCCACCCCTCCCACCCCAGTTAACATCCCATAATAATAAACATAGTCACTGACATCCCACAATAACCATAACTCCGAAAAAAGAATGAACGGGAACTGAACCGGAAGAGAGAGAGAGAGGGAGAAAAAGTCTATTAGAAACTCCTCGTCAGCCTGCTTCCTTATTACAGTTCTATATGTACAGTATATGTACAGTGGACATTTGTGAGCGTATAAAATGACATTTATAATCAAAACTGAAAGTTAGTGCTCTTCAGTGCAATGGCATTTTAGAGCAACAATT
Organism: Hybognathus amarus; assembly: GCA_030378365.1. NCBI lineage: Eukaryota > Metazoa > Chordata > Actinopteri > Cypriniformes > Leuciscidae > Hybognathus > Hybognathus amarus. The sequence goes on along the minus strand of JAQIUQ010001685.1, from coordinate 316,105 downwards.
CTCTACCGCATGGCACTAACTTTATTTTGGGGTCCAAAAATTAGCTCAAATAGCAGATAATAGTCATGGTTTTAGATTTTTAGGTTCAAGGCCACTTTCAAATATGGTCTACTGTTCAAGTTCAAATATCAGACTGATAAAGAAGCTATATAAGGGCTTAAAATGAAAGTGGCACTCTGTGACCTTCAGAAGTGATAGTCTATGAACTGGACATTTTGTAGTTTGACCTTCTCTTAGCTTCAGCTTCACCTTTTGCCATTTTCACCCCGTTATGATCCACCTGAATTGTCAAGTAAAATGACAAACATTGACAGGCCTACACACAAAGCAACACATATATATGCACACATTTACATATATAGGAACAAATGTCATTTCTTAGAGGGGGGATGGGGAGTGGTAAGCACCATATAGCATAATTACATATCAAAGAAATGTAGAGGTAGTCGTCATGACAACCCACTCAGGCGCACCCCTCCTCCACACTCCAAAGCACCAAATATCCAGTAATAATGTCTCGGCCAAAAGAAAACACAGACCATAATATTCTTCCTGTGCTGGCAGTTGTCATGGCGATCCGCAAGAAAAAGGTGTTTCTGTGCATGACTGTCTTTGGGGTGGGGGGTTTGTATAAAGGAGGGGTTTCAGATTACCATGCATCTAAAATGAATGCCAAAATACTCTTTTAACGCTCTCTGCTAGTTCCCTCCTCCCCCCACACCCTCACCGAACTGAACGTGACTTCATAACTGGGTGAAAGCGCCACATATGGACACCATCAGACAGAGATGTCTACTGATAAACTCTTAAGACATAAGCGATGTTGGATGTGGGCAAAAAAAAACAATAGGCCGTGATTTAAATTTGAAACACTAACTTTGCTTGTGCAACTATTAGTCTCCTTCAAATGCACAGATTTAACGTAGGCTTTGTTGCTCGTACATAACATTTAATTGTAATAGTACATTTATATTAGTGCTACATTTGTTTTGAGGATATTTTTAGGGGTTTTAGTGCTTCACCCACACTCACTGATATATATATATATATATATATATATATATATATATATATATATATATATATATATATATATATATATATATATATACAGAGGGAATCGTCTACCATACAGCTAAATAAAAGCCCCCAAAAAATGGCAAAAATGAACAACCCTGAGTGTGATATTCACTCTCTTTTCTTCCCCGTTTTAAACCCGGCCCCCACCCCTCCCCCTCTCTAATGGCCCAGACATCCCATAATATGCCCAACGAATACCCCCCCCCACCCACCCACCTTTAATCTCAGTCTGAACCCCATACTAAATCATGCAGAACTGTTCATAAACTGATTTCTGCTCTCTACTGAGCATCCTTGTATTTGCGGGTTCATAGACTAGACGTTATCCTTCAGTTTGTTGTTTAATTGTTTTTGTACATCTTTCAGACATTTATGCACATTTTAAACATTATGTAAAAGGGAAGTAATCAGTCCAAATTTGAGACATTCAATATACATTATGATATAATGGCCATACCCTTTTCCATGACCACATATTCCCCACCCCCATCCTATTCCGGAGCATTGTGATTGATTAATTTTACCACGTGAACTTATTGTACTTCATTAAGTAAACAAAGGATGTTGGTTATAATGCATTAGCTCAGGGTCCCCATTGCAACAAATGCAACACACACAATACCATATGTAGTTCAGGTGTGTGAATCTTTCATTCTAATAAAACTGAGATATGTTGCATGATATGCATGGGGAAATATAAGAGATCATGTGTAATTTTCCAAAAGACTTGAAATCAGGTCAAGTGCACGCTCTTTAATAATTAATAATGCTTATAGGCGCAATGGGTTTGTATTTTTGTGGATCGCATAGAACTACATATCTTTAGCAATATAAAGATATATTTTCTGAGTGATCGCATATCTGAATGATTAAATGGAAGATCAATATATTTTTTTTCAGGGAATGTCTTGCTATTCCATTTGTACTTGACTTGCACTATAGACATCATCTGCACATAAGTGTGTATACAGATGTTCAGGTCGAGTCAGTGTCTGGATTAGAAATGTTCGACACATCTATAACCTGAAAATATGATCACTTCAATAGCTGTGACTCTCTTCCAGATGTGCTTAAGAACTATGTGCTATTTTCAATACCAACATAAAGCCATCAGTTTTGATTGCGACTTCTAACATACTCTAGCAGAGAATGGTTAGGATCTATGCAGTGTGTTTATTCAGTAGAAACTCAATCCATAATTCATTCAACTGCAGTAAACTCAGCCTGGAGAACAAAATCCTGTAAATTAACACAAGGAGTTCTAGGAGAAGACAACGAAACCCTTTTGTAAAATGGTTAAGAATTAGTAAATGAACTGCTCTGCTGTCTGTATTTAGTGGTTGGTTAACTAGGATAATGAAATTCGTGAGGAACGTGTTGATGGTGACCTCTAGTGATTGACTGTGGAAATCTTGGATAAGAATATAATATATCTCCTCCTAGTGACCAGGAGTAATATATCCACAACTTGCACGACCTGAAGATTTGCTGATTATATAGTTACACATCTTAATTTGTTTTGTTTGCAATGTCTGATTTAATTCTCATTAGAACCTAAAATACACCTTACATTTACAAACAAATACGTCATTTAAATTCATGCAAATGATCTTATTTGTTTATGTTTACACTACCATTCAAAGGTGTAAGTTAAGTTAAATTAATTTATACTTTTATTCATTCAGGTTGCATTGAATTGATCAAAAGTGGTTTCTATTTCAAATAAATGCTGTATTTATTGTATTCATAAAATGATCCTGAAAAAATGATCATGGTTTCACAAAAATGTTAAGCATGCAACTGTTTTAAACATTGATAATAATAAGAGATGTTTCTTGATTTCTGAAGGAACATTTGACTCTGAAGACTGGAGAAATGGCTGCTGAAAATTCAGCTTATCAGATATGATACCTACAAAAGTTGTGAGTATAAAAATACATTCATTGCATTAACTATTTATTTAAATGTGATTCCATTAAAATGCTATATTGGTAGAATCAAGCAGTTTGTAACATTAACATGAGTGTTAACATGTTTTGAGATGCACACACTGCTGTTTATTCTCTTCTAAGAAATTATAACAGACTGTGACCTGTTTGCTATAAAGTGAATTTGACACATGCTGGGAAGCCATGCATGACTCAACAGAATACATATACCATAGATTTGTTTATTCAGGCTCTAATGTCAACACAATGAAAAAATCTTTCTTTTAAGAGTGGCATTTCAAAAGAGACACTGCTGATATATCCTTGAATCACTGTTGGCAGGTTATATACTGTATATATGTTTATTCAGCACAATAAATATCTAGTTTCAGGACAGCCTTCAACTGCTTTGCCAAAACAAACACAAATTTTGTCAATATTTCATCCACTTGAGTTTTGGATTATTGACCTTAGTTGGTTAATTTGTCTATAATTGTTGTATAATGTATTTAAATTATTTTCTTAAAAGAAATGTCATGAACAGATTGTAGGACACAAAAATAAGGTTCACTCAATGACATTTCTATATCTAAACCATTAACTGAACGTAATAGTGATTCAAGGGGCCTGATGATTCATGAACATTTACTATTGCTTGTGTTTTAATGCAAATTTTAATATTCTGATAGTGTTTCCAATTTTTCTTTTGTGAATTTAGAACAAACATGTCAGGTTTGAGAAACTGGCACCAGTTCTTTAGAGATCAGACTCATTATAAAGACGTGACACTTTTAGTTAAAAATCTATTTCTTGTTAGTGAAACCTACTTCTGCTACTAGGCTTTGTGGATGGAGGAGGAACATTATTCTCTAATAACATTAATAAAAAAACATGAAACATCACTCAGAACTCAGAAGAAGCACCACAAAATAAAGTAGTTTTGTGGCTGAGGTTTGTATAGCCTGTTATTCTCAAAATAATATACAGTATCTCAGTATGAATGTATGTAGTGTTAAGATCAGTGTGACCCAATTCCCTGAAAAAATGATCTCATTAAAATAAACAGTGTAATCACAGATTATCCTTCACTCACCTTTATGTGCCGATCTCATATACTTTTCACACTTGCACACGTACAAACACAATGAATATATAAATATAATCTATTTTCACCTGTGATACAATTATATCTGTCAGTCAGCAAACCCCTGAATAATCATCCAGTTGTCTTCATAAATATAGAAATAATTTGTTCAATTAAATAATGTAATCGTTAAATTTAAAAAAAAATTAAAGCAATGCATAATACTTCCGTAATGAGTGACATTTCTGTGTAAAATTCAATAAAGGAAAAATTGTTAGACTGAGCTTGATTTTATCAATTGGGAATTTTGTGTAAAATGGTGGGTCCCAAATTGATCTAAATGTGATTTTACTAAAACAACGATTAGATTTTTAGCTATTTGTTAACAAATATGCAAAAGCCAAAGTGACATCAGCAGAAAAGGAATTGAACGAACCACTTATTGAACGATCATCAAACATTTCTGTTTTATTATTTGGGAAATTGTGCACTGATAAGTCATGCAAAATAACAAAAAATCATATTTTACATAATCATATATATATAAGTCATGCAAAATAACAAAAAATCATATTTTACATAATCATATATATTTTTTTAAAACAATAACATTTTAAGACGCTCTTTGTAACTCGCAAAAAAGTTACAATTCACATGAATTCATGAATTAAAAAGTAAACAGAAATTCTCAAAAAAATGTCCTATTAATCTTATTTTTTTAAATATGTTTTACGAATTCTATCACTACTGTAAATTCGGGATTAAATAAAATTTGCGATAGCATTCCCCCTTTTGGTCGATCGCTGATTGGTCGATCGTGAGTGACAGGTTGTTCCGCCCTCGCGCCAGTAAATACGTCATCAGAGAAGAGGATGGGAATTTAATCATGCAATTGAAATAATAACTAATTCAATATTTCATTAAGAAAAATGAATTTTGATTTCATGGTGACTTTAATAGTCATCAGATTCAGAAGTTTTGCATTCCCTTAACACTGGAAGATTTGAGTCTACCCAGTTCCTCCATCTATTTTTACCAGCTGTCACAGAGGAACATTGCAGTACCCAGTGTTTGTTGTTTCCCCTCCTCTTCCCGGGTCCCTCGTTCCCGCTTATTAATCAGTCGCCTTGACCTACTCATCCCCCCTCTTTCTCTCCTCCTCTCTCTCTAATTCTCAGCATCTTCCTCTGACTCATCTTTTCATCCCCTCCCCGTCTGTTTCTCCTCTCATCTCGCTCTCATTCTGGTTTCCACCCACCCTCGCTCTGTTTTGCCTCTCTCTTCCGCAGTTCAACACTTCTTTCCAGGCTTGCGTCTCGCAAGGCTACGCGCACTGACGGCAGGTAATCATCGCATGAAAGCATTTTTTTTCTTGTTTGCACTTTCCGCTGCGCCTTTGCAGGATTGCATCATAAATGCATCTGTTGCGAGGCCATTAAGATGGTTTGGCTTGGCCATATATAATGCTATCGAATGGGTTAATATAGGCTCTGGGATGACTTTGTGCATGTTGCATTAATTAATCAGGAATTAATTGAGCAGCAGCGATGTGTTGATTAATTGACAAATCTGTTTAGGGCATGCATGTATCTGCGGACATGTCTTCTGCATGAGGAGTCACTCCTTAGGGGATGCTGGATGTGAATTTGGGTGGCAGTGTTTTTTTTCTGGTGCCCGCTGCTCGGGGGTCGGCCAAGTGGATCCCGCACTATGTGTCTGTTTGTAGGCTACATAGGTTACTTGTTATTAATGTGCGTCCAATGTTCTCATTGGTGACGGGATGATCGAGCAATTTTACTGTATTGATCTTGAGTAAAATCTTTATGTTTATTTGAGCATAGCAGTGCTGCCTATATTTTCAATTGCCAAATTCCCACAACACGTTTTTTATAATTAGTATTAAAACGAAACGATTAAAGCAGTTAAGTAGGCTATGAGAATCATACATAATTAGTTCATTGCGCGAGTTCCGAGTCTTTCGTATATTTGTCACGTGACAAACGCAAAAACGTCCCATCACTGGTTCTTATTTCTGTCCATCTCCAATGCGCGCTTCGATGATCCAGAAAGCTCTTCTTTTCGCCAAAGGGATGTTAAATTATGTATATTTTTCTTGCCCCATCACGCCACTTTCTGCGGTATCCACCCCACCCCTCCGTTGATCGCCCCCTCCCCCCTGTATCTGACAGCCCGCTTGCTGCAGTACCACTCTCGGATTTAGATGCACGATCATGAGCTGGTCGCACCGTGCGGCACCTGCGGACATATAGCCTACATGCCCGTCTTGTCATTGCAAATAAAGCCCCACCTTTCCCCCCAGTCTATATTCTGGTGGTCGGTGCTGCTGCTGTGAGACGCGCATTCCGTTAGCAAGGTGACACGTGTGCTGCCCATGTCGGTCGTGGCACATTTAGAATAAAATGAGCATGTTCTGGCTTTTTATTGGCTGCCAGCGTGGCATGTCGATGCTTGAGCTATATCTGTCATTGGTAAGAAGGACGGAACTGAATGTTCCAGAAAAATAGTCCTATTTTCAAAGCAATCAGATTTATTGGTACTCCTGATGTATTTGTATATTGAGTCAAAATGGATGCTAGTCACTTTATGCAAGTTCCTGGTCTTATTTTGAACGATTAATCAGTGCACATCATTGTAAATGTTACATTTCTTTATCTTAATAATTGAATAGTTGCTCAATAAAGCTTGTATGTAAATGGATAGCCAAAATAGGTATTGTTTTTCATGATCCAATCCATTCTCGGCTAACTTCTTTCCTACAAAAAAAAAAAATTTCCAGATGTTGACCCTTGGAGGTGATCAGGCAGTGATCGTGTTCATTTAGACATATTGTTTTATCTCCTCTCCAGGTGGAAAATATGAATTACCTTAGTAATTACCTTAGACTTACCCGAGTAAGTCTGTGGATTAAAAGAATTACATAAAAATGCAGTATTTCATGACAAAATGCAGTTTTGTACACCTGAAGACAAGAATTTTAGTCTTAACAGAATTCTAAACCCCATAATTCCATTTTGTGTAATGAATGTACTTTTCCAAACACCTTCATGAAATGAAATGGCCTTTTTGTTCACAAATTGCTCACAAATGGGCTCTGTGCACGGCGGTATTTCCGGTGAAGGTCTAAGGATGCTCGATAACTTCCACCGATCGTAGAGTCCAATGCAATACCCAGAATTTATATTGGATTTTATACTCTACGGTTATACTGAAAGAAACGTTAGTCACAAAAACAGACACCCCTCGTTGTGTTTATGCTTCTTTTTAAAATTATATTAAATAAACATAAAATTACATTCTAAACGTATGAAAGTTTAGTTTCAAAGACGGAGAGTAAATTTTGAAGACTTTGCCACAATTCCGTTTTCCTCGGTTTTCCTCCACTTTATTCTCCCCAACCGGAAACAGAAGAGCATTCTTGCGTCAAATGCGGAACTTATGCGTGCATATAGCCTATTGCTCATTCTGGTAATCGTTGTCTAGATCACAAAATACATTATGTCCATTAAAAACCCTAGGTCATTATTTACATTTATGTGTTTTGCATATGAGCAATATTTATAATATGTAAAAGGAGATTTATGGCAGATGCAGGTTGACCAAAACAGTGTTCTGACCCACTCACTGTTAGATATTTATCTTTCTCACACAAAGTCAATTAATTTGAGTCCATGAGTCTCTAAACATCATGACCAATGATGGCAGAAGTTAAGCTCTCATGCTGTCTTGTTTCCTCTCTGTCTTTAAGGATGTCCATTGTGAGCATCATTGCCAGGGAAATCCTGGACTCTCGGGGAAACCCTACAGTGGAGGTTGACCTGAGAACTGATAAAGGTGAATCAATAGAGCCTGTCTTCAAAAGGACACTGAGCAGAATGACATCTTGGATCTTAAAAGCAAAGGAATATGTGTTATCTACAATGTAAATTGAGTTCCTGGATGAATGTGCAAAAAATTGCATTTATTGAAAGCATCTTCAAAAAAGCATACCTGTAAAATACAATTTATAAAATACATGTTGTCCACATGCAAGTAACTTGTAAGAGACAAATGTAAATGCATAGAAATTTATGTTGACACAGATCCACCAGTAAGATATGGATGCACTATGTATTAAAGTCCGGTATAAAAGAATGACAGATTTGAAGTGTCAGTGTGTTTTCAGGTCTGTTCAGGGCTGCGGTGCCCAGCGGAGCATCGACAGGCATCTATGAGGCTCTGGAACTCAGAGATGGAGACAAGAGCCGTTACAAGGGCAAAGGTGAGCGATCAGAGGTACTCCATTGTAACAGTGGCACTATTATATAACATTAGATTGTTTAAAGTGCCTCAGTTATGCTTTTTCTAATATTATTTTATGCATTGTGTAATTGCTGTTTGTGAATGTAAAATGATTGCAAAGTTTTAAAGATCAACAATGCAACACATTTGCATAATGCCAGCCTATGGTCTTCATTGGCTGCCCACGAGTGACGTCTACTTTGAACTGCCCTCAAACACTGTTGTAGCTGAGGCCTGGATGGGTTTGGTTCGTGTTTGTCGACATGTCGAGAAGTCCCTGTTTTCAGCGCTGCACATTTACCTAGTATGCAATATAAAGTTACGAAACTCGGGCTCAAATTAATACAGTAACAAAGCCATCGTTACTGTTCGTATTACTGGGTATCAAATGGTGAGTAATTCAGATATGCCTGTTACGTTTTTTAAATGCTCTGTAGGCGGTGGACCAATCACAACAGACCGGCCATCTGACCAATCAGAGCAGAGTAGCTCACGGAACCTGTTTAAACCTGTTTAAAGCAAAAGTAGGACATTTAAAATAGAAAATCGGGGTACTTAAACACCAGTTTTGTAGCCGCCTGCTATAGTTTTGTTTTTTGATCTGTCTTGACCAGATTTCTTGTGGATGTCTTGTGTTTTAAGGTGTTCTGAAGGCTGTTGGTCACATTAATGACACTCTTGGACCAGCCATCATTGCATCTGTAAGTGAAAAAATGGTCTTGTTTAATGAACCTTATTTTTTATAACAAATAACCAAACTATTCGTTTTCAACCAGCATGAGAAGGATGATAAACGGCAGTCTGTGGATTTTTGCTTATTTATGAAAAATATTATCTACATTAACCTGAGACTCATTTTCTGCAAGAAAAAAATTACAAAAAATCATTTGCAGCTAATATTCAAAATATACTTGGTTTAATGAGGGCACATCTTGTATTTAAACCTACGATATTCCTTTAAAATGAACGTGACTTATTTCTTTCCACTATGTTTTACATTATTTTACCGTTATATTTTTTCATTCATACATGTTTTTCTTCAGATGTTTGTCGGCACTTTCCCAATAATCAGCTTTCATTCACAGTTAATTTCTAAGCAATTGTTAATTTAATTATTTGTTATTTGTTTGTTTGTTTGTTTGTTTTACAGATCAGATTCCGATCAGATGGGATCAGAATCAGATCCCACCCCTGCACTTTTTGAATCATTTTTCTTTTTTTTTATATTTTATACCCATTTACTTGTAACAGGAGATTTTAAAACAGGTCCAACTGCTTCAAATCTCCCAAAGACAGAGACACAAAATCTCCTATTATCCAGGTCTTGATTTTCATTCTGATCTACACATTCCATTCTTTCGTTTTCATGTTTTTTTTTTTTTACTTTCATGTCCAAAATGCGAAAGCTAAAGCAAATACAAAAATACTCAAATGCTGCAAGAGTACTTTTAGACTGATTTGACTTTGATGATGATTTTTAATTTCACAGCAGCAGGGCTAATGATAAGGCAACATTTTCATCAAGCATTAATCAAGCGCTGTATTTTATTAATCTGGACAATTTTATCTTTCATGATGTGAACTTTAGGAGATCAGTGTGGTGGAACAGGAGAAACTAGACAACATGATGATTGAAATGGATGGCACAGAGAACAAATGTAAGTTATTATCTTATATGATAACAATCACATTTTAAGAAATAGTTCCACCAAAATGGAAATGGAAAATGGATTTTTTTTATTTGAAATAGCAATATTTCGCAACAATACAGGTATAAATGCCTTTCTAACTGTCATTTTTGATCCCTTAAATTTTAATCATTAAAAAAAAAAACTTACTGACCCCCAAATTCTTAAACTAATATTTAAAAATAATTATATACAAATATTTAAAAGAAATTAATAATTTCACCACATATTCCAATAATGTAAAAAAAAATTCAATGTACAGTATATGGATTTTTTACTACTTTTCTACACAATAAATCACATAAAAATAATATAATAATAAAAAGAATGTTAATTGCTATCTGTTCATCATGTCTACAGCCCAGTTTGGTGCGAACGCCATCCTGGGAGTGTCTCTGGCCATCTGCAAGGCTGGTGCGACAGAGAAAGGCGTCCCTCTGTATCGTCATATTGCTGATCTGGCAGGAAACACAGAGCTAGTGCTGCCAGTTCCTGTAAGAAATCTCATTACTCAATTGCATGGTTTAGTACGCAACATAATAATTCACATCTGTAGGTATGTTTTTTCTTGATGATCTCGGGAAATAGACTGACTAAGCACATTTTCTCGGTCTCACTTGTCAGGCGTTTAATGTAATCAACGGAGGCTCCCATGCTGGAAACAAGCTCGCCATGCAGGAATTCATGGTACTTCCTGTGGGGGCGGAGTCATTCCGTGACGCGCTGCGTGTCGGAGCCGAGCTCTACCAGACGCTGAAGGGTGTCATCAAGGAGAAGTACGGCCAAGACGCCACCAGACGTCGGTGACGAGGGAGGTTTTGCCCCGAACATCCTGGAGAACAGTGAAGGTGTGTGTGAGTCTGTGCATCACCTTGTCTGAGCTGATCCAATTTAATCATAATGAATTTATCTACTGTTCTGCTCTGTTGGCTTCTCTATGACGTCTCCACAGCTCTTGAGTTGATAAAGACGGCCATAGACAAGGCCGGGTTCACAGATAAAGTTGTGATCGGGATGGATGTAGCCGCCTCCGAGTTCTACCGCTGACGGGAAGTACGACCTTGACTTCAAGTCCCCTCCAAACCCAGACAGACACATCACCGGCGATGAGCTGTTAGAGATCTACCAGACGTTTGTCAATGATTATCCAGGTAAATTGTGAAGAATAAAAGAAACGCTTCAGAAGGCCTTTATTAACCCTTGGAGCCATATCAATTACTTTTATGATGCATGGATGCTCTTTTTTGGGCTTCAAAATCTAGGGTACCATTCACTCCCATTATAAAGCTTGGAAAAGCCATGATATTTTATAATAAAACTTGTGTTTGGCTGAATATACAGCTTGGATGGCTTGAGGGTGAGTTAAAGGAGAACTCTGGTCAATTTTAACATTGAGCTAATTTGGTTGTACATTTGGAGTGCTGTCAGTACATACAAAAACAACAAAAATCGGTGTTGCCTACACCGTGTTATCGTCTTTTTAAAATCTGCACCTGTTGACTTCAAGGGGCATGTTCTAAACCTGCTTTTAGCATCTTAACATCCTTGATTTGTCATTACGAGTGCACAGCCATGTGAGTGGTGTTATTAAGAGTGACCACGGTCAATCTGACTGCAGTAGATCTGAAAGATATTAATAAAAATGATAATTCAGGCAGCTCACATACCTGTATTTGCTTCCTGTTTTCGGCTCGAAGCCCACAGTAGTCGATTGTTCGAGTTCACGCGCACGATCATTAGTTATCTCTAAACCTATCACTGTGTGGTGTTCTGAGAATATCAGCTCAAATGGATAGTTCATCTGAATCAGATGTTGAACACACAGTGTTGGGTTTGAGATGATATTCACCAATGATCGTGCGCGTGAGATCGACAATCGACTACTGTGGGCTTCGACCTGAAAACAGGAAGCAAATAGAGGTATGTGCGCTGGCTGAATTAACATCATTTTTATTCATATCTTTCACATCTACTGCAGTCAGATTGACTGTGGTCACTCTTAATAACACCAATCACATGGCTGTGCACTCGTAATGACAAATCAAGGATGTTAAGAGGCTAAAAGCAGGTTTAGAACATGCCCCATTGAAGTCAACAGGGTGCTAATTTTAAAAGACGATAACACGGTGTAGGCAACACCGTTTTTTGTCGTTTTTGTCTGTACTGACAGCACTCCAAATGTACAAAAAATTAGCTGAATGTTAAAATTGACCAGAGTTCTCCTTTAAGTAAGGGATAATTTTCATTTTTGGGGAACTAACCCTTTAAAACCCAGAATATTCTATCATGTTTTTGTTCCATCATCATTGACAGTGGTGTCCATTGAAGACCCGTTTGATCAGGATGACTGGGCCGCTTGGACAAACATGACTGGTTCAGTGGGGATTCAGATTGTGGGCGACGACCTGACCGTGACAAACCCAAAGAGGATAGAGAAGGCAGCAGAAGACCGCGCATGCAACTGTCTGCTCCTGAAGGTTAACCAGATCGGCACCGTCACAGAGGCCATCCAGGCGTGAGTAACTCTAAACTATGTCTAATAAACCAGCATTTTCTAGCTCCTTACCTTCCCATTTTGAACTGTGTATCCCTCAGATGTAAGCTCCGCTCAGGCCAACGGATGGGGCGTGATGGTCAGCCATCGCTCAGGAGAGACAGAAGACACTTTTATCGCTGATCTAGTGGTGGGACTCTGCACTGGACAGGTACGCACACTTACACAAATGTAACCAGTAAGTAAAGATATTATATGGTTTATATATTTTTGATGTGCTTTACAAAAAAGTTTGATTAACTTGACAAACTTTCACTCTTTATCTCTCTTATCTTTCAGATAAAGACAGGAGCTCCGTGTAGATCCGAAGCGTCTTCGCCAAATACAACCAACTTATGAGGCAAGAGAGCGTTCAACACACTATTTTTAGCAATGCAATTAAAACATCCATTCGAATCCCCAAAACAACGTCAAAATATTTTTCGCATGCGTTTTGCCTTTTTCTAACATTGCTAACATTGACAATTTTTCGGCTTTCCATGTTTTCACTCTTATTCTGTTGCTATTGCGCTTCTGACAGAATACTGAATCTGCTGGTTAAAATAGGCGAAGAAGAAGCAGAAACAAGGGGTAGCATAATGTAAGAAGATGCATATGTAAAATAAGCATTAAACAGCATCAATCAAAACTGCCAAATGTTACCAAATGAAGTGTCGACCCAAGATGAGCTTTAGGACTGCAAACTTTGAGGGTGTTGATGAACTCAATCTACTCCATCTGTGTTTTGATCATTGGACTGAACCCGATCCAGGCACGTTTTTTGAAACGTTCCCACATTCAAGTGTCAAAAAAAAAAAGATTTTGGTAAATTATCAAAAAAGCTGGCGGTGACTGACATTTTTTATTTTTTTTTTACCGTTGAGGAAAGAGTTAAACATGCCGTTGCTAAAATCTAACATACTATTTTAGCAAAGCATCTCCAAAGAGGTATTTATTTTTGGGTTAGGGTTTATTTTGCTTTTTTGAAACAACTTCTAATCATATTTTTAGTGTTTTATTATTTTTATTGTTCATACATGTTTATGTTTATGTATCTAACACTAAGAACTGAACGTCTTGCTTAACTCATCTTTCATTGATTGTTGCTTGTTTCCGAATAAAATAAAAATAAAAAAGGTAATTGTGACTTTTTGTCTCACAATTTCGGACATTTTCCCGCAATTGTGAGAAAGTCAGAATTGTGAGATTAAAAATGTGCAATTACATTTTTGATTTTTTATTCTGTGGTGGAAACAGGCTTATCCCAGAGACTTCCATTGAATGAAATACTTGAGCCATATTTTGAGATTTTAAAAATGTATCTTTTTGCAATTTTTCAGCGCATTGCTAGGTTGTTAGCCACTGGCCAGTAATCAACCACTTAGCAACCACTCAAACCCCCATAGCAACACCCTGGCAACAATTCTAACATTGTAGTGCCACTAGATCCCACAGAAACACCATTCATATTTTCTTCAAAAAATGTAAAAAATCATTTGTTTCGATTTCATTTGTGCCTCAATGCATGCTCTCATGAAAATGACTCAACTCGCATAATAACTGACTGTTGTACTTAAAATCTCCAGTCTCAAAAATAACAGTGGCTGCAAAAAGAACCAATATAATTACTTTGATTAACATTGCTGATTACAGGCTTCTAGCTCGTTCTCCGTCACCTCCTGTTCCCATATAATTAATCCATGTCCATCTGTCTCTTTTTTTCTGCCTCACAGGATTGAAGAAGAATTGGGTGATCAGGCTCGTTTCGCCGGGCACAATTTCAGAAACCCTAGCGCTCTGTGAGGCTGACGTCACCGCACCGAATTCACATGAAAAAAAAACAACAACTGACAAACAGAGTATGTACTGCACTGAACGACTGACTACCCCTGACATTCCCTGAAATCATTCAAAAGGCATCAAAACAGCACTATTTGCACTGAGATACTAAAAAGGACTTACTCAGACACTCAAAATATGTATTTAAAACTGAACTGGACTGCGGACAGGCTTCGATGAGACCAAATATTATGCACAGTGGATCCTGGACAGACCAACATTATGCACAAGTGATTCTGAGGTACTTGACAGGCAAAACATGTGCACAGAGTGGACATGCATGCGTAAGATACAGAAAATGAACCTTGAATCTAACAAGGCAAAGACTTATTTGTCTAAAAAGGATTTAACTCAGATGGAATAAAAGTAGATATTTATTTGAATTAGGTGTAATCTTTAAATTTAAGCATCAATTTAGATGTGAAATATATGTAAATAACAAAATCTAGATTGACTTGCCACTCTAAAGAAATCAAATGTAAGAAATTTTATGGTTCATTGCATGAGGACATGGTAGAAACGGTAGAAAAATAAAATAGTTACATGAATATTAATGCAGCAGTGAGTTTTCTTATGGGAAGATTGACAGTGAAGTATTCAGATATATATATGGGACCAGCGTTTACTCTAAAAGACAGTTTACTAAGTAGTTTGCCCAGGGCATTAGAGGCTTTTTATTATACAATCCTCTCTTTCTCAGACACAGTGTTTGTGTCCATCTCTGACCCAAAAGCATGAAGAAAAAAAGCCTTTTAAAACAAACAGTTACTCAGTTAAAAGAAAAGACCAAATCAGCAAATTAAAATAAAATATGGTGCTTGAACATTGACTTAATTCATTTTAGTATATTAAAAATTCTAAATAATGTGTGTAGAATCTATTTCTTTTCATAAAGATGCTTCGCTATTTAAACCAACATTGAAAGTTCATACGTTTCTGTAAATCAATGTCATTGAGTTGGGAGGTCTCAAATATGTCCTCGTGTGATTATGTTATCAACTTCACCCTACATAGATCAACACAAACACACACACACACACACACACACAAGATAATTAAATCTAAAAGTATTGAACAGTTCACGTCACTTCTAATAACAATAATTATATTCAAAAGTCCCCAAATCTTCATACGTCTGCCTGATTTTCTCATGCAATGACTCTTAAAATATACTTTCGCATTTTCTTTCACCCTGGATCTTAAAGGGGAAGTGAATTTTCTTTAAAAGAATAGTTTACCCTAAAATGAAAGTTCTTCCAAATTTCTTTCTTCTGCTGAACACAAAAGAAGATTTCAAAGACGGTAGCCATTGACTTCCATATTACCAACACTCTTCAAAATACCTTCTTTTGTGTTCAGCGGAAGAAAGAAACTTGCACCGATTTGGGAGTGAGTAAAGGATGACAGAATTTTCATTTTTGGGTGAACTATCCCTTTAAATGGGTAAAACCCTTCCTCCTCTCCCATCTTAATGTGGATATTAAGTGAGCCATTCGTAGGTAGCTTTTCTTAAAGATTGTAAATACTGTTGATCTGTGGCTCAACCAATGGCGTGTGTTTGGGGCAGAGTTACCTTCGTCCAAATCATAAGAAACGGGGCAGAGAGCAGTAGAAATGACACGCTTCTCCTTCAAGAAGTGAACGAAAGAGACATAACAATCACAATGACGGATCTAATTCAAGAACTCGACCGACAGACACGCTTACACGGATAGAGACACACATTCACTCACATTTGTGTAGCAAAGTCTCACCCTCAACACACACACGACTCCTTATTCTCTGCCACCTTGGACTTGCAGTCTGTGTTTCTTCCTTTCTCGTTGTTTCATCTGTATCCTCCACCCCTTTCCCTTCTTGTGGTTATGACTTGGCTTGTTCCCCCTTACCTGAAATCTTTTTTCTCCTTGATGACTTGTCTTTTCGTTATTTTGTGGTGAAAGAAGGAAAAGAAAGCAAGATGGAGAGAAAATAAAAAAAGAACTGACAAGTCTGTCAAAGAATAATGTGATGGAATATTAAAGCTGTCGTTACTTTCGTTACCCTCGAAGTCTCTAAGTGTGTTTTCTTCTCTTCTTTAAAAGCAGAGGAGGACGTTTAAATGGCTTTTCGACATTTAGATGCTCAATTATGAAACAGAAGATGTGAATGCTTTTATAGGTTTTTAAAATTGCTGCTCGTCGCCTACATTACAAAACGTAAAATACAAATAGTTATATAAAAAAATACATGCATTACTTTTCAAAAGTTTGAGGTCAGTACGTTTTTTCTTTGAAAGAAAATAATACGTTCCATTAAACTGATCAAAAGTGTCAGTGAAGGCATTTATAATGTTACAAAAGATTTCTGTTTCAAATAAATGCTGTTCATTTGAACTTTATATTCAGTCAAAGAATCCTGAACAATGCTTCATGGTTTGCACACACACATGTAAAAATACTCTTAAAATAATTTACACCGTGCAGTCTTTAGTTTCAGTCTGCACAGCATTTACACTACCGGTCAAAAGTTTAGGGTCGGTTTTTATGTTTTTAAAAGAAGTCTCTTCTGCTCACCAAGGCTGCAATTTTTTGATAAAAAATACACAAAAAACACAGTAATATTGTGAAATATTATGACAATTTAAAATGACTTTTTTATGTTAATATATATTAAAATGTAATTTATTCCTCTGAAAAAAAGCTGAATTTTCAGCAGTCCAGTCTTCAGTGTCACATGATCCTTCACAAATCACTCTAATATGATGATTTTATGCTCCAAAAACATGTATGATTATTATCCATGTTGAAAAGAGTTTTTTACATTTTTATTTCAGGATTCTTTGATGAATAGAAAGTTCAAAAGAACAGCTTTTATCTGAAATGGAAAACTTTTGTTACATTAAACACTACCCTTTAAAAAGTTTGGGATCAGTAAGAATTTATTTTTTATTTTTGGGGAAATAAATAAGAAATCAATACTTCTAATTCATCAAGGATGAGTTACATTGATCAAAAGTTACAGTAAAGACATTTATAATGTTAGAAAAGATTCTAATTAAATAAATGCTGTTCTTTTGAACTTTCTATTCATCAAAGAATCCTGAAATAAAAATGTAAAAAACTGTTTTCAACATGGATAATAATCATACATGTTTTTGGAGCATAAAATCATCATATTAGAGTGATTTGTGAAGGATCATGTGACACTGAAGACTGGAGTAATGATGCTGAAAATTAGCTTTTGATGCATAGGAATAAAGTACATTTTAATATATATCAACATGAAAAAGTCATTTTAAATTGTCATAATATTTCACAATATTACTGTGTTTTTTGTGTATTTTATTATAAAAACAATTGCAGCCTTGGTGAGCAGAAGAGACTTCTTTTAAAAACATAAATAAACGTTACTGACCCTAAACTTTTGATCGGTAGTATATGTCTGCGATGAAAGGAGAAAAACAATCTTTAGACCAAGTGAAGACACCATGAGAAGAACTGTATAAGTACATTTTTTATTTTCTACCCGAGGTAGTCATTTCTACAGAGGATAAAGTGCTCTTAAAGTCACTACAAACTTCACCGCTGGTCTTGTAAGTTCATCAGTGTGGAGTGTACAGTGTGTTAGACTTCAAGTAATGTGCTCTGCAAGTGCATAGACAATACAGTGGTTTACTTTCAAGCCAGCAGCAAATAAAGAACTAACGTGCCGCAGCTGTCTTCCACTTTTATATTAACACATTTTTAGTAGGAAGGGAGATACTATGAGCATTTCCAGACGCAATAACCCAACTGCAACCATTAAACAAGCAGGCGAGTTAAAGCAATACAACCACAAATCAACATTCAGACCTGCTGGAATGACAAGAAGCTGGTATATACTTATTAGTGCAGCAGTTTGGACCCTCAAAACAGTTATGAGCGGGCATTTATGATGTCAACAAACTCAGGCTTAAGGGAAGCACCTCCAACCAGGAAGCCATCAATGTCAGCCTGGGCCGCAAGCTCTTTACAGTTTCCCCCAGTAACAGAGCCTGTCAAATGAGGGAAGAGCATGAACTTACAAATCAGAATTTTATTTTTCTATTAAATATAATACAATAAATCTTCGCTGTCATTTGGGTTATCCCAAAAATTAATATTCTGTAATTAATTACCCCCCCGAGCTTTCTGTCCCTTCACTGACTGCAATGTAATCACCATTTTTAAGGTAGGAGAGACATCGTTAAAATAGTCCTTGTGACTGTGTAAAAATGAATATGCTTTATCTAATCAAAAAATGTGTGGCAACAGATTACAAGCAATATTACTAATTAAATGTAACAAATTAGAATTGAGTAATAATTAATCTAATTAATTCCTTAAAAGTTTAAAATGAGTAAAACTTACAACAACAACCAAAAAACATAAATTGAAGTCACCATTATGGTGATCGGTTTTTGTTTTAAAATTACGGTTTTCTCCTTCCGTGATTCTGCTTGTTAACATCAGGTGTCTTCAATCTTGGCAATATAAAATAAAGAGTTCTTAATTAATCTTTGACGTCTGTCTGTATTTTTGTTTAATTTTTTGGTGTAAACTTTACTCAGTTTAAGTGGTTAACTTTTAAAGAATAATTTGATTAATTATTACTCAGTTCTAATTTGTTAAATTTAATTAATAATATGGCTTGTAATCTGTTGCCACAATTATATTGATTAGATAAAGCATATTAATTTTTACAGTGTAAAGTGACGGGAATACATTTTGTGTGTCAAGAAAGCAGACTGACATGGAAGAGAATTGTTGAATAAAGTTATTTTTAAGTATTCTCAACACTTCATAACATTAAGGTTAATGGAGTCACAAGGACTATTTTAACGATGTCTTTCCTACCTTGAAAGTGGTGTTTACGCTGCAATCAATGGAGAGACAGAAAGCTCTCAGATTTCATCAAAAATATCTTCATTTGTGTTCTGAGGATGGATGAAGGTCTTATGGAACGACACACGGGCGAGTTTTGACAGAATTTTCATTTTCGGATGAAACAATCCCATTAAATTGCATCATGCATGGACAAGCAAGGACATTCTGCAAAACTACCTTTGTGTTACACAGAAGAAAGAAGAACATAGTGAGGTGGCATGAGCTGAGTGAAGTATGTTGGGTGAAGTATGACAGACTCACCTCCGTAGATGATGCGCACAGATCCGGCTACTGCGTCCGACACGTTCTCTCTCAGCCATTCTCTCAGCTTCTCATGCACCTCCTGAGCCTGTAACACACAAACCAGAGCACATACAAGACTTTAAAGACTTCTTATACGCCGATTCAAATACATGATCATGAACTGAATGACTTAAAGTGCCTCATTATGCTTGTTTGCATATGATCTTTCATGTGCAACTGACACCATCATTACTGTTCGTATCACCGTTTATCAAAAGATCTGGAATTGAAATTCAGATATGATGATGGGCATTTTAGTTTACAATACGCACTGGACCAATCACAACAGACTGAGCCGTCTGCCTGATTTATATAGATTTAGTTTTGGTTAACCAGACTTCATATGGAGGTCAATTTGTTTCAAACAACTGTTTTGGGTGAACTATCCATTTAAGCATGTTATTACTCCTGCTTTAGTGCATATGCATTGCATGAAAGCTATAAAACATGGAGTTGAAACATATTATGATGACATTTTGATCTATGGATTACGTCAAAACAGATTTACCTGATCAGGAGTGGCAGTTTTTCCAGTTCCAATCGCCCACACTGGTTCATATGCTAAAACCACACGAGCCCAGTCCTTCACATTGTCTATAAAATATATAAATTCATCATGGCATTTAGTGTTTTATAGGCTTTATGTATACAATCATGAACAAAATAAGAGAGCTCAGCATATTTGCTGACAATCCATGCTATCAATGTTGAAATTGCATATTTTTTTATAAATGACCTGCAATAACTTTGGTCTGTTCAAACACCACATCTTCAGTGGTTCCAGCTTCTCTCTCTTCTAGTTTCTCCCCAATGCAGGCGATCACACCCAAATCATTCTCTAAGCAATGGGCCACTTTCTGGCCAATCAGCTGTAAGAGACATCACAGCCAATCAGAGTGAAACAGAGCTGAATGCAGAATAGCATGAATATGCATCGATATGACGTCTGAATTTCATCATACAGAAAAGCGGTTTTGACTCCTAGATCATTTTAAAATAAAATTCCCTCTCAAATCTCAACCTCATCGCTCTCGCCAAACACATGGCGCCTTTCAGAATGGCCCAGAATCACCCAGTCGATGCCACAGTCTTTAATCATCGCTGGACTACCGCCGAGAAGAAAAGGAGAGAGCGAGAAATACGCTTTTAAAGTTGACAGTGATAAATGGTTGTTCATGAAAACTATTTAAGATACCAATGAGCATGTATACCTGATCTCCCCGGTGAAGGCTCCTTTGGGTACCTTATAGCAGTTCTGGCGGCTACACCGATCCTCTGGTCCAGCTTAGACCTCACATAATCCAGATAGATGGACGGTGCTCCACACACCACCTCTAAACAATGAAGACAAAGCACTGTTATGATGATATATGATCATGAAAGCCAGCATGACTACTTTTAAAGGGTTATACTCATCCAAAAACTAAACATCTGTCAACCTTTACAATTACAAGTTTACATCCTCTGACTTAATTAGATCATTTCCTACTGAAAGAAAAGGAACATTTGGCTAACAATGCTTTTTTTATGCATGTGATATGGGACCAGAATGGGATACGGCTAACAGTTGTTTATATAATAAACTGTATTTTATGAAATTTGCATGCTTAAGGGATGAGGCTTCTGACAGCAGGCCTATGCAAAATTGTCAGCGTTTGTTATGAAAAATAACACATGATTGTGATAACATGCAATAATACAACTCAATATAAATATTGACTAGTTTATAAAGTTTATAAGTTATTTTTAATTAAAAATAGTCTGTGCACACGCGCCTACATGATCCATTTAAAGTGTCACGTGACGTCACGTAAAGCATCTCTGATGCGTCTAAATATCGTCTAAAAATGACTTGAAAATGAAAATTAGACTTTCCATTTGGCTCAAATGACAACTAAAATACGTTCTGCTTAATAATATTCTCTCAGGTAAACAACATAAGATCAAATGACGCCATGGACCTGTTTCATCGTTGAGACTGGCCGTGTTCAAGGTCATTATGAGCTCGCCCAGAGTCTCTTTATCGCCGTTCATTTTCCAGTTTCCCCCGACGAAGAATTTTCTTGAGGACATTATTGCAGGACAAACCAAACGGACCAAACACACCTACTGCGGTATTATCGCTCTCGTAAGCGAGTTTACGAATCCTACTATGGAAAAGGTGTGCTCGTTAATATTCAGGAGGTGTTCCTTGTCATTGGAAGGTCGCTAGAAACGTCACGAAACCTAATTAATATACATGAGGTCATGACGTCTATCTCCGTCGCCATTAAGCAATCATGCCAATTGAACGTAAGCATAGATATTTAATAATAATAATAGTATTTTTTCACAAGGTTAACCTTAGGAATACTAATCAGTTAAATTACCTAATATCTTTTTAACTATGGGCTGAGTAAAAGAGCTCAAAGAGTTAGTATTACAATGAGGCAAAAATGTGAAATTGCGTCTTTTTTTCCTCAATTCAAATTATCCATTTTATCCAAGATGGTTTTGGGATGTTTCCGAAGAGCATTGTGCTTCAATTGATTTTAAGAAAGTAATCTAAAAGATTTCACATGGTCAGTGCCATTTGCATGGCCTTCATATATTTAATGTCACTTTACATTAGGCTACACCGCTTTAGATATGAAGTTCATTCTGTGTAATTATTTTTACAATGAATTCTTTTTTATTATATTTCTTATGTAAGGAGTTTTAATCCCTTCCGAATGCTGTTGCCAGCATGTGCTTTTTCTTACAATGAGTATTGTTTCGAACAACATGGGGATACATTTTAATTTTTGGGTGAACTATCCCTTTTGAATAAAAATATTATGTCATATTTATATCATGTCTTCTTTCTCATTTCACAGCCAAAGCTTGGTCATCTCAGCCGTGCACCTATTGACTTCAGCTTTAGTCAATTAGTCTTCTGTGCCTCAGTGCTTGCTAATGTTTCTCTGGGCAAAGCTCTATTGAAAGTGGATTAGAGTAAGCCTCCTGTCCTCCTTCTAAGTGAAAAGAAAAAACAACTGTCTGATCTACTTTCTCAAGGTGAGATTGCAGTAGGTGATAAAATATACTTAAAGGAATTAGGTTTACTTAGGTTGTGACCTCATTATAGAAGTGAAAGCTTATAATACAAAGTTCTGTCATGAAACTCTAGATGGCACACAGGCTTATAAGTCCTTAACCCAATCTCCTTGCAATTACATCATTCTCTATAGGGCACAGCTGATTGGTTCCCACTTTTTTGGTAGAACAACACTGAAAAACGTGGAAGTTTTAGCAGTAGCAGTTTACAGCATGCTTTTTAGAAACCCCTCCACCTCCCCCAGCTCCACCTCCCATTCAATTTTTATGAATTTCCTTCTATTCATATTTTTTGGGCTTAATTAGATTTCATTTCTAATAATATTTCTTTCTGTCACGTATTCTTTAACAAGTCTTCAGTGCAAAGTTTTCACAATAAAGTAGTTTGGTTGTATTTTTTACAGTAATGGTGCTAAGATTAACATTGTTTTTTAATCAATTACTTCAAATGCCCTTAAATCATAAAACACATATTTTATTGGACATAACAGCTTGACAGACAAAGATAGCACACACCAAAATATCGTTTAATGCAGAATACTATGTTTATTAGAAAGGAATTCGAAGTAATCACTGCGACATTTAAGAGGAACTGTCTTGTATGTAAAAGCCCTACAAAAAGATGAAAGAAGTAAATACAGACATTTTCTCTTTTAGAATAATGTGCCATTTGGACTTTGGGGAAGTTTGTTAGAAATTAAAACGCAGCTGTATGCCAGGTTAAAGTTGCCAACAGCATCAAAGAGCCATCAGATTGGGAAAAGTCTCTGTACATTTTCTGCATTCTATCATTTCTAATACATAAAAATAGTCATGGAAACTTTCACCTAATGATGAGGATTTTTAACAGACAAAAACTATATATATTTTATTCTTGAATGATTATTCATTTTAAGAATTTCAAGTCAAAGTTTTGCTGTCATGATGAGATTGTCATTTTAACAATAATACAAACTGCACTCCTGTGTTCGTTGTAACTTACATTTTTACAATTAAATATTCCATGTAGATATTCTAATAAAATCCAGTCTTCCAGAAATCCCACACATACAGATGTGACATTCGTGTGTTTGTTTGTGTGTGTGAGAGATTCTTTGTTGCTTAGAATTTCTCATTTCTCATCCTCTCTCTCTCAACCTTTAATCATCCTTTCTGCCTTGTTCTCTTTCTTGTCTTGTTTCAGGGTCCAGTTCAGTTCCAAATCTTCAAGAAGCTGTCCCATGAGCCAGTGCAAACGCACATGCCATCTGGTGGTACTCCGGTGCAGCTCACCCTGTTGTCATGGCCAGACAACACGCCTACAAAGAGAGAAAGGAAGAAAGAAAGTGAGAAATGAATTTGATAGGACTTTGTTCTTCATGCATGCTTATTTATTCAAAGATGCAATGAAACGGAAGTAGCAAGTTGCAAAAAAAAAAAAGTCTAACCGAATATCCGAAAGAGAAAAAATGTAGGGTGGGGACTTTATGGGGGCTTTCAGCATCAGGGTTTAAGCTCACTAAGTCAGACGTCAGCAGAGAGACGTCTTTAATTTCACTGGAAGTGAATATGTATGGATGAATTGTTAACAATAAAATCTTTTAATTTCATGCAGACTTTATAGAAGACTTCCTTGACTTAAAGCCCCGCTATAGCCAACTTTAATTGAAATGTCTGGAAAATTTCACTCCGGGTGGTAAACACCTTGAACTATTATTGGTCTGTGTGCTGATAGCACACGTACATGAGCGAGAACGTCTGGAAGATGTATTTTTTAAAGTGTTTTGTCATCTGCAGTACATCTATAGGACGTTTACAGATGTAAAATAGACGTTTAGAAGATGTCTTTAAGATGTAATGATGTAGAATGCATGTTAAACTGACACCTTCTACGTCTCATTTGACATCTGACAGGAAACGTCCTAAGACGTATTGCAGATGAGCAAACACTCTTAAAAATACGTCTTCCAGATGTAAACATCACATCAAATAGACTTGTGCAATCTGTGTACATCTGGAAGACGTATTTTTAGAGTGTTTGCTCATCTGCAATACGTCTATAGGACGTTTCCTGTCAGATGTCAAATGAGACGTTTAGAAGATGTCTTTAAGATGTAATGATTTAGAATGCATGTTAAACTGACATCTTCTAAACGTCTATTCGACATCTGACAGGAAACGTCCTATAGACGTATTGCAGATGAGCAAACACTCTTAAAAATACGTCTTCCAGATGTAAAAATCACATCAAATAGGCTTGTGCTATCTGGGCACGTACATTCCAGAGACGACTATTTGATGTGTGTGTTTATATCTGGAAGACGTATTTTTTAGAGTGTTTGCTCATCTGCAATACATCTATAGGACGTTTCCTGTCAGATGTCAAATAGACCTTTAGAAGATGTCTTTAAGATGTAATGATTAGAATGCATGTTAAAATGACATCTTCTAAACGTCTATTTGACATCTGACAGGAGACGTCATATAGATGTATTGCAGTATGAGCAAACACTCTTAAAAATACGTCTTCCAGATGTAAATATTACATCAAATACACTTGTGCTATCTGGGTAGAATGTTTCCTGTCAGATGTCAAATAGATATTTAGAAGATGTCTTTAAGATGATTTTTACGCAAGCTAAGAATGAAAAAGAGCCTTATTCTCTGTGGAATACTTAAATTCTGATTGGTCAATAGCGACATCCAGCGGTACGTTATTTCCAGATAACAACCGCTCAAAACAGATAACGCAGGCTCATCCATGTCACTGAATCAGCAGTGCTAAAAAGTTTTGCATTTGGTGAGCTAATAGAATATTAAAACTCAAATCAGTATTTTGTGTACAGTTATTTAATAATGCCATCCAGTATCGTGGACTAACTCTCTCTTGTTTCATACAAAAGCAGCTGCTGCCATTTTGTACACTGTTGGATTATAAGATTCAAACAGCCACGATTTAAAAAATCTAGCAGGGATGTGATATTGCATTTCAATACCAGTTGTTCTCTCAAAATTAACCTCCTTGAGGCTGATCCACACACCTCTTCGTGTCAAGAGTCCTCATCACCCCGTTGGGGGTAATTTTGAGAGAACAACTGGCTGGATGTATATCTATCCCTTATTTAACACTTAATGCAATATCACATCCCTGCTCGATTTTTCTAGTCATAAATTGCCTATATGGAAAATAACAGCTTGATGGAGTTTGATTTGACTTGTTTCACTTGTTTTAATTAATCAGCACTAATTATTCACTCCATCCGCTTCTCTCTTTCTTTAAACTTACCCACTTTCTCGCCCTTTAGCGAGTCCCAAATATTGCAGTTGAAGTCATCATATCCAGCAAAGATGAGGCGGCCAGACATGGACAGAGCCAGTGATGTAACGCCGCTGTTCAGGGACGCATCCTGGTAGCAAATCACTTCTTGATCAGCGCGAAGGTCATACATCTTGCATGTGCAGTCATCCGAGCCTGTGATAATTGCGGTGCCACTGGGGAGGAACTGAAGAGGTAGAGGTTTGGTGAATCCATTAATGTGCTTTCTCTTATATCAATTGGAAAAACTTAAATCTTTGAAACTGGTAGAAGGTTAGAGAAGCATCATCAACAAAGAAGGAAATTACTGGGTAAAAAATAACTGATGCCCTTTTCTGTATTTCTTGGTTGTGCATCAAAGATTTGTCCTAAACTCACTGAAATTGCATTGATGTCACTCGGTGTGACCCTGGAAGGTTTGCTTGCACTGGCCATCCCTGATGTCCCACAGCTTGGCCAGAGAGTCGCAAGCACCAGAAATGAAGCCATTGGCGTCCGGGGACAGAGCCAGACACATGCAGTCACCAACATGGTTCAGGGAAAACTGTTTTCTGCTTTCCAGTCTCCAAATCCCACAGTGCACTGGGGAGGAAATCAAACAGGATAAAATGATGAATAATAATAATAGAAACTAAACAAAAGCTTATTTTTAGCTACTCTTTAGGCGCAGTCGACTTGGGTTGGCCGTACTGCCGAAAGCTAGTTATTGTAGTCGATATAGTTTTAAATATGGATATTTTTCTTACACAAACTTATACTTCATTATCATTATACTTTATTAACCCCTCATAGCTATGTGGAGCACTTTTATCATGGATGGATGCAATTTTATGGACTTGGAAGCTTGGAAGAGCCAGGACATTTTTTAAAATAACTCCGGAAAGTCATTTACAATCATTAGGTAATTTTCATTTTTATAGTGAACTATCCCTTTAAGTTTTGTTCCAAGCTGTTCACACATTGTCAATAAAAAGTGATTAATACATGAAAATTCTTTAAATAAATGGAAGCCAGATGACAACAGCATGGACAGAGTCTGGATGTTCGTTGTCAGATATCAGTATAACACTCACTATAAAAGTATTTCCAACTTATTTTTACTTCTAAACAAAGAGCAAAAAAAGAACTTTGCTGAGTATTTATACGTTACGTGTGCATGAGTGTGAGCAGTAAGAATAAGTTGCTGGCTGCAATACACTTAACGGCCACTGGTGTCTCTACGCTACTCCTACATCCTACATCATTCATTGTCAAGGGTTGCTCTTTCAGGCGTAAGTCGACTTGTGTTAGCCGTCTGCCGAAAGCTAGTTATTGTAGTCGATATAGTTTTAAATATGGATATTTTTCTTACACAAATTTATACTTCAGAAGGCCTTTATTACTTTTAATGGACTGCCATTATAAAGCTTGGATTTTTTTATATAACTCCGATTGTATTCGTCTGAAAGAAGAAAGTCTTTTACACCTAGGATGGCTTCAGGGTGTGCATGAGTGTGAGCACAGAATAAGTTGCTGGCTGCAGTACACTTAACGGCCACTGGTGTCTCTAATAAGGGTTTCTGAATTCTACATATAGCCCCTTAAAAAAACAAGGCACTCAATACTCATACAAAATCGTATACAAGTAATTTTTATATTTGGGTAAACTATCTTCTTAAATGTAAAAGTTACATGCACAAACCATGTGGTATCACCAGAGGCGGTGAGAATCTCAGTGTCACTGAGGAAGCGGCAACAGGCCAAGTAACCTATAAAACAAGAGAGAGACACAATTTCATAACAGACAAATGAAAGAATAAAGATTCTTCGAATGACTTGTATGCTTTACCTGTGTGAGCATCCAATTCTTTCACGGTCTTGATTACGGGTGTCTTCAAGTTGTAGACAGTACACATGTTGTCGAGACCGCCGCTGGCCACAAGGTTTCCAGAAGGAGCATATGCACAGGTCATCACCCATGAGGATTTGAGGGGAACAGCATTGACCTAAAGAAAGAGGCAAATATGAATAATTTTCCTTGAACGTATTCAGAATTGCACCATCAAAATAATCACTATTCTCAAATACATTCACGATTCATTCATGACAAATGTCAATAACTTTTGTACTTTAATTTAAGCAAATTTTAGCACAACCGAGACCACACAATACGCAAAAATCACATGCTCTGTTTTTGCACATAAGTTTTATAGGAGAGTTAGGAAAGTATTTTCACTACAAAAATAGCAATCTTTAAATGCACCTTTAAATAAAATGTCTTTGTTCAACTGACATTTTTATTTATGTGTAAAGTTGACTAGGGTTCATTTACAAGAAAACAATGTACTAAAAATGGAATAGGCCTAAGCTTTTCCTTTGCGTTTTTGAAAAGTTTTGTGTGTAGATAACGACAATGTTGTCAAAATGATCTACAAAAACGACTAAAAGCGCTGTATTATTCATGCCAGCCCAGTAGTTGGCAATGCCATTTTGTAAAGAAACTCTATTTGCCTATAGAGTGCCTAAGTCCCGCCCCTCTGCTTCGGCTCATGGGACCTTATTTTGGAAAGTATGTGTGGTAGTCAATGGCGAGAGACAACTTATCTTTTTATTCTGTCTGAACTGTGCCCTGAATTACACATATGATGTTTGTCAATTTAACGATAATTATGAAAGTCAAAAACGTCACAGTTTGTCATAAAACAGAAGAGTAACATTTAGTTTTATGTGAAAATCGCTCAATGAACTACATCTCCCGGGAAGTGAAACAACGAGCAAGATCCGCTGCTCGTGTGTGTGCAGTCTGGTACAAAACACTCAGGCATGACGACGGTAGCCTAACGATTATAACAGAAGACTATAGAAACAATGACAGACATTAGCCTCAGTAAAGTTCGCTTCATTCATTGAGAGAAAATGTGCGCCTTTGGGGTTTGTAGTCTTTGTAATTACGTACTTTCACAGTCTTATACCTCAATGATTTTACATCAAACTGCGACTTTATTTACTTTAAAATGTATCTTTTAAATTGACAAACATCATATGTGTAATTCAGAGCACAATTCAAACCAGATCAAAATATTTGTTGTCTCTCGCCATTGACTACCATACAATATTTTTCCGAAATAAGGTAAGGACGGAGACTTAGGCTCTCTATAGACTGAACACATAAAATGCATGTGAATGACGTCACCGTCTTCACAAATTCACGTTTTATAGTTTTCACGGAGACGATCAAAAACTTGAACTTTAAAACCCGTTGTCAAAAGTTAGCATTTTCAGGCCCCAAAACGTCATTGTTGTGTAAATGAACTGCCAAAACACATGACAATTTTTTAAACTGTCATGGTTACAATACCTGTGTATTATAGAAGTTAAAGAGATAGCCTATTTAAAAATGTAAAATCAAATGGTCCCTTTAGGAAGCTTAAAATATGCACCATTCATTAATTAAGCTGAGAACAAAATGGCAGCATTTTGTGATGTTTAGCCCCAAAATATTTAGAGATAGTTTACTGGTATATAAAGCTTAAATATATTTATGATTCCCCATCTTCTCTTGAAAGTGTATTTGAGTAAGTCAGACTCGCCTTATTTCCAGAGTGAGAATCCCAGATAAGGAGTTTGCCATCCTGTGATGCACTGACCATTAGCCTAAAGACACCAATGAAAGAAAGAGCAAAGAAAGGCTGGTAAGACAACATGATCAAAGGCTATTGTTCATATATCTAGTTAATATACTCCATCCCTCATTATATTTTTTTTTATTTTAATTTCGAAATCTCACAAACATACTGATTTAATGATAAAATATGATTTTGCTGTCACTGCAGTTTAATAAATATGGTTAAGTCCTTTCTCTGAAAACACTTAGGCTTAAGTCTGTTTCAGGTCACTGACCCTGATAATTGATCTAACTAAGAATTAGCTAATTCAAGGTGACCACAAGATGCAGTTGAAGCTATTAACCTGGTTGAGAAGATCATGTAACAAGCAAGAGCAACAACTAAAACTAATATATTTCACATTCTGTCAGATCTCGTGTACTTTTGGAGGCCAAATTGATGAAAATGAATGAATACTTCTACTGTGCAGTATACCCCATCATATCTCATTTCATACTTTGATTTGACCCATGATAATGTTCTCACTTGTTGTCTGTACACCAATGCATGGCATAGATTTTGGCCAGGTGGCCTTTGAGGGTCCTCCTGGTCTTGAGTTGAACCCGAAGGGCCGGGGCCACCCCAGAAGCGGCCGAGGCCATGTCTGTGTCATTGACTGCTTTGCGAGCCGCCTAGAAGGGGAACAAACATGTAATAATTGTATTTCATAGTAATTGTTTAAACAGCTAGTCATCGCTTTAGTCTCACCTTCGATCTGTGTCCTCAGGCCTTCTGCCTCCTTTTTCATCTGCTCCATTTCACCCATTGCTGCTGTTGATCGGGGTGCTCACCAAAACAAGCTAGAAGCAATCGGAAAATAAAAATTCTACTTAAAATGGTCTTATATGTAGTCAAGTAGAAGTAAATAAATAAAATGACTGGATTAATCTGAACTAGGCCCTGTTTGTGACTATTACATCATCAGGCACGCATGTGGAAGCCATTTTAATCATATTGAAAAAGTATGATTTGACCTAGCATTGACGAATATTGATTTTTATCCAAAACCTTTCAGCCAATATCTCACTGGAGATCATGCAATATCTCAAAACGTTCTTCCTGCTTCAGTAGACCGTATTGAATTCAGATTTGCAAAAGTTGTGGAACAACAATATGGTCTGTCATTTAGAAACTCTAGGAGTTAAATAAGCCAAATCCAATTGAATGTTCAGCTAATGTTAGCTAAATGCTAAGCGTTACTTAAATAACAGTGCTGTTGGGTATTTCAACTTGGTCATAGATACTGAGAGTCTGTTGCAATTTCAAATATTGATTTTCAAAAATTTAAATAAAAAGATTAGCACCAAAGTGAAAGCAAACTTCCAAATCAATCATTTCATTTGTATTATAAAATATAATGCAATTTATGACACAAAGCAACAACAACAAAAATAATGTAAAGGAAGCTACATCTAATATTACCCATAAACATATCTTGAGGCTTGTCATTGACTTAGCAAGTCTGCATCTGACCAATGAGAATGTCTATATTTGAAATGTCTAAGTCTAATCAAGATCTGTAATGCTGCCTAAAATAAAACATTGCAAATGTTTCATGCAGATGTCGATCAACCTAAGTTGCAACTTACTATAAAAATATTTGGTTGCTATACCACCATATGGATTTACCTCTCAGTGGGAGGCCAGAAGAGATGACGAGGAATTATCAGCCTTGAGATCCTAATGAACTTAATTTACGGTTAATATTAGAGCCTACTGCTCTGTAGAAACAGTCTTGCATTGCTCTGCATGATCAAAATATGACATGTTATTATAGTTAAAAGATTATATGTGATGTCTGTTTAGCTCTTGCAGAGAGCTGTTGTTTTATTGTTGTCAAGGCTAGAAGAAAGGTTTAGGCCTTTGCAGGAGCTGTTGGGGGTGGCTTATCAAATCTCCTGTCATCCGATTACCGACTGCTCTTTACTACGGGATCAGGTGGGATCCAAGGTAGGGAGATCAAAGACAAAACACATGGAAAAGGGCAGGAAAAAGACTTTGGGATTTGTATATGTACACATAAGAAAGTTCATCAAGATGAAGTGAGACACTCTCAAATCTCAAGATTTCTAAGGTGTATTTGATTACTCACTCAAGCAGCTTTTGCATTAGGTTAATCCTACAAAGAGACAAATGTGCGACGACTTTATGATCCGTTTAGAAATGAAAAACCACAAGAATGCATTAGCTAACAAACTTTGCTACAACCTCCTGAAAGTGCTGGATGGTTGAAATACCAACATCAACATCCCAATGTCATTGCATGAGTTACAAAAGTTGCAGATTAACCTTTTGTGATTGCGTGTTCCAGAGGAATACTTCCAGAAAATCATGATTTTCTTACAATGCAAGGTTTTTAGTGCAAAATGCATGAACGTCCACAGATAAAGCAACACATTTCAGTGCATTCTGCATTCTTGCCAAATAAAAAACAGCATTTTAGGCATATGACTTCAAGATTATCGCAATGCACAAGGTTTGTATTTTGTTCGCTATATCCATTTTTCTTGCACACGCAAATTAACGATCAAACTGGAAACAAACTCACCTGTATACCCAAAAAAAGCTTCCTCCCTTTCTCCCTCAATAACTCCAAAGCCTCTCTGTATCAATCTCTATTTGCTTAGTCCACAAGACAGCTCTTCAATTGTCTTTCTCTCCACAGGTTCCTCCAACAGACTGGATGCAACTTACCTGTGGAAAAACTCTCTCTTTCTCTTCCTTCCTTCTGCGAGAGAGGAACAGATGAGGATTGGAGGGGATGAAGGAGATCAGGGATGAAAGGATAAGCCCAAAGATGAGCAGAGAAAGGGGAAGGGAGAGAGAAAAGAGAGAAGTAAAGGGCAGGGCAAGGAACAGGTAAACCGATTGGAATGGAAAATCAGGTTATGGGGTCGAAAGACGAGGCAAGAGTGAGCGCAGAAAGCAGAGGACGGAGGAAGGGATGGATTGTAGGTGGCATGAACACAAGTATGGTTGATTCCTGAAGAACATCTTACAACTATCATAAGGTTCTCAGTGTTGTTTCTACCACCTAACATTTTTTGAGTAATTTGGGCTTTAACATCACATTCAAGTCATTTCACACTGGTTTTATCACATTTGAGCACTTGATGTCAAATTCACATAAAGGGTCAATGGTTTGGTGAACACTTAATGGAAGGTGGTCTGTGCTTTGGCTCTGGGGTTGAGGGGTTTGAATTGGTTTGTCAGAGCTAATGAGTTGAGCTCGCCTAATCAGGTTCTAAGTGGATATCCGGGGAATCGGCAATCCCGTTAAGGAATTAGAGCAGGTGAATCCGTGGAGCAGACGTCACGGGTGATACAGAGAGCAACGGAAGAAGGAAAGTGATGAAAGTTGTGATGATTTAATGTTGAGGTTCTCTATTATAGGATGTCTTGCATTTCCCAACTTTGGGGAGAGTCCAATGCAATAAAAAACAATGATGACCGTGTTTTTGCCTTTGGCTCCTAAACTCTGGAATAGCCTTCCTGATAGATGTCCGGGGCTCAGACACACTCTCCCGGTTTAAATCTAGATTAAAGACACATCTCTTTAGCCAAGCATTTGCATAATGTACCGTAAAACCTTGTACTCCTATTATATCAGGTGTTTTTGGTTGAAATGTTACGAACAGCAGCTATGCTAATTATTTTCCATTTGCTTTTCTGTCTCTACCTCGAGAGTTTGGATTCCCAGCCTCTTACAGAAGTTTCAGATGAACTAACACCTGTGAGGAGATGACGCCAACCCCTCCAGAGGACTGACGCCAACTCTGAATCAACATGCACCACTGCCAAATTTTCTATTAAGTAATCTTTATGATTACAACTTGTGATAATTGATTTAAGGAGATCAGTTTAAAGGGCTATAAAAAACCTATGACCTTTATTGAGGACACATTTTGTATACGATTTACAGTAGAAATCTCTCGATATGCAACAAAAAACACACATGAATTTGCCTTAACAGAGGACGTGATTGCAAAACGGAACTAATGCCTGCTACAGACGATTTCTGCAATCCTATAAGATCATTACAAATTACACTGTACGACATGGATCTAATAAACTTGGGTAAGACATGTATGTACGATGACACCTACTGAATCGTAAGCTACGACGCAAGTTAGTTGAAGAATGAAACGTCATCAGCATGCGCTAGTTGTAAACAAACCAAGATGAATCGCATTTTGGGAATTGTGTTTTTTATGTGCACAGAAAAAAGAGGAGGAAGCAAAAGACTAGAGGCCAATTTTGCAAATGAAGGTTGAGGTAAGTCAATTTCTGAAGTTTAGCGGCATTTCGCGTTGATCAATACGCAATTGCATGTTGCATTTTTATTGGCTAGTCAGTAGGTTGCAGCAGCAAACAGATGATCAGGCTAAATTATCAGAAAATTAATACACACTATCTTTGGTCACAAGCATTGACAACGGCCATCTTGAACCTCTCTCACTGTACGATTTTTAGGAGCCACAACCACAGAATTCGCCACAATTGGTCATCTTTAGTCTGGGACAGGACGTGTGCCTCACACGTCCAACCTCACACTACACGACTTTTGGCTGGATATTGATGTTCCAGACAGATTTCCAAGGTCTGAAAAAAACCCTGGATCGCGGCAAAATCTATGCTTGTTGTGGACGGAGAGACCCTTTTTGAGACCCATGGATATCATTTATATAATAATATATTTTTTGGATATGGTAAGTGCCAAATGAACCCTGAAGCACTGACACAAGTTCACTGGGTTTTGAACATTAATAATATTCTGGACTAAAGTTTGCAACAACAGATAATTCCCAATAAACCCTATCTGATTCAAGAGCGAATCGATCTAACAAGGTAAACATGCCAAGAAAGGCTTATTTTCTAAAGTCGTGTTGTATGTAACTGTCACCTTCCCTTAAAAATCCCCCTAACATGTTGAAGCAAGTTCATTTGAGGCAGTGTACCACATATTTATGCCAAAGAAAAAGACAGTGTTGTATGTATTATTTTTTGGTAATATGCATGGGAAGAGTAGAAAGTCATAGTTTCATTGCAAGGAACACCCTTAAATAAAATGATGTAAACTAACTACAGTTAGTAGTAGCCTGATTGAGGCCACTTAGCTTTAATTAGTGACCTTGTGTGCTTCCTGACCACATGCTTATTTGCCGAAAGGTATGAGCTCATGACGCTGCTGGTAACTGTGTCAGGAATGGTGGTGCACAACACAAGGTTACTCTCAGGGAACTGAAGTATCTGTTCAGACTAATAATTTAGTGCACATTTTTGCCCAAAGTGATTTACAGTGTTGCAGTTTACATGGAGAAACCTGACATTATCATGGAAGATTTTCATGAAACTCCCCCTTCTGGGATTTAACCACTAGGTCACACCACCCACAAAAGGTCCCCTGTGACTGTTCCATTGTAGGCTGCATCAATAATAAAGATGAGTCAGAAAAGAGTAGGGAGGGAGAGAACTGTAAGGTGGTTTGGGTTCAAATCTTCAAATGAACAACAGATCACACTGAAGTACTTGAAATGTGCTATAAATGTGCCATTGCTTAATTGATCAGAATAAAAACAATAACTCATTAATGATTGCCCATGCAATTTAAATAATATTATTATGCCTACACAATGGCAAACTGAATGCAACTCATACTCTAGTGTATGTGATTGATCAGGCAACATCTTCTTTTTCTGTACAAGCTGTCAGCATGGATGTAATGGACAGAGAACCTCTGGTGGAAAACTGAGGAATTTTAAGGCACTGATTTGTCATTTCAGTCATTTTGTTCACTTTTGCCATTGTATAAGCAAGTTAAATTTGGGTTCTGCATTTTGTGGAAGGATCTTTGTCACAATTAAAATGCATTTGGTTCAGTCTATCTTGGCAGGAGAGACTGATTTTTAGGTTAAAATGTACATTTTACACTTGAGACATTCTACTAACCTTTAAAACTACGTCAACGAGAGTTCAAGAGATTTCCACGACGCATGCGCGAGAATTGCGATCTTCTTCAACTACTTCAGTTCTCGCGCATGCGTTCGTGGAAATCTCTTTGAACTCTCGTCTCAGGCCTACAAGGAAGAAAAGGAATAGCCGAATAAAGTCGTTATTTTTGTTTTATTTTCGCACAAAAAGTATTCTCGTCGCTCTGATAAACTTATACTTGAGCCACTGTTGTCACATGGAATATTTAAGCATTTTCTTCATTGACTTTCTGGGCCATCAAGTTTCAATCCCTTAGGAGCCTATGTAGTAGTAATCCACCTGTCAAATTTAATAAAAATATCTTAATTTGTGTTCTGAAGACAAACGGAGGTCTTACGGGGTTGGTACAGCATGGGGGTGAGTGAATAATGACTTCATTTTCATTTTTGGGTGAACTAACCCTTTAACGGTCTACTAGAGTTAGTCAGTTGACATAGCAAATCAATGAGAGTTTGCAGACTAAGTTGCTTAAAGTTAGTAGAATGGACTATCAAAAATAAAGTGTAACCACAATAACAACTCTGCAGGAAAAGGTACAAATAAAGTGACAAAGTGAACATGTAATTGAAGAGAACACAAAACAGTCACAAATTTAAAAGTCTCAAGAAGTTTGAAAGATTTTGGGGTTACGTTTAGAGGTTCAACTGAACAATGCTAAGTTGATAAAAAGCGCTCCAGTTATAGGAAATAATAATATAGGCACAAC
This sequence comes from Hybognathus amarus, assembly GCA_030378365.1. Classification (NCBI taxonomy): domain Eukaryota; kingdom Metazoa; phylum Chordata; class Actinopteri; order Cypriniformes; family Leuciscidae; genus Hybognathus; species Hybognathus amarus. The sequence continues at coordinate 279,754 of JAQIUQ010001685.1, read as the reverse complement.
ATGGACAAGTCATTGTTAAAGCAACACTAAGTACGATTTTTTTTACCTTAAATAAAGTTTCCAAAATCGTTTCAGTGGTTCAAGTCGTAACAGGGTGGAAGGCACTTATGCCTTCGCTTTGCGTTCCTATACAGTATATGCTATAACCACGCTATGTAAGATTGCCAGATTGGGGTCGAGTTTCTGTAGTTCTAATGAGACATAAGAAAACTACAAATTTGACTTGCTTTACGTCAAGCGTTACAATAGTCATTGTTTTGTTTTTCTTTGTTTCTGATGTCGCAATACATCATACTTTCATGAAATCATGCAACATACTCTACCTTGTCCGTGGACATCGTTCATTCCAAAGCCGGTTATGGATAAACAGCGTGTGTGTGTGCGACAGTAGGCTAAATTATTTACCACAGCGATAATGGACAATTCCGCTTCCAACCTGTAGGGTCGACCGCAGAGGAAAAGTTACTTAGTGTTGCTTTAAGCAAGTACCAACAACTAAAGCCATTATCCTCCAGGGAGGAAAAAAGTCAGCAGAGAACAGCTGATCATACATTACACTGATAATAATCACTAAACAATTTAGTTTAATAAACGTATGGACTAATGGACAATCACTTTTACAAATTCATCTTTATTTAAAACCTCTGTATGTCAGCATTTCTAGATGTATATAACATGAACTGCTCTATACCTTTGCCGCTATTGCTGCTAAAATGATAATGAACATTTGAGTAGGAGGTAGTCATTATTCTGGTTCATATTTAGCTATTGTTAAAATAGTAAAGCTCACAAATGCATGTGTTATCCTTAATTGGAATGGGTCTAATCTTGTGAAAATATTATGACTCGCCACAGAATGTGCTCATAATTAATTATATCCAGAAAAGGCTGTGGGATAAACAGAACTGCAGAAATGTGATTACTGCCATGTAATGCGTTTATGGTTATGTAATCTGCTGCAAAACTATACAAGCTGCACGTACAATATTTTTTATATTTCAAATGCCAATGGGTAGAATTTTTTTAATTTTTTTAATTCAGTGGTGTACAATGACAGATGGCAATATCGTAATAGATTTATATATACACTGCACATCTTATTTGAGTCATAGGTAGTCAGGACTTGGCCTTGACTCAGACTTGAACCTCTTCTGGTCTTGGTCTAAACACTGATTTAATTACTTACTTAATTACTGATCCGGTTTGTGCTATCGTGTCCACAGATGTGGTGGTTCGCATGGCACTAACACAAATCCAGACTTCATTTGCCCCAATGGAAAGCATATTTACACTGCAGTTGAAGTTGTTCCCGCCCCCCTATATAGTGCAGTATGTGCCATTCACCATGTAGAAAATAGTAAATGTGTGAACAAGTGACTGATTTCAGCCGCAGCTTCAGCGTTAATTTATAATATGAGGGCGCGGATGGTTCAGATTCTAGAGAGCGTCTGATTGGACAGAAAATGTCCGAAATTTGGAGTGATGTCATCAAAATCATGATTTCACGGGGACTTTAAAACATGTGTCAGTGTGGTTTTAACTGTGTACACAGCAGCTATAGAAAAAATTATTGTTCAGAGCAGGGGTTTTCAATATTTTAGATGCCATGGAAACCCAAATCATTTATTTATTTATTTTGTCCAGCACTCATGAATCCACATTCATACCAGATGTACCAGATCCACATTTTACCAGATGTGGCCCGAATCTGGTCCACACTGTGTTGCTGTCTGGGTACATAATAATTTATTAATTTATTTTGGTCTACTTATGGTAAACACTAATATTTACTAATATTTATGAAGAAAAAAAGTTTTTTTAGATTGTCAGTCCCTGAAACACTTTGTTTTAAGGTTTCATTAGGTGTTTAAAACATACAAACTATTCTAGAGGAAACAAGCATTTGTGTACTTGATTTTTGACCAAAAACTTAGCCTACTGAAATACATTCCTTGCGATAACTAGTCCTGGTCTCCTATACCATGGTTATTAAAAATAATAGACCTGTCATGCTGAAGCTGTGAAAACATGCTAGTGCTTTTAGTTTCGTGGTATTTCACAAAATAGTTGCAGGAAGCTGTCTGTGTGCTACCTAAATAGCTTTACGAAAACATCTCCTGTGTGATTTTAATTTAATTTTTGTTCCACGGTACATTGGACAATGTTTACTTCCAACGCAAACACACGAAGAATGAGCGCAGAGTGACGCGGTGGAGCACGTCCACAGCTCGCCATCTCCATTCAGCCCGCAGCAGGAAGTGCTGAAATACACCGAGAAAAACACGGTGGAGCCGCCCGCTGAAGAAAAAAAAAGAGTTAAAATAATAATGGCGATCGACTGAACATGCCATTTATCTTCTGCGCAATCAAAAAGGGCATAAAACCCCCATCCCTGGTCATTGTGCACGTCTGTAAGTCGGGTAAGTAGTTGCAGCTTGAAGGTGTTTGTTTAATTGCACACAATGGCCACATTCATTGAATCAGAGCTCGCGAGCCTCCGGATCTTTGTGTCGCTAGGCTGTTAGCCGATTAGCACTGACCTTACTGCTAAAAGCAGAAACCATTTCACAGTATATGCCGGGCGAGTATCGATTCAGTTAAATACGAGTATTGCAGCATCTGCACGACTATTACTTCAAATTCACGACATCAATACGGCTAATTTCTGACGAGACTGCACCGTTTGCTCCCCTTTCGCGCTAGTATTCTGAGGGGAGGCTAGCGCGTTAGCTGCGGGGGGGTTGTCGCTGTCAGACAGACAGACACATTAAAATAATCGATGGGATCGCGTAACAGCGCTGGATGTTTTTTCTCACATACGAATCCACACACTATCTTAACTAAATATATGAACGAATATTTAATCCAAAGTGCTTGACGCTTCGAAAATCATCGTTTTCCCCCTCCCTCACAGTCGATCTAACTGCTATAGCCCACCAGCTAATATTTGCACACAGCGACGCGCATCCTGTGAAAAACATACGGGTCGGGATGTAAATTTTGGTCTCCCTCACAACGATGCACACACGTATTTGTCTCACAGAAATCCGCTTCTATTGAGCCTAAATGGATATACGGTCATTTCTGTCTTATTTCGGGGCTCTTGACGTCTAATGTGGTGAGTCTGGGGAGGGAAAATGACAAGGAATGTCGGGTATCTGCTTTTGTCCGGATAAAAAGCGGGTGTGGGAGCGTCAGGCCAAGGTCATAGCGAAGCGTTAACCGCTACCATTTTATATATATATAAAAAACAGGTTTTGTTCTTGTTAACGAAGAATAGCGTTTTTTGGTTTTTACTGGGGGTCCACATCCATGTTAGGCCCATTCCGTTTGATTCTTTGTGAGCTGCGCCATTGGGAAATAACAAAATATAATGAATAACAACATTTTTCAACTATTACAAGGTTTTGGGGCTCAGTTACATATTTATAATAAGATGAAAATAATAGCCAAGTTGCTAAAAATGGTTGTGTGTTTTTATGTTCTCAGGTGTTTTGCCACTATATTCTAGCTTTTATGTTTCATTTTCATGTATTAAAAAAGGTTCATGGAAATTATTAAAATCTTAAATAACATAGACATGTTATATTAGTGAATATTCTATTTAGGCAATGATTAAATACAATGCATAACATGTTTCAGAATTATCACATGCTGCTCATGTTTTGGGGCTCATATGCATATAGATTAGAGGAAAAATAATAGCTAAGTTGTTATGAATGAACATTTGTGTTTTATGCACCCAGTTTTACTACTCCTCACAAAACCTCTATAGTCTTTATCTTTAAGTTTCATGAAAAAAGTTGAATGTCTACAGAATTCCCATGGCCACCAGCCAATAGTATTTTCCAGGCCTGTGAAGGTTTTTTTAAACACATTTGTTCTGCACATCTATTATGGCTGCATATTCTTACTTTCTTGGAAGCCACTGTGATATTTGATTTGTGAGGCAATTGCTTTTTCTTTAAATTTATTGTCAATTGGCCAACAACAAAATGGTCTGAATAATTCATTATTGATTTAAAACTCTTAATCACTGTGTATGCATGCGAGTTATAGATTTAGATGTTTATTTCACTAATAAATACATATATTACCTTTGTTTTGGACATGTTAACATTATGTCATGTTTTTTGGATAGAATGGAGTTAAAATTGAGGGTTGAGAGTCGTTTGAATTTTAGCAGTTCCGATTCTGTTTATTTGTTTTCCGATTCTTATTGATTCCGATTCGGAAATCAAACATTGTCAAACATTTATCTGAACACATTTATTCTGTGTCTATTGGCAAAACGGTTTGTTACAAAAAACACTTAACGTTTTCCTATGGTTTTAACAAAAATAACACAGCAAAACCAACTAGACTAATTAGACAATTAAACAGTAATAATATATAGACTGTTATAAGAACAAATAAACATATTAGCATTTACAAGTTAAGTCACCTTTATTTATATAGCCCTTTTTACAATACCGATTGTTTCAAAGCTGCTTTACATTGATAACAGGAAAATAATGCAACAAAGATTGTTTTGGCTGTACAGCAGCTTTAGAAAGAAATAGAGTCATTGTGTAGCTCAAAGTAAGTTCAGCGTTGATTCATTTATGTTGTAAAAAAAACATTAGTTATTAATTTAGTTAATTTATCTACAGCAGCTCTTGAGAAAACAGTGAACAACTCCTTCTGGAGAAAACAGCTCAGTTCAGTTCTCATGAAATAGTGTCAATGGAGTCAGATCAATAATATTGTTGAATATTAAGTGCCTTAATGATTCCTCATTAAAGTTTCAAAAGTTCTTCAGTCAAGATCTGTCAGTGATATAATTTCTTTAACTTTAAGATCTCATTCAGGATCCAATATACTGTCTTTCTTACTCAACTGTTAAACTGTTACTCAACTAAATAAAATGTCTGATATTTTGTGTATTTGTGCGTTCAAGCACAGGGAAAATTAGCCTAATTATAAATAAATGAAAATATGCACACATGAATCGATAAGTGGAATTTTAATTGTATTACGTATCTTATCTTACTACGCAAGTATCTTATTCCAGAATTGGAATTTTGATTACCCAGCCTATTAAAGTTCCAGTGAAATATCATATTGTGAAACATTCAGTACCACATGTATGTTATTACATGATATTAGGTTCAAGTACCACTTGTGCACTGATTGACCTACAAATGTGTATTTGTATATTATTGTATTCATTTTATTCTGCAAAGCTGGACCCATATGGCATTTTGCAGTATGGATTTTGACAGCGTCTGATGGCGCTTAAGCATCCAGATGGTCTTGAGTCAGAGACCACTGGTCAGGTTATATACCCTAAGGGTGTGCCATCCTAACTGAGATCACAGATGCTGTGAGATGACTCCAGACTCATTCCACATACAGCAGACTGTGCTATGCATGAGTGAGGATCACATAATAAACACTTCATCAAATCTGTATTGCAACTTGTAGCACAAAATATAAGAAACAGTTGAAACTACAGTATCTATGTTCATTTGGTCACAACAGGTTATATTGTTCAATATTTCAGGTAAAGACGTTTGGATGTGGTATATTGCTTAATTTCTGATATTCAAAATATGAATCAATAAAAATGGTTTGTGTTTTTTCTGTAAACTGCACTAAGTGACATTTTAAATTATATAAAAAAAACTATTTGTTAAATTGAAAAAAAAGAGCTGTTATTCTCACCTCAGCTATTTAGACAAGCCTTTAAGAAATATTGTTTCTTCAGTATATTTCATCATGTTTCCCACAATATATGAAAGTAATAATTTTTTTTAGTGGACTTACCTGATGAATTATAAGTTAGCATCTTAAATTACCTATTAATTTAAAATGACAGATATCTATGTGAGATGCAAACAAGGATATCACGTTTTTCCAACAACCTTGGTGACCTAAAATATTAGCTCATTTAAAGCTGCACTAAAACTGTCCCATTCGCAGATTTAATTATTAAACTATACTACTGTTTAGTGAAAAAAAGTTTTTGTCTTACTGGGCCCTCATTTTCTGCCAAATCATTTCACATTGAAATGTCTTAAAATCAGTCACACATTGTCGGAACATGGGGTTATTGTTGAGGTGAGACTTGAAGTTATTGTACTGACAGCGAAATAATGCCATACAGTAGGCTTGAGAGAGGCAGGAAAATAATCCAGTTGAAATTTCTAGTGTTTCATTTTTTTTTTAATAGCCATTGTGTGTGGTAAAGGAACACTGTTTCTTTCATTCCAGTTGTGTGGTAAGATGAATTGTTCCCCTGTGGGGTCTAATTGAAGTGAATTTGTGGTCATACATTTTATTTAGTTCTCATGGAGCAAATTCCATTTTAATAATAAGTTTTAAGTTTTATTATGAATACAAAAGTGCCCTAATGCTGTACTGACACCAAACACACTGAACCCTTTTATTGAAATCTACAAATGTTATATACGTTGGTGCACAAGTAACCAAATTTCACTTGCTTTAGTAATGAAAATCTTAAAGTAGTAGTCAGTTTTGTTCAAGAATCTCAAACATTCTTGGTCAGTCTTTTTCTTGTAACTGATGTGCTGCCAAGACCTCATCACATATGTGGCTTTAAATTAAAAAGATTTCCTCATAAACCAATCGTCATGCTATAAAATTAGTCAAGAGTGGATCGTCTATAGTTACGAATCTGAACATGAATGTGGTACATGGGACACACTGACTGACTTTTAGTTAATCTGGCCCATAATGTCTTCGTTGTTGAATAAAATAAGTTGAACCTGGTTTTGGTAAAATTATGGATTAGCTTGACAATTAGACTGAACTTTACCTACGCTATGTACTGACTACCTATTTAGAATTCAGCTTATATTTATTGAATGTACTGGTAATTTGCTTACTGTTGGCAAAGTTTATCTTAAAATGGTTTCTGTAGCTGTGATTTATCAGTGGACATCAAATGAGTGATGTGCATGTACACAAAGCTGGCTTATTTCCACTATTTTGAACCTGTGTTTCTGTCATATTACCTAAATATGAGATCAAATGTGTCAGTGCTAATATCACGCATTGTGGCCACTATTACAGTGAATGTGTTTGTCAAAGGCTTTTGATTACTCTTTACGAACAGCTTTTATAACCTGTTTAGCTTGCTATGCATTTGATTTTAAGATGTCTTAAATTATCATTGAGATTTATAAAATAATTGATGACACTGCATAAATTAAAATAGTGAATGTAATTACAGTGTGAAATTAAATGTTTCTTTTTGTTTCTTCTCAGCTTTCCTCTGATGCCCCACAACTGTCCAGACCCTCTCTGAACTGCTGTGATCGAGTGGATTTGAAAGGCTGATTGGAGAGAATATCTGTCACCCAGGTAAAATGGCTGATACTACAGAAGCAGAGAGCTGAACATCACACATTGCCCCTTTTTCTTCTTTGTTCAGAGGATCATTTTATGTGGACATTTCCCCCTTCCATTTCAATTTTCTCATCATGGCTATGCATGATATGAATCGGGCCAAGGGTTTCCCTTGCAAAGAATGCGACATCATTTGCCCAAGTACACCTAGCCTACTGGAGCACATGAAAGCACACTATCATCAAGAAGACAATGGCAGATTTGAATGCGAGCAGTGTGGACGCATTTTTAAGCATGCCAGTAGCTTGGCTTCTCACAAAAAAACTCATGAGATGGGCTCCTTCCAGTGCCCGGTCTGCACCAGAACATTGCCCAATGCAATGGCACTAAAAAACCATCTCCGCGTCCACACCCTGTCTCCAAGTGCCCAAGCAGAAGAGGAGAACGATGACAATGTTGATGAAGAGAGGGATTACAATCTAGCACAAGATCTGTCTGAAGCAGCTTTCAGGAGTCACATAAACAACAGTGGAATAATGCCTGGCCACGACCATGACAAACTGAAATCTCCAGGATCTGAAGATGCCTGGGATAGACCGTTTAAATGTGACCAATGTGAAAGGACATATCGTCATCATGGCAGCTTGGTTAATCATAAGAAGTCTCATCAAGAGGGCATGTATAAGTGCAATGTCTGTTACAAACAGTTCAATAATCTTGCTGCTCTCAATGCTCACGAACGCACTCATTCAAAATTTAAGCCCCTTGGAATGTCCATGGGGGCTCTCGTGCCTGAAGCACAATCTGACCCTCGTCCCCTTGGACCACAGAATGAAGAAATGATACCCAGCTTTTGCCATCTTTGTCAAGTGGTTTTGCCTAATAAGAATGACTTTCAAGAGCACCTTATGTTACATAATGCTGCATCATCTTCGTTGGGGCTAACACGTAGTTTCCCTGGGATAGTGCCTCATAGTTCTCTTAGTTCTGTTCGGTCCCCCGCTGTGAATCCTTACACACCTGCTCTGGGTGACCCTCTTCCACTGCCTCCATTACCCGACAAACGTTATGACCCGATGCTAGACCCTCCTGTTAATAATCCCATATATACCTGTGCATATTGTGGAGCTGGACATCCTGACTTAGAGAGTCTTAAAATTCACTATCTTACCCATGACTCTCACACCACAAGCCATGCTCAAGATAGTCCTATGTTAAATTCTAATGGACTGGCTTCAAACTCTCAACCATCAATATCATCATCCAATGGTGAGACAAGGTCTCAGGCGCAGTCTGCAATTGATGATGCTGAACGCAAATTTAAGTGCCAAGAGTGCGGGAAAAGCTATCGACATGCTGGGAGTCTAGTTAATCATAAACGCTCCCATCAAACTGGTCAATATCAGTGCAATGTTTGCTGTAAGCAGTATCCACACTTAGCAGCCCTTCAAAGTCACCTCCGTAGTCACAAAACCCGAACCGAATTCACAATCGATGGGTACAGAGGGAGATTGGCTTTCCTCTGAGCCACTCACAGGGCTAGACTCTCAACAAGGTTTTGTACATTCTCAGGATCAGGAGAGTGGTGCAGCAACCCCAATTTCACTGCCTGGTAATCTTGGTGATGCAGCACACTTTGTCCCAGATGGTTCCCATAACAGTGGCCTGGATTCACTGGAATTCCATGACCGATTTGATGGCTCTCTCGCTCAAAGCAGTTCTGGTCACTCACCTCTTCCACAAAACCATTCGTCAACCAGATAGAGTCAACCAAAGCGGTATGACCAATGGTTACATGGGTAACATAAGCTTCCATAGTGCTGGTGGTGCCTCCCTGCCAGGCAGTGGCAACGTCAAAGAAAGTACTCGTCAGAGACGTGGTCACAACCAGATGCCGTTTGGAGGTCCTCAAGACAACTCCCAGGGCAACAGTAAGAGAATGGATAACAAAGATGATGATGATGATGGAGAGGTTTATCAGTGCACAGTCTGTGGAAACCATTATGCCAGCCTAAGGGCACTTCGGAGCCACTTACGAAGCCATGGGGTTAACCAAGGGGCAGGACCCTCCTCTGCCCTCTCTCCAATTGGCGAGCAAGAGTGGAGGAGGCGACAAGAGGGTAATACTTACCAGTCTTTTAATCTGTAGCACATGTGGACAGAGCTTCAGCAGAAAGCAGGACTTGATTAACCATCAGTTAGTCCATGGACATCCCCGGGCAGATGGATCTACACAGGGCTTGGGAGGAACTAGCTCTAATTCTAATGGCAAAATGGATGGAAGGAACCACATTTGCGTTGACTGTGGCATGTTCTTTGCAGATCGCCATCAGCTGATCACTCACCTGTGTCCAGGCAAGGCGAGAGTGGGGGATTGAACAAGGGTATGAATGGAGCTAAAGGGATGGCGGGTGGTGCTGGTACCAGTGGCAGCGGGAGCCCTGCAAACCCTCAGCAGATGCCAAACTCTGATGATCGGCCCCACAGGTGCGACCAGTGTGGAAGGGGTTACAGACACCCCTGCTCCCTGCTCAACCATAAGAAATCTCACAAGACTGGGGTCTTCCGCTGCCTTGTCTGCCAAAAACGCTACTACAACCTACTGGCTCTCAAGAACCACCAGAGGACTCATTTTGACTTAAAGAGGTTAGCCAGCATTGCATGTGCCCTATTATACTCTAACTGTTTAGTTCTCTTTGCATACTTTGAATACTCTTATGTATTTTCATGAGTTCCCCACTCATGTGATTACCCAGGTCATCAGTGAATGAATAGATTTTAATGACATTTTGTGTCAAGGCAGTGTGCTTTGGTGATTTTCCCAGGGCGACAAACATAACTCATACTGATGTACACGCATACACGCAGTTGAGTCTGAATTTCATAATGTCTGTACCCCATTTGAGCATTGTGTAGTCATCTTTGTATTTGTAAGGGGACCATCCCTCTTTCTGTTTTTGTTTTTAAAGTGCATTTTAAAACTGCTTTCTTATCCGTTTGTTTTTGTTTGTTTTGTCTGTTCACAGGCACAAGTGTGAGGAGTGTGGGAAAGCCTTCAAGATTCAAAAGCAGCTGATTAATCATCTACGGCTGCACGAAGAGCACAGAGCAAAGACTGGAAATCGAGACCAACGGGTTCAAAGCATGTCTCACCCCAATGGTGCCCGCTATGAGGGAGGCCCATCGCAGCTTCAAGCTATGAGGATGGGAGATCCCAAAATTCAGAATCCTCCCGTGAACACCAATTATGGTCAACCTCAAGATTTCAAGAAACCGTATGCAGGGGCTAGGGCCCAGCAAGTGGATGATGGGAGCGGGCGCCGCCCCTTTGCTTGCGATCAGTGCGGACGTCACTTACCGTCATGCTGGCAGTCTGGCCAATCATAAGAACCTACATAAGATTGGTGAAGTACCACTGCAACGTGTGCAACTCCACTTACCCAAATCGACTGGCAATGAAGAACCACCTCCGAATGCATTTCGCTCTGAAAAAATATACCTGCTCTGACTGTGGTAGGGGCTTCAGGAACCAGAGGCAGCTTGAAACGCACACCGGCAACCAGCTCTGCAAAGATCTTCCTGTTCCCCTACCTGGTCCCAGCGTGCAAACTGCTGCTCCTCCAACCGAATATGAATGCGATGGGTGCTCTCAAGTCTTTACTACGACCACAGATCTGGCCTCGCATAACTGCAGTTCCCAGCTTCCTTCTTCCTCTGCCTCCCTCAACAGCTCTAATATGAGCATGGAGACAGGTGATCTGGGGTCTCCAGAGCGTGAAGAACGCCCTTTTAGCTGTGACCTTTGTGGCTGCTCTTACAAGCATGCAAGCAGTCTGCTCAACCACAAAAACACACACAAAATTGGCAACTTCAGCTGCTCATATTGTGACAAGCCGTACTCCAACTATATGGCCCTGCGCAACCACATGCGTATCCACACGCAGAAGAAGAGGCATATCTGCACAACCTGTGGCAAGGCTTTCCGGCTGGCCCGCTTTCTTCGGAACCACCAGAGAGTCCACGAGGAAGGCCACACCCGTTTTGGCCTGCCCCACCTGTGGGAAGAGCTTCCAGGGTCGTTCTGGGCTGGCCAGACACCGCTGCGGGGACAACCAGGTAGGCAAGGAGGGCGTGAGGAAGGACACTTCAAGCACAAGAGAGGGAGAGGAATACCGGTTCACGTGAGTTTACGTCTGTTGTTCGTGTTTTTTGAAGTGAACTAGTAAAGATCACAGGTTTCTACATGTCTATTACAGGTATATGATCTCCAATTCGGCTTCCTCGGGACCATACGCGTGCCGGAATTCGGATTTTTCTGAAGTTTGGACAGTATGATTAGTGGAGACCAGATAAGTTACCCCCCCTTTGTTTTCAGTTAGCAATATGTACTAGATTGTTAGGATGTCTTGATATAATAGGTACATTTTGATGTACTTACTAGGTAGATGTGTGTGTATTGTACTAAATATAATATAGCCAAATCATTTATTCCCTACTCCTTTATTGATAATATTCTGGAATGTATAGAATAGTTTACTGTTGTTACCATTTGAGCATTCAGTTGCCATAATAATTCATACTGACCATCTTATATTAGTTGTAGCATCCAGGAATAAAAACTGATCTAGGCCCAACAGCACTCAGCAAACCGTCCATTTATTAAATGCATGTTTCTTAAAGGTGCAGTGTGTGATTTTTAGCGACATCTAGCGGTTTGGTTGCGAGTTTGTACCAAGGGCTCAGCCCACTGCTCACCCCTCCCATTCGAAAGAAGCTACGGTGGCTAAAATGGGACAAACATATCGCTGTCTGAGACAGCAGAGACTAGCTACCCAGGTGAAAAAGACGTCCAATTAAGTGTATTAAAAATGCATTAAATTATATTTGTATTGTACTAAAAACATATTTGAGTACATTTTAATACACTTAATTGGACGTTTTTTTCACCTGGGTAGAGTAAGCCAAGAGTGTGTAACTTTTTCACTGTTTCTGAACCACAGTCCATTATAATTCATTTTTTTCCGTTTTGATTTTCGAAGATTCTTTTTTTTTACCCTTGACTGTTATTTTAGTCATAAAAAGAGGATTAAGATGTATACAAATAAAAAAGGAATGACCTTACATTTATTGAGGTAACAGACATATACTGCCAATAGCGGCCAATAGCGTCGAGTCTCTTAATTTTTTGCAGACGAAAGCAGAGACATGGAGAGCCGCTTCCTTCGCCATGCTTTCATTTATTGTGTTGCCCAGATTTGCTTCCCCGCTCTACATTTTCACTAGACATATGTTCTTCTCCCACACAAAAAAATAATTTCAAACCAAATATGTAAAATTCCACAAACTTCCACGCTAACACTAGATTCCACGTTAATTTGCCAAGTCCGCAATTCCAAACCAGAAAAATGAAACGAGAGTGCGCGTCTGTTGTGTTGCATGGCTGTGCGCTGTGTAATAATGCGTTGCTATTGATGATGGTCATTATAAAGAAAGAAATGACATAGAATAAAATCTTGCTTAAAAAACTGCATAGAGCTGCTTGTTTTATTTGTTGATTTTTAAATGTAAAACTTGTTGAAATGTTTTCAGTGTGAGCATCAGTTTTTTAAGAAACTTTTTAAGCAGTTTCATCTAATTTTAACAAAACCATGATAATATTGATAATCACCATAATTTTGGACACTATAATCATGATATGAAATTTTCATACCATCCCATCCCTAGAAAAGTCACTACTCACGGTGTCTATGGCTAGATTCAGGCTTTCTGTGGCTTCTCTTTCAAGGTAGTGACGAAACGCGCTCTGTAGCGTTGTTTGTTTGCATTCGGCTACAGTAGAAACATGACGTCACAATATGTCGACCTTCATAGAAGGGGTGCCCGCGATTATGTGGATATAAATGTCTCATTCTAAGGTAATAAATGGTTTATTAAGTTCTTTATACACCACTGAAAACATAGTTATGGATGTCATATTGCATTTCTGTTAATGGACCACTCAAAAATGTTACACATTGCACCTTTAAGAACTATAATATAGCTTTGTTTGCTATTGTGGTGAAACATAAAAATCTGTTTAATTTGCTGTTAAGACAATAAAAGGAAAAACGAAAGAAGCGTTTTAAGAAATGTGTAAACATACTAACACACAACTTCCATACTAACAAATTACATAAATGATTATAACAAAAATGTATAGAGAAATCAAAAAAAGGAAAGAAAGAAAGACAGAAAGGAAGAAAAAGGTACCATACTGCTTTACCACATGTGCTTGGGAAACTAGTTCAACACACTTTTGTTATGTTAGATTCTGACCAGAATTGAGGTCCAAATCCCAAAACCTTATTTGCTGTACAATTTTGTAAGCATTTGAAAGACATTCTTGGTAACATATTTACCAAAATATGAGTAAATACGAGTTTGAAAACAAACAGTGTCTTACAGTACATTTTTATAATGTTTTTGTGTGGACTCTGTTTGCCCTCTTGGCTGTTACAAAACTACAGTTTGTATATACTGTACCACCATAAATTATATATATTATTTTACCACTGACTTGATATTAACACTAAATTTATATGATAATTTTATAATTCATATTCAGTATTAACTTCTTTAATAGGCAATGCTATTCAAGTCACCCAATGCAAGCTGAGACAGTTTTTTGAGTTTTGGCAGCTGGATTCAAGATCATATACCTGTACTCGTTTATCCATCAATGCTGTTATCATAGAAGTCAGGTTACTTTCAGACTAATCTAGGTTACTAACTGTAGAGGGGTTAAAAGAACAAAGAGCAGGTGAGATTTACTTTGTCTCTCCTCTTCTCTGTCTTCACAGTTGTGACCAGTGTGGCCGTTCTTACCGGCATGCCAGCTCACTCCTTAATCACAAAAACACCCACACCGTCGGCATCTACCACTGCGCTGTGTGCCTCAAGACCTACTCTAACCTGCTCGCACTCAAAAACCACCGTCGCATCCATTCTGAAACTCGACGGCACCGCTGTCCAGAATGTGGGAAGGCTTTCCGCGTCTCTTCCCAGTTACAAAATCACCGCCGTGTGCACCAAAAGGAGCGGGAGTTTGCCTGCACTCTGTGCCAGCGGAGCTTCCCTACCCAGGCCAGCTTCCGGCTCCACTTGGAAATGCAACATGGCCGTGCCCCAAAACGTCCGCAAGCAGCCTGGGGTTTCGTCCAGTGGCTCTAATTTGGGTTGGGGCTCTGGGCTTGACCTTACGCTGATGCAGGCCCAGCGATCTGGATCCTAATGGGCTCCCGAAGCTTAACCCATCCCACCATGGCCCCAGTAGCAGCAGCTCATCTGGGCAACAACAGCATTTACAGCCGAGTCGCAATGAGGCGGGGTGTAAGTCGCACGTCTGTGATCAGTGCGGCCGTGGTTATCGGCACGCCAGCTCACTTCTGAATCATAAGAACAGCCACAAGATGGGCACCTATTTCTGCAACTCCTGCCAGAAGGAATTCACCAACCTGATGGCACTCAAAAACCACAGACGCATCCACACAGAACCCAAGCGTTACCAGTGCCCGGACTGCGGCAAGGCTTTCCGTGTCTCCACCCAGCTCATCTGTCACCGGCGGATCCACACGAAGGAGAAGCCTTTCTCATGTCAGCAGTGCGATAAGCGCTTCTCCAGCAAATCCAACTTAAGGCACCATCAAAAGGTCCACTGGAACAGTTCGGCTCCTCCCACTGGTCTGAACATGGGTTCCAACAACTTTTTGAGTATGCCCTCTGGGCCCTTTTTATAGTGGGTTATATTTGGGAGGCAGAACTTTGCAGTTTGTTATGGATATCCTTGCCAAGGCTTTTGGAGGTGCCAAAACCCCCCCTTTCACTCGCCCATCTTCATTTCTAGTGCTTGAGGTGTGGCTGTGAGGCTTTTGTTGAACAGGTTGTTGTTTAAGTTAACAGAACTTGCCCCTGCATGTACCCTGAAACAGTGGATTAAACATTGACTGTTAGTTTTAGGTCATAGTGACATTTTCCCCACCCGTACCCTCACCCTAAACACCACAGGTGACCTTATTTGCATTTTCACAGTTCCCTTTGGGGGTGGGGGACATTGAGGGCCACTGCCTTCATTTCTGATACCAGCCTTTCGAAGAACGAGCTGGCATCTTGTTTTAATTCTTGAAAACGAATCGCTTTCGGATGAGACATTTCCATATATGTTGTGTATAAAACAGCACATTTCCCACCATGGTACTGTTACGTCAGTATTGTTTTTGTGATGTCACTATGGGAAGGTTAAACTGTAGCCACGTTAGGTTCAAAATGTACGCGCATCCCTTCGGTCCAGGTAATGTCACAAGAAACATACATTTCATCCCATGCCCACTTACCGCTCTGATCGACAAGCCTTCAAAGCATTCACAATCCTAGACAATACAAAGAAAACATGTTGACTGTCTGATGAATTCTGAGACATGTCGAGCAACTTGTATGTTTAACAAGTAGAAGTAACTATGTTTAACAGTGTATAGAGCGTAATTGAAACGTCTTCAGTTAATTTAGGCAACACTTTTCTGTGTTGTGTAGGACTGTCAACGTTTTTTTTGTATTCCTCCCCCTTTCTGTTGATGTTTTAACTTTTCTAACTTGCGTGTTCCTTGCAGCACGAAGATGAGCTTCAAACATTATTATTCAGTAGATGACAGCATTGCGCTTATTGGGTTCATTTCTTAGTGGCATCATTCGTATGTTCTCCCTTTAATTTTATGATGTTGCTCAGAACCCGTATTTTAAAACTGCAACTAACTTGCTAGTGTATAGAAGCGATAGGTTGTGCTAAGAAAAAAAAGAGAAAAGCAAAAGGGGGAAAATGTATATTGATAGGCTTGTAATGGCATTTGGTTTACCTTGTATTGTATTGTACCTCTGACTGTATTATTTACAGGAAAACTTTTATAAAAGATCACTGTAGTATGCATTTTATTTATATTAACACTTGTAACTGAAAACGTTAGTTTTAGAACTCCCAGTTTTAGGATTTCTTGTTTCAACCCCTCTATTCCCCAGAGGCTATCGGACATGGAGTCAGGAATGGCAGGACTCCTAATGAACACTTGTTATAGTGACTGTAATCTCCTATTTTGTTGCCATTATTTGTTATGCTTTTAAACGAACATTTCTGTCCCTTGTGCAATAAACAGGGAACTGTAATAATGTGTGTTTTGTTTGCAGTACGATGAGTGTGAACATATCACTGTATCATTATTGCCTTTCTCACGTGATGTCGTGACTTCCCCCCACGCTCATGTCAAGATGGGATGTGCCTGTTTCACTCTGAGCGCGTATACGTTAAGGAATGATTTTGTTGTCATTACAATCACCAAGGTAATCTTATTCCAGTTACACCTTTATAATAACCCATGTATTTATTTGTTTTGGGCTTTTTTAATTTAATTGCATTTTACTATTTTGAGTTTGTTTTCAGCCTATATTACCTGGGAGCACTGGTGCTAAGTCGATTGTATTTTGATTGAAAATGAAGTTGTATGCGCTATGATCAGAGCATGGGACGATTATATATTTACATACCTATGTCCTTGCAAATTTTACACAATTGGATGGAAGGAAATTCTTCCCAGGTGCACAGTTGCTAGTTTGATTCCAAATATAAATTATAAAAGTTTAATTTTATTTCCCTTGTTTATTTCATATATATACATGACTATTCTTTTATGCACTCGCACACATACATATAAATATATATATATATGTGACTGTATACTTTTTTTAAAGTACATTTTGATAATTCATTTCCTAACAGTTCATGTTTGAATGATAACCTTGATGCTCTCAAATAATAAAAATAAATAGCTGGAAAATTAATGTAACATTCACTTCAAATTTATGTGTGATTTTAAAGTCTGTCACTCATGGTTGTTCTAAAAGAGTCACCATCATTTGGTTTCAGTGTCATGGTGTCTTTGTTTAAAACTGTTTATTTATGAATTATGAATATTAGGATGTGTAGTGCACCTGACAGCTGGGGTAAGCAGTTTGTTTACTGTGGTCCGTAAGATTTTAGTTGACAACACAACATTCATTACTGTTACTTATTTCATAAACCACATAGGATTGTTCTCTTAATGCTTGATTTTCTCACATAAGATAAGAATAATACCTTGCTTCTTGTTCAGACTCACTGCTTAGTTAGATGATCTCTTGTTGCTAAATCTAGATATTTTTCTTGAAACTTTTGAACATTCCTCACTTTTGGTAAATACACAATTATATATTTCTCTCTTCTATATTTAATGAATATGTAATGCTTATTTTACTGATATAATGAATTCAGAATAATTCAGTCTCACAAATGGGGTTGTGTCTGTGGTTTCCCTCTACATTTCGCTTTTTTTTTCATTGAGCCCCTTTTCTTTATTTTTAGGATAGCAGAGTGTAGACAGGAAAGGGGGAGAGCAATTGGGACATGTCCTAGTTCGGACTAGAACTTGCGTCCTTGTGAGCGAACAGCTTTTATAAGTCCTTGAGCCGTGTGATGTGTCGTGCACAGCAGTTGTTTTATCTAAAGTGCAAAAGTGAATCCCACTATTAAAGAGTCAGTTCACAAAAATAAATATCAACTTACCCTTATGTTGTTCCAAACCTGTGTGAGTTTCTTCAAAAGATGACAGTTAGAAGAATGTTGGTTACCAGACAGTTGACGGTAGCCATTGACTTCCATTGCAGGAAAAAAATTATCAACATTCTTCAAAACATATTTTGTGTTCAACAGAAGAAAGAAACTTGTACAGATATGGAACAATATAAGAGTGAGTCATGATGACAGAATTTCATTTTTGGGCGTACTATCCCTTTTAATGGCTATGAATCAGCCCCAAATTAAAAACAGAGCAAATTAGCACAAAAAAAAAATGTATTGCATCGAAAGTGACCACTAACTGTGGTGCCTTAAGAAATTACAGCAAGTGATTATCAGCTAACGTTACAAGAAAAGCGCGCCATTTCTCCACCTTTAGTCTCATCAGCCTCGCCACGCCCATGGTCACGCCCACGGACCGTTGGCTGAAGCACTGATAGTCATTAGATGGTTTGAAGGTCTATGGCTACGCGAGACTACTGGAACGAGTGATTGAACCAGACATATCGCATCCCAAAGGTAATATCTAACGATTATAGACATTTAAGTATATTCAACACTGAATTGTACGGTAGCCGAATACGGTGGAGCCTATTCCCGGATAATTCACAAAAAAAAAAAAAAAAGTTTTAGGCCTACTCACCGTCAATTTTGTTTCAAATCCTTCTTCATAATGACATCGTATGTCAATGACACCAGAAAGCACCTTAATCTATATATTTTTTAAAGTAGTCAATATGACGTAAGCGTTGAGTGTACTTTTGTGTGAGGAGCAGACAAAAATAAAGCTGGCATCACGCTTGCGTTTACGTTTTGAAATGGCGGGTTGACGTATAGTGACGATATTACATGGCTCGCCTGAGGTAAAAATTATCTTTGAGTGAGAACTTATTTAGAGCAGCGCCGTGACAGGTGTGAAAGTGAGGCATAAACAGTAGCGGAGTGGCAATCGGGAGAGTCGGGAGTTTTCCCGGTGGGCCGGTAGTGTTTCGAGGCCGCGAGGGCCGGTCCGATAAAATGTATTTATTGGAAGTTCGCCATGTGCACTTGGGGTCCAAGCTAGGGGAAGAAAACATTTATTTTTTATTTTTTTGCATCTTCTATAACGGAGCATATATTTGCACTAAGTGTCAGCAAAAAGACAGCAAAAAGACGCTCGTCCTAAGACAGTTTCAGTGGCGTAGGTGTAGGGCGTAAGTGTTTGAAAGCAGCTTTTAATCCGCTGAATGCGAGTTCGAATCCGCCTTCAGCCGAACTCTTTCTTCTCCATTTTCCCAAAAGAAGAGTTCGGCAAAGGCGGATTCGAACTCGCGTTCAACACATATGTAAAGATGTAAAATGTAAAACCTAACATTAAGGTCTCTAGCGTTATATTTTGCCAACGAACTAAAATTAAAACCATGATATGGCGTTGTGCCATTATAATAACTGACATTAGAATAGCATCCTGTTTTTGCTGCGTGATTACTTTGCTCACGCGATCATGGTCATCTGGTGTTTTCTCCTATAAATAAAAGCTCAAGGGTTTATTTCTTGCAAGTGAAGAAATTAGGACAAAAGTATTTAATTTTCCTATATTATAGTGAAATATAGTTAAAATATACTTTTGAAATACTCATTTTCATTTACATAGTTCATTTATAGGCTAAATGGATTTTACAGAACGTCGTAGGAATAATTATAAATCATTATTACATTATTATAATAATTGTTTGGCATCCTAAAACACCATTGATAATGCAATGCAGACTGAGACTCTCATAACTAAAAAGATGTTTGAGCCCTCTTTATTGTCCTGGTACATATTAATGCTTTTTTTGTTGTTCAACGAGCAGTTCATGGGTTGAAGCTCTTAATTTTGATCTCTCAGAGAGCACGAGATTGATGCATTTAACCTTAAAATGTCCAAAATTTCTTGCGGGGAGCATGCCCCCGAACCCCCCTAGAGGCACAGAGTCCAACCAACATAGTTTTAGACATTCCTATGGGAAAGAACGACCATTTATGAACTTTACTCCAGCATAATACAACAAAGTTCCTTTTAAATCAGTAAAACTGTAAATGCTATCGGCTATTAAAATCGTGCCGGCGACGAGGGCCGGTGGTCTACGAAATTTCCCGGTAGATTTTTTGGTCCCACTCCGCCCCTGGGCATAAACTTATGTTTTCCAGTGGCATCTGCAGAAAAAAGCTGTATAAAGTAGGGCTGTATTCAACCAAAGAAATCCTTAGTCGACCAAGGTCTTGTCCTGCGTGACGATTAGTCGACTAAAAAAAAACCGGATGTTTTGATTGAACATTTTTTAAACAATTGTCATAGAGCATTTATAAAACAACAACGAAAAAACATCGAAAATAAATAAAACTATAATAATAATACAATTCTTTGAAAATTAAGTGATTTGTTTAACTGCAAGTGAGGAGCTCTGTCCTTGGTCTATAGTGACGGTCACAATCGGCGCACCTGATCACACCACACGCTACAAAATAATATAACTGCTATCTGTCACATAATGCAAAATCCTAACAAAAGCTCTCGTTTATACAGGCTGTATTCTTCTTTACTTACAAAGCTATGGGTTAACTTTTGTCCAGCCGATCTGTTAGGCGTCTTAAAACAACAGACAAAATAGCCTAAACAAATCTGAAATCTAGGCTGTGTTGTAAGATAGCATATAAGTTTAATTTCGTTTTGTTACATTATTTAGGCTACTTTCAAATGAGTCAAGTGTACAAATAAAAACCTATTAAGAAAACAATCTATTGAGTCAGTATGATAAAGCCGTTAAAAGAGCTGCTCACGTCTTTTGCGCGCTCAAGTTTGATTTCAAATAGGCACGCGATGTGCGCGTCTCATAATGGAGCAACGCGGTCGCCACCGTCGCCTACCTCCACAAAAATGTAGCCAGACAAAAGATTTAGATTTCTTGGACATTCTGTCGACTGAAGTAGCGTGAACTGAATGAATACAGCAAAACCACCTACCGGTACATCCCTTACTGAGCGCGAGCAGCAGCGCAGCCAGCCATGTGGTTCCCGAGTGTGTTATGTGTGTGCGCTAAACTGTGGCGCAGTTACAAGAAATAGCCTAAAAGCATTTAAAGTTGGGGATAAAACATAGGCTAATTATATTTAGAATACAGTAATAAATAACTGCTTTATAAAGGAATAAATATCAGGGAGTAAATCATTGAAAATGTATTTCTATTGGCAAAAAAAAAAAAAAAAATGCGACTGGTCGACCAATAAGAATTTCAGTCGACCAAGACGATATCGACTGATTAGTCGACTAAACGACTAAAGTTGACAGCCCTAGTATAAAGCTCATAGATCACTTGTAATTTTCCACAGCTCATAGAAAGGTCTTGTTGAAGTTATCTTGGAAATAAAATTTAGCTGTTTTGTCAGCAGAACAATCCAAAACGCATTAAATGACAGTATAACGACTTCGAATCTAGTCCTCACATGCTCGGTTTCATTCCTTCTCAAATCAAACATGGTGCTGCTGTGAATAAGGTCCATAACTTGGTCTTTTTGCTCACATGAATCCATCAAATGGCTTCAGAAGACTTGAAATATAACACACGCGCCATTCTGACTGTGAGATAATAATCAGAACAGGTAACATAGCCTATTTATGCAGGTTTTTATGCAGGTATCCATCTTATTCACAAAATATTACAACTTCTTTAAAATTGCATATTGCTTTTTTGGATAACGTTTCTGAGAATCTTATGTGTGGATGTAAATTCATCTGATTCACAGGTGATGGGTGCAGAATAGTCTATGGATGACGAGTACTGGTTGATTGAGGTCTTGGAGTGTCCACTAGATGGTGAAAAATCCTTTAGGTAAGTTACAATTACAATTTTATTGACAACTTATACCTATTTTGAGGCTGTGAACTGAAGTTCATGTTTTGAGTCCTGGTTAAAAAGTGTACTTCTGAGGATGTGGAGTGAAAATTGCATGTTTACACCTATAGAAACTACATGCATAATTCATGTTTTGTCTGAATTGAGAGTAATATGTCTAAAACTTTGCATAAAACATTAACATGCAAAGCTTGTAGCTCAAACAGTACAGTGACAAAATTATTTTTAAATGAAAATGTACTGCCTGTTGCTTAGCAACTGGAAAACCAGCCCTTCATACCTGCCAAGTTTGGCAAGTTTCCACTGAAAGAACTAAATTATTTAATTTAGAGTAATGATAAGCACTTGTTGGTCTTGCACAACTCCCAGGGCATCTTCTGGTGCAATCAATAACGACGTAATTGAGCAAAACCCCATTATCTTTCTAAAAAACTTTATCTACTTTGCACACAGGGGTCTGGGGTGAATGTGGCTGGCTTAATAGTTAATTGAAAGTGTGTCCAACCCTTTACAGTGGATGAAACATCTTTAGCACCATTCAGATAGAATTAGTTTGCTAAATTATTTCATCAACTGATTCAGATGTGACTTCTGTCATTTTTACTAGAGATGCACCGATTACAATTTTGTAGGCCCGATTCCGATTTTTTTGAGTTTTTCATGCCAGATACCGATTTTAGCCGATTCTGATTTAATTTTTTTAACCACTTTACAGCACACACAAATATTTATTTTCTCTCTTTCTTTAGTAGAACATTTTACATTTTGCATAGACCATTTTTGAACAGTAATCGCTATAAAATAGGACTACATAAATTACTCCTGGTGTGGGAGATTCACACACATCTAAATTGGCAGTGTTCCTTCTTTTCACATCCAATATCCAATTAAAAAATGTATTCATTTCAAAAAGAAAATTCATTTTCTTTTGTGACATATACTCCAGTTCTTGTTAAAACACACCTGAGACATATACAAAGTGTGTGCATTTTGGGCACTTTTCTGTGAAATCATATTTATTTTGTCCATCAAAAGTGTGCTTTCACTTTAATTGAGCGTGAGCAGTGCAGCAAAAATAGACTCTGTGCCGAAACCCGCGCTTTCACCCTGCTCCTGCTCCCGGGGTGGATGCACTCATTGATTTACATGCACACCGGAAATAATACGTCCTACTCACGTTTGTGGTGTGAAACGAACGTAAATCACAAGGTTTCCTACATGTGCGTTCCGTGTGCACGTGTGATCTTTACGTCAAAATTTAACGTTTAATTGAATGTTCCATGCTGTTTCTTTGTTAGCAATTTTTGAGTGAAAATTATTTCTATACCAATTTAATTTCAGTGCAGGCCACACCTTTTACAGAAAGTTTTACACAGAAAGTTGTTAAAAACATCTAAATCCATAAAAATTATGCAGCGTGAAAAAGAGTCAATTTAACACATGCATTACTCACCCTCAAGCCGTTCGAGATGCATATGTCAATCGTGTTTCAGAATCGATCACATTTTCAGTTATTTCAGAAAATGTCTTAGACCCTTCAGTGGGTATAATGTGAAGAAATGGGGTCCAGCTCCTTCAAGTCCCAAGAATGTGCACACCATAGGGTGACCATATTTTGATTACCAAAAACCAGGACACTCGGCCCCGCAAACAGATGGGCCTACTCAAATGATACTTGAAGTTTACTCAAAGATACCTTATTAATTTCAATACATTTAAAGTAGGTTATGCCTCCTCTGTATGGATAGAAAATGGTTCTATTGTTACATGAAAACAGGACATGTCCTGGGAAAACAGGACAGTTGGTCACCCTATGCACACATCCTTCACAAAAGTAATCCATCCGACTCCAGTGGGATAAATGAAGGCCTTCTGAGGGTAATCCATGTGGTATTGTCGTAAAAATACACATATTTGAAACTTTATAAATGAAAATAAATGACTTCCAGCAATCGATCAACGCACGTTCGTGGGTGATGGAAGTCGGCGTACAAGGTAGGACGTAGCGTAGGAAAACGCGCAACGCCACGCCGGTTCCTACGCTGACGCACGCCGACTTCCATAACCCGTGAACATGCGTCGATCATTGCCGGAAGTCAGATATTTTCAATTATAAAGTTTTAAATGTGTATTTTTACTAGACTAGAAATCTAGATGCACCCTAGCGGCAGCAAAAATTATTTTGGTGCAAAGTGTGGTATAGCAACTCTCCGTTGACTTTCGAAGTGGAAAATTCAAACTCTGGTCTGGCCAATCACATCACATTGCGCTATCCTATGGCGTGCAGAGGGATATTGAAAGACAACCTTTATCCCGCCCCCGGATTAGAGGTATGCCAATTGTGAGTTCCCAGACGTAACATCTTGATAGGTCTGGTTTGCCAGGCTATATTTTTACGACAATACCGCACGAATTACCCTCAGAAGGCCTTCGTTTATCCCACTGTAGTCGGATGGAAAACTTTTGTGAAGGATGTATGCACATTTTTGGGACTTGAAGGAGCTGGACCCCATTTGTTCACATTATATCCTCTGAAGGGTCTAAGTCATTTTCTAAAATAACTGAAAATGTGATCGTCTGAAACAAGATTGACATATGCATCTCGAACGGCTTGAGGGTGAGTAATGCATGTGTTAAATATCATTTTTGGCCGAACTATCCCTTTAATGCTTAGGCTATTCAAGCTTCTTTTGTTATTGTATTGATTTCCCCACCCCTGCCCATGATTTGAGAAAGGGTAAAAATACGGAAGACAACTACAGCAGTTGTACACTGGACAATCGTTTTTCTTTATTTTTTGTTTCAGTTCATAATATCTGTTTGTTGGGGTTTTTCTTTTTCATTTTTCATTTCAACTTAAAATTTTGACACACTTATAAAAGACAGCATCTGCATAGAGTTCTCATCTTAAAGATCCATGGAGAAAAGAGGGAGAGAGAGAGAGATTCTGAGAGAAGGGAGGAAGATAGCAAAGGGTTTAGGGGAGGAGAGGAATACTGGTACGCCACACTAACCAAACAGAACAGCAAACAGTATTACGAGAGAGAGGGGGAGAGAGGGACAGTTAGGTTGTTTGTTTGTATCTTTTTCCTTTTTTTACAATACAGTACACACATACACACACAGAAAATAAAAGACAGAAGTTGCAATTCCAGTCAAAGTTGCAGAAATCGATTTCATTTCTTCCTTCCCATCCTTGGTGCCCATCTCATTGTGGTTTCTGCCCTGAATTCACGTTCAACTTAGATCCTAGTGGGTGAGAAGACAGTTGGCGACACATAAAACGATGGCTGGAACCACGGTAAGTGGCTGTTGTTTCCCTCAACTCCCATAATAATATTGAAGTCAGCGTTCTTTCGTGCTTTCAAATGTGAGTGTGAGAAAGCCCTTTTCTTTGTATTGCACAGATGAGTGTGTTTCTGTTTGTTTCATACTTCTATTTGCTTTTACTTCTTTTGTTCAAGACCGGAGCCTATCCCGTGTTACGTTTAGCTTTTGAACTTCAGCCATGCTACACTTTATGCAAGCGAGGTTATCTAACCGTGAAAGCGTCCAAACATATACCATGAAAATTTCACTATTTGTTAAAAATTGGACATTGCCAATATGGTGAACCTCTGCAAGAAAAGCAGCCAAGTTGCATGGAAGCTACAGATGGTGTGCATTTGACCTGTGTACATGGAGGGAAGCACTTTTTTCCCCAGAGCTGAACCCGCTTACGGCTCTCTGAGGTAACACAACAACATATTGTACTGATTCTTTTGTTAAAGCATTGCTCGACTTTTCTCCGTTATAGACATCACTGGTTTTAGACAAGTGAGCAGTCAGTAGCAAAGCACTGCAACCAGGGCAAAGAACAAGAAAATCAATCAACCTCACAACTTTGACAGGAACTATTTTAGTAGTTTTATACATGGACATGCAAATCATTTTTTCTCTCTTTGAAATATTTACAATAATTACAAGACAAAGATTCAGTTCAGATTGACAAAATCGCGAGCATTCAATATTACTACTAATATAACACAACTTCTCGGGATTTTTAAATCATTGTAGTTATATAATTCATCACATTTGATAATGGTATAATTCAATTATGTCATCCTTATCCAGTCATCTTCCCGTTCTAATTAGAATAGTGTTTTCATCACATCATTACAGGCCGTCCTCTGTAATTGATGATCATTTTGCTGAAATCACAGTTTGAGCACCATCTCCACAAACTGTTTCCTCGTTCTAAATCTAACACTGAAACAAGAATACTTGTATAAAGTTTAATGGGAATATACATCAAAGGAATGACACAAAAGAGGATGAAATTAAGGAGGATCATGGCTGGGGCTGTTGAGAAAAAATCACAATCGCAGGTCTTGGGTACTCAATAGCCGTGGACCGAGAAGTCATATCCGCTTACGCCAAAGTCTTTTGAGAGCTGTCAGTCAGGTGCTTTGCATCTCATAGACAGCTAAAGCACATGTGGAAACTAAGCAGCGAGCATTACAAGACACAAAGCAGTCTACGTAGCTGAGACGGCTTCGTTGATCATGGCGGGAGCGTTCTAGCTTGGTTGCATCACCGCTCGCTCGCCATGCAGATTGGGCATGAGGGTTTTTTCTTCCCCTGCAGTGATGAGGCGCTCAACAACCCCAACCAAAAAATACTATTATGCAGTTAAACTCTAAAAGGTACATCATTATTTTTTATATATATATATATATATAAGCAGTTTGTAATTTTCACCCATTTACAAAATGCCTTCTCAATGTGCTGTGTTATGCCAGTGCTGTCTGGTCATATCAGTGTCTGTGTGACGAACATCCAAAAACAGTGTTGAAAAATGAAAATAAGACAACTGAGAAAACTTTCATCCAGATCTGTGCCCATGTTAGTATACAGTGTTTTTTTTTATTTCATTTTTTTTTAACCAGAGCTGATCTAATGTCTACGTCTAATGTATTGCCAGCACAGAGGAAGCAATGCAAGTGAGCTGAACAAGGGGTAAATGGCAACATAAACAGCATCATTGAGGGAGAAATAAAAACAACATACTGTACACACAACATATTTGTTTTTGTACGTAGCTGTTTTTGGAGAAAGTGCTTTAAAAGGAACAAGCTTGTGTAGTATACATTATACAGATTGTTCAGAATGAATATAAATCAATCAATCAATAAACCTTTATATCGAGAACCTTTTCGCTGAAAGAAGTGGAACTGAAATGTATACGCAAGATAGTTCACAAGATTTACGGGTGGGGAGGACTACACAATACAGTTGACTGTAACATTGTGCTCTGTACTCGCATAACGCTTTGGCTTTTTAGTCTTATTACTTTTCTTAACATTTGAATAAAGTCGGCACAAAACTGGAGCGCTAGAGCTGCATACCATAGACCGGCAGACCAGAGAAAGACCCTCGCGCCCGACGCCAGTTAGCGTTGCGGTGCGACTCGAGGGCTCCAACAGCAAACGAGCACACACACATCCACACACACAAATGCTCATGCTCACTTATACAGCAACGTGTACGTAAAAAGGAAAAATGCCGAAGGGACAGGGCACGCATACATGGCCTTTTGAGTTGCACAATTCGACACCGCAGCACACGACTCACAATAAAGAATAGTCTTACGAAAGAATTCACATATCATCACCAGTTAAGCACAACAATCAAGTTTGGGAACACATCAGGGGAAGGGGAAATGAACAAGATGCGCAAAAAATGATTCCGGAGGGCGAGGAGGGGCAATACGTCGTTTTACACTATGGACGTGGTTTAAGAACATAATACCTGACAACAAACAGATTTTGTACTCATGTGCACATCCACAGGGAACACATTCATGGGGACCACGGTAAAACTCCAGCATCGTCAGGGTCATGATGAAGTAGGCAGGAGAAATATTAAATGGAGTCATTCCCCCCCACCCCACCCCCCTTCCAAACCCATAATAAATAATCATAAATTAAAAAAATCAAACAAACATATTAACAAAACGGAAAAATGTGGCGGCATAAGACAGTTTTCTTTGATTGTAAAGTGCACACATGATCGAGAGCCATGCAAACTAACAAAGCGAAAGTTGCATGCGTTAACAAATAAGGGCCTTCCAGCTATATCGTCTACTAAAAACAACACCGACATACATATTTACCTCATTTTACCATACATGTAAGTGATTCGACACTAAATACACAGAAGTTTGAAAGAAAACATGCTGGACGTTTCTGGAATGATTAAAGCAAAATAGTCCCGGCCCTCTGCCTCAGGCTTTCTAAAAGGTGTACAGTGTATATCCCCAAAAACGTTCCTGTTCCCTACTTCTTCGCATTAGGTAGGTAAAGGGGTGGCGGGACGGGGTGGGGGGCTCCTGTTATATATTCTATGATAAGCAGCACGTGGAAAATAAAGTCCGTATTGAGAAAAGGAGTGCACTTTGAGAGTTCTGTAACGTCATGAACATGAGGGTGAGGGCGTCCTAAGTGTGCGACGAATCTGAATCAAGCCAAGAGGGATTCTGTATCAACGAAAGCAAAAAACAGAGCTAAAGTTTGGTTTTAAATTTTAGCCCTTGAATTTAAAACGAGCAGTACATTATTTACCAAGCTGGCACTTTCTGTCCGCAAAGAAAAGGATGCAAAGAATTAATGATGAAAAAAAATAAATAAATCTTTGGACAAAATCAAAAAGTCTTAGTCTAAGCTAGCATTATCTTGACAAGATGTTGTCTCTCTAGCATTCAGAGCTGGATTTGAGCTGTTTCGTATAAAGTTTGTGAAAATTAGTCGCTGCATAATAAGTGTCCTGAAGAATGCGTCTACACGTAAATATTTAGTCAAAAGCTCGTCTCATTATTTCAGATATGTAGAATTTTATAAGATCCAACTATCATGTCCTAGTATTTTATTTTGTTAGGCTCTCTTCATTAACTAGCACCAAGGTGGGAAACGTCAAACTCCCAAATCGATCCTTTAAAACCAAAATGGTCCCGTTCAAGCCTATCCTTTACATCATAACATAAAATATATATGCAATTCATTTATCAAGACAAATAAAAAATGCAAAACGAACGATTAACCGAAAAATAAGGAATATTAATTTCAGCAGACCTAACCACCCTCCAAAAGATAATATTTAGGTTAGGTGTTGTTAGAAGTATTGACATTTTCTTTTCTCAAAATGTTCCCTCAGAATCATTCCATAGGTTGCCATGAATTCATTCAAAAAGTGGGGGAAATTACTATCTAAACTGCATAGTTCAACAGTTTGCCACCCCATCGATCCCAGCTTTCTATATGTTAAAATGAAATGTCTGTTACTTCACTGCCTACCATCTACAGTACAGCAAATGAAGTCAAAAGAAAGCATTGCCGATATCACTTCCTCTCACAATTCACAATGATGTGTGCTTCTTAGTTCTTTTGTCTGTGTTTGTTTACAGTTGCCCACAGTAAAACGATTAAGACTGAAATTCAGCTATGAGCTTTTAATCTATAGCACTCCATCAGTAATGAGCTAATATGGTAAAAAAACGAGATTTCATCTGAATGCAAGCAACCACTTCGGAACGTTAGGCCATTGAAATCGGACTAGTAGACTACTGTCTATATAACATCTATGCAGTCAGTTGGTTAGTATTCGTAATGCTTGTATGGTTTGCCAAACACCGTGTTCTGCCGGAACGTAAAACAATTTAGCAGTTGCTGGCACTGTCCTGGAGGCCCCCCAAAAATGAAAGCAACACTGAAAAAAACAAAAAACAAAACAAAAAAAAGTTGAGTTTTATTCCTTTACAGGTAGTAACCCATGTGCTGCTTTTATGTTCAATACATTTACATGTACAGTTTGTAAATATTATGTGTATTTGAACCCACTTTTATATATTTTAAATCAGCTAGTATGTAACATCTCCTTTTATTTATTTATTTTTTGATTGGTTGATTTTTGAATATTCCATTTTTAACCCTACCCAACCCCCGTTTTTTGACAGTTTCCTTATCTCGTGTTTAAGTGGATAAAACACTCAGCTTTCCAAGTGTTTGTCTTTCTTCATGTCGTTTAGAAGCCCAGGGTTCCTCCGATAGTGGACGCTGAAAACCACTCCCAAAATTACACAGCAGATGATGATCATGATCTTCTTCTGCAGAGGGCGAAAAAGGAGAAAGAAAGAAAAGAAAGATGTGTAATTAAACAGCCAACAGATCAACAGTCATTTGGTTTGTTCATCTAGCTACTCTATTACTCGATTGTGCTGTAATACACAGTCAGCTAATCTAAGTAGCATCACCTCATCTTAACCACACTTTAAATCATTAAATGAAACCATGAACAATTAAGCCATTACCAAAGTAAATCATTAAATTAATTAAAAGTTAATTCAATTATTGATGAAAAGACCCACTCTGGGACATTGACCCTTTGAATACTGAATGTATTAAACATTGATTGCATTTGAGAAGAAGGTGATTAGATATCGCCTAACTGTAAAGGTTAAATACAGTCCTAACATCATTCTAAACTGTTGGAATCTCAGAAGGGAACATGTACTGCACTGTAAAAAAATATTGTTGGTTTAACTTAAAAATTAAGTAACCTGGCTGCCTTAAAAATTTAAGTAAAATTTTTTACAAATTGAGTTAATATAATGAAGGTGATTGATTTAATCATCAGAAACTTAAAATATTATGTTATCTGAACTACAAATTAAGTTGATTTGACAAAAGTAATAATGTTGTGATTACAAATCATCAATGTGATAATGCCATGGAGGGAAGCTGTAAATATACATGATGCGATCTGGGAAAACCCGTGCGCATGTCGCGCTGGTACGTTTTCTAAAATAAAGTCTAGTGTGACTCTAGTTTTTTATTAAATTATTATTCTATAACATCTTGTTTATCATCTCTGAATATAACTTGGGAAAATTCACTAGTTTACTGCAGAAAAATAGCGATTAATAATGACCCGCTGAAAAGACTGTTTCTCTTTAACAACACGCACGTGGAGCGGAGGGGAAACACAAATCTCCCGTTTAGCTCTCCTTCTCTTAACAGTGCAAAGACAGTTCACCTATCAAAATAAACCACATAACAGAATAAAGTCCAGTCCTGGGTGAACTACAACGGCACGCAAGTTTTTATTTATTTATTTTTATCCAGCGTTATCGTGTGGTGTGATGTGGCGCACAAGAGAACAACAGAGTTTGAAGCTGCTCGTTTATAAGACCTTGCTCGCCTCTCAATCGTCCAATTTCAAAATGGTTTTAACAAGGTTGATTTTTGAGTTCGTAAGCTTTCGAATGATACCTAATCTATGATAATTACTAAAATATGTGATATGAAAAAAGTCACGCTAGCAGGATGTTCATTTAAACCTGTTCTTCTCAAAATTCTGTTTCTGAAAATCACAGCGATCAGCCAAATTCAGATAACCATAACTTTTGTTACAGACAACCGATAAAATAAATAAAAACAGATTTGGAAAGGGCTTGAATCCAGCATTAATATGGTCTCAAAACCTGTAATATTTCAAATTTCACCATGTGGTGGGTTTTCCCAGATCGCATCACATATTGTGCCAAGGGACTGATGCCAAACATAGTTAACTAAATGGAAATGCTGCTTGATTGGACATGAAAACCACATGAAAGTTTGAAGCAAATAAACATTTACTTTGCAGCTTTTTGTGGTGATCAACTGTCTGACATATAAACCAATAAATGTTTTTGTTTTTTTGTTTATTTTATACACCAAGTTGGGGTGTATAAATCTAAAATAAGTGATACCAAGACCCAAAAGTTCCCTCAAAATTATATGATTTGAAAAAATATATTTTCCAAATAAATAAGTAACTACTCGCTTGACAAACACAAAACAAGTGTCCATTTTTAAAGCTTAGCACTTAACAGTACATACAAACAATTTGACTTACTATTAACATGCTTTTAGTGTTACTATAATGGGTCAAAACAGTATTCCTGGATGAATTGTGCTACCCTAGTTTGATGAAATTCATTGACTTTTAAAAAACCAAAACATTTATTTTAAATAATTACTGGCTTCTATTGCTAATCAAATTTGTCCAGGAAATGGCTGTCTGGGGATTTGCGGCCCTTTGTCTTAGAAGTTGCACTTCACATGAAATGTGCATGGTTTAATCTGAATGATTTTATCATTTGTTTATTTAATTAGTATCCTTAATTGATTTGATTATTAGCTGCAAATAACTATAGATCAATCAGTCATTGACCATTCTAATCCAGGCATTTCAGAAGCTCTGCTAAGTGAATAAACGTAAAGGTTATGTTTCACCATATCTGCAATTTGACCCATTAGAATTCAAACAAGTAGGTGGCATATCACCAAGAGTCTGCGGCCTTTAGACCACTGCAATGGACGTTAGCCAGCAAAACTGCAGCAAAAAAACAGTGAGAAGACGGTATCTGCTGAGAACCAATGAGTGCCAAAGAAGCATTATAGTTTTTCTTTGGATAGTTTAAGTGGTATAGGAATAATTTCAAAATGCTCTTCTATTACTCATTTTTGTGCATGACAGCCTAGGACTGAGCCTACGTTCTCTAGAAAGCATGAATCATTGTACACAAAGGGCATAATGTAGAAGACGTCAGGTGTAACTGCTGAGTGTTTTACCTTGCGTGCCTGACTCTGGTATTTGACAGCCTTCTTGGTGTCAGAAACTGCTCTCTCTACATAGTCCACTGAGTGTTCCACGTTATACTCAATTCTGTCAATCATCTCTCCCTGTGAATGACAAAATAGGCACTTCAAAAAACAAATTCTTCACAATATCCACATACACACGACAATCATTGTCCAATGCTAAAATCGGAAGACTTGAAAGTTAAGATTCGCTTAAAAGCTTTATGCAGCAGCCTGATTTTGAAGCGGTGATGACTAAGTGCACCTCTTTACCCTTGAGAAAAGGCCCTTAATCCCAGGTTGATCCAAGGGGACTGCTATAGAATGCCGTCATGTTAAAGTACAAGGATACTGTTGCATAAACAATATCTGTCCTTGGTTGTGTGGGAATATATTGGTGGGAATTACATTTGAAATGAAGCATCAATTTGGAGCTCAACGAAGTCTAGTTTTCATCCAGTCTATGTTTATATCCAGAATTAAAAAAATCATTGGCCAAGCCTGACAGTGGCCATTATTAATTGTACTATTAAAAATTGTTGTTAATTGAAATAAAGCTGATGAAATATAAAAATTAGATGGATTTTTTTAAAACTTTAATGACACTAGATTTAGGTTTGGAATGAAATAAGGATTAACAAATTGTCGCTGCCTAAATGAAACTCACGTATGTCCAAAACGGTTACTTTTCAGGAAGTGAAAAAAAACATGTAATTTCAAAAGCAGCTGAACGTCAGCGTTGTCATGCTTGGTATAACATCTTTAAATGTAACCATATTCTTGACAGTGTCATGATATAATCCACATTTGATCCAAAATC
This sequence comes from Hybognathus amarus, assembly GCA_030378365.1. Lineage (NCBI taxonomy): Eukaryota > Metazoa > Chordata > Actinopteri > Cypriniformes > Leuciscidae > Hybognathus > Hybognathus amarus. The sequence continues at coordinate 246,415 of JAQIUQ010001685.1, read as the reverse complement.
GAGTTTAAATGGACATACGTGCATATTGTACAGTAACGGTGGTCAGATACGCGTTCTTCCGATCATTAATTAGAATGACCAAATCGCGTTTCATATTGACAGATGAATAGGCTACGCTCAGTTTATCAAATACGCGCAGTTTATTAAATGTCTCCTGCAAACTATGAAGAGACAATGAAATCAATACACTGACACGGCGATGCTAGACTGATACTTTATTTACACAATCCTACCGTAATTTTGTTGGATATGAGCTGCATTTTATTACAGATATGAGCTGCATTTTATTGATCATCAGCTAATTTCATCAATAAGAGAGAGTGGTAAGATCAAACAGCCCTGGTAAGATCATTTTGTTTCTTTACTTGAAGATGATTGTGTGATTGTGAAGATGATCTGTGACTTACTTTCACTTTTATTTGCGATGTTTGCACGTTGGCTTGATGAATAGATGCTCAGCTGCTCATCTGCGGTGATGCGTTTCGCAGTAGCGCTGTCATATCTGACTATAACATGTCATATAACCTATAGCCTATATAACACGCTCTCACTCGTTAATTTTTTTAGCATAGTTTGGGAGGAGTAAAATATACATATGTGGTTTCAACAACCAGATTGCGTTTACACCTAGTAAAGATCTGAACACAATGCGAGCCAGACTACCTCCAGATGGTCAGGCATATTCGATCACAATCCGATCACAACGTATTTACACCTTGCATTAACATGCTTTTTTTATTATCCGGATAACTTATCTGGATACAGATCGCATTTTAATTCCAGGTGTTAATGGGGTCTCAGAGATGCTTAAGATGAAACTTTGTGAGACCGCGAGATGCCTCCACAGGGCGGGGAGATACGCTGCATGATTGACAGCTTTGACAGCAAATGGATATACGTGGATATCAGATGACATGATTTCACAAATTTTCATTGGTCATTTAGATAATGTGAAGGATGCTGTATACGGAAATGAACCTGGACAAAAAAATCCGTCAAAAAATCTCAAAATCGGCAAAATGGACATACGCGGTTTTTATTGAACAGCGACGAAATATAGAATTTAATTCCCAGCGGAGGTCTGGATAAAACTTTTTGAAACAGTTATTTCCATCAGTTTTATTTCCATTCGAGGCCGCCAAAGTGCTTTGTACAAGAAAAAAAACCCTCTTAAAAAAACTCAAAATTGTCATTAAAGATGAGAATCTTGGAACCCGAGAGCCAAAACAGTGATGTCTAAGAATTTTTACCAAAAATTAAAAAAGTTAATATTTTTCCCAACTGTATATGAATATAAAAAGGTTAGATTAGATATTTTAATAGGCTATTTAAAAATAATAATAATTGCATTTAGACACCATTGTTTATGGCACATAGAAGGCCATACCGGTGCTGAAGGGTTTGCCTCTTAAGAAAAGTATGGACCATTTTTATATTTTGCTTAAAGCAATAAACAATTAAAGACAAATTATGTACTTAATTTTATAATCAAAACTCTCATCATGAGGACAAAACAAAGTTAACTAGTAATTTAAATGTTTTTTCTCTAAATAATAATTTAATCTAAAAAAAATCTCTAAATAATTTTCCAAATTCTAACATTGTTTATTGTTTATTATGAAAAGCTCTTTAAATGCTAATTTATAATGATATATGTGTGTGTGTCTGTGTCTAAAGATGCCATACGTTAACATATCTCAAATTTGGTTTAGTTAAATGGTCACAGTCATCTTTATGGCCGATAAAAATAATTGTATTAGCTGCATTCTTGTTTTCTGCAGTGTTTTAGCGAAGTATCTATTTTGCTGCTCACTGTGTTTCTGCTACTGTTGGTAGAATAACCTTGTCATCTGCAGCTCTTAATGGGGCAGTTTACATTTTTAGTGAGAGAGAGAGAAGCAACACGCACAGAAAGGGCTTGAATGAAACACTTTTGGTTCTAGAAAAAATATTATAGATATAGCTCCGAAATATCATTAGCATAAACAACCCTGAGTGCTTGTGGTGTGAACCGCGCATTTCACTTTAATCTGTAGAAACGGTAAAATGCCACAATTATGTCCCGCAGTCCAGATGGAACCACATCGCAGTCCACCATTTTAATAAAACTGCTTTATATACAATACTTTACTAACAACCTTGTGGAAGGGACTTTTGTGACACGATTACATTGGTAGCATTTGATCAAATAGTATTTGGAGCAGATCTGTTCTGATGAAATGCTGGACTCTTGGTTGTACCTGACTCTCCACCAGCATGGCCATGTCCACAAACATGTCGTGCAGCTCACGGATGCTGTTCTCCAACTTAATGATCTCAGTGTGTCTGGTTTCAATCTCATTTAGTGCCTGCTTGGTCATCTGGGAGTCCATTTTGATCTGTTAAACAGAGAATATAAGAAAAAGTTCACGGCAGCAGGTTAAGTTACTATTACTCAGCATACATTTGCACATAGCCTTTTTGCACATACAGATTGAGTGAAACAGTGAACAAATTATGAAATATGTGAATATGCTTCCATGGAAACCAAATTAATAGTTTCTGTCTCAAATAGCACACTTGATGTTGACTCCCTTGCATGTCTGGGAAGTGTATGAATAGGGCAGTGGCGAGGCCAGAAATTTGGTGCCCATAACTGCTGGACTAGGATCAGTTTTCTATGTAATAGGATATCGCGTATTGGCAAACCGATTCAGTGCATATCTGTGTTTGCACTTTGGAGAGTGTCAAAGGTTTCTATTTACAACGTGTGTGTGCAGCGTTAAACAATGTTAATGCCAATCGTAGACGTGTCTGTTGATTTCTTGAATGCAACGGCCAATCAGAGGTGTTTAAGTTAAATCCACTCACTGCTCAAAGCCGGGTTTTTTGTTCAGTGCTGAATTCTGCACGTTCGCAAATCCGTCATTATTAAAAAAACAGTGTGGTAGACATTATGTAAAAAGATATTTATTATTGTGTAGTATAGATTGCTTAATTGATTATACACTCTTAGAAGAAAGGTTTCTATATAGAACCTTAAAAGGTTCTATCAGTGCTACGGATTTGGAACCCCTAAAAGGTTCTATACAGAACCCTTTTTAAGGGTTCAATAATAAGAACCCTTTAGGGTTCTTTGTAACCAGGAAAAATGTTCTAAATGTAACCTTTTGAGTTCATTCATTATCATTTGTTTTCTCCTTTCTGGATTAAATATTTCATATTATTGACAAACATCAAGACCCTAAAATGTATTTATGAATGCATGTGAATAATCACAAAATTCAAGATATGGGCGTTAGAAAATGTATATATTTAGATCATTTAATGTAGTTAATCAATATCACACGAAGAGTGCATTTCAGTTTTTCTCCACCAAAAATTAAAACGTGATATTAAGTTATTACAACAGTTTAATAAACAACAATTTAATTACAACTACAAAATGTTGCAGAATAATGTAATATATGAATGAATGATAGCCTATAAAGAACCTTTATGCCAAAAGGGTTCTTTCTTGTCATTATAGAACCTTTTTTTAGCTTAAAAAGTTCTTTGGAGTTGAGTATAGAACCCTATGCTTCATATAGAGAACCCCAATTAACCCTTTTTTCTAAGAGTGTAACGCAACTTTGTGAGGTTGCATCTTTGCGATTAACTGTGTGACGGCTTTAAGGGACCATTTTTTGCACACTTACTAAATAAAGAATGTGATTTTTGAATTTATTTAGAATGAGACTAAAACCTTTGTTTTTAGCAGGGTTTCGGTAGTGAGATCCACTAAATGCATATATAGTGATTATTACTGTTGTGTGCAATTTTTTTTTCTTTTTCCTCACTATTTTTTGTTTTTTTTTGTGTCTCATTTGATCCATCTGAGTGTGTCAGTGCCGCTCTGGCCCTTATATAGCCTCGCCACTGCTGGGGGTGTCTCATTTACCCTTTTAATTTTCAGAAGTTAGTTTTCCTTTAGGGCTGCTTTGCACTTTTGCGAAGCCCACTTCACAGTGGAATATTACCCAACAGATAATATGGCAAAAATGTACATTCAGAGTAGTATCATAAGGGCTCAGGCTGCTATTTGTGACTAGACCTTAGTAAAATTACATTCTAAAGCGCAAGTGTTTAAATTTGACCTGAAGGTATGACTTTCATGTAATTTAAAGTCATAGGAAAATTAGTTTGTCATTGATTTCCAACTTACATCATCAGTGAAGATAGCAAGTTTCCCGCTCTCCAACATGTCTTCCAGCTCCTCATTGGTAGTTGTTCTGCCAGCTAATTAAAAATATTAAAGTACATGGTATCATTATGGTGCATACTGGGTATTATTTTGATCAGGTTTGTGTACTTGTATAAGATCAATGGGTAGAATGGTGAATGGGTCATGCTTTTGATCCAGTAACATGCTGTATAGCTTTTTTGTTGCTTAAGTTGGGAAGATTTGTAGTGAACATGTGTGGTACAGTAATGTGGAGGATGTTTTTCAACTTTTGCATGGGGGTATATGTGTGTCTTAGAAGAACTCACTAATTTCCAGTTGTCTCTGAATGCGGTCCTTGCAGCGGTCCCTGTATTTGGACTGCGTGGTGTTGTACTCCGTCATCACCTCCACAAACTTGCGCTGACAGCGTGGAATGCTGTGGGATAAAGGTAGAGATGTTGAGGCTGCACATCAGGATGTGAATTCCCTCGCTGACAGTAAGCGGCTCAGGATAATAATATTGAGGGCCAAGTGTGATCATTGTGAAATCGGCTCCTGCTTTTGCTGCAGTTTGAGAGATTACTGCACACGTTCTGTTTCTGAACAGCAGATGGCGCCAAGGAGGGTGTTTGACAGAGATGCTCAGAGGGAGGGCAGAGTTCACAGGAAGTATGTCAGTCTCTGAGCTCACTTGACACCTGAAGGTCAGATTTGTTACTATTTTGCTGAATATTGCTTCCCTTTTAGAAAAACTATTTTACATAATAAAAAAAGTCCCGGTCCCACTTTATATTAAGTGGATTTAAGTACTATGCACTTAAATTGAAACAAATAATGTACTTATTGTGTACATACATGTTTTACATTGTACTTATATTTTAAAAATACCAGCATGTAATTACAGCTGTAACTAATTTATGTAATTACATCTGTAATTACACAGCTGACCCATCCCTTACCCTTAAACCTACCCATACCACCACACCTGCCCCTAACCTTACCCGTATCACACCTCAATAGCAGCAAAAGTGTTTTACAATACAACATGAGCACAATAAGTACATTGTACTTATTTTTAGTACTTAAAGCCACTTAATATAAAGTGGATCAAAAAAGCTTTAAAAGTCTTAAACATCCCCTGAACACTTCCTATGACATTATTCCCAAGTGAAAGACACAATGCATATAATTTGATGGACATTATTCATACGAGGCATTTCATAACATTTAACAAATGTTAATCCGTAAAAGTAATTTTCTAAGATTATTTATTAATTGAATACTGAATATTAGTAATAAGTTGTGACGTTGCTTGACAATAGATAACTTAACTAACAATAAAAATTCGTAAGTTCTTCCTTGTCAGTTATTTTACACATTACATTGATTTGACTGAATAGATTGACAATGATTATTGTTAGGAAAATGAAGATTGCAAAAAATGTTTTGACAAGCATTTAGAATATTACAATGGATTTTGTCATTATTTTTATACCTGTGTCTTGCGGATTCGCAAATCTGCAGATGATCTGTTCAACCCCTCCTCTTGCTCTAATACTTTGTTCAATTGCTGTTGAATAGAGAAATAAACTGAATTTAATAAATTGTTTTAAAACATATGCACATGCAGTGACCATGATAAATATCGCATATTCAATTTATTTTAATGATTGACATTTCATATAGCAGCTGTCTCACCCTGGTTACCTGGTTACATCAGTTACTGATGTGGCACAGCAACTACAACACGAAAAAGTAATTTGCGAACTGAACTGTTACAATGAAAGTCCATACACACTAGCTGTCAGACAAAGCGGTCCCAGAGTAATAACAAGTCCCTTAATCTCAGAAGAACAATAGATCTCACTGTCCACTTCAGGAGACAATAGGATTCACTCTCCATTCAGTCCTAATGGAGCTGGGTGCACCATGTGTCACTGGCTATATCAATGAAAGTGTAGATGAAGTTGCTATCAGAATGACCATCACTGTGGGCTATACTTGCATCAAGAAGATTTAAAGGTTTCCAAAGTGATTATTCAGCTGGATTTCCAGATAACGTTGTCTATTAGCGTGCTACGAAGACTCTTAGTTATAAGTTACAACTTAAAGGGGTGATGAACTGAGAAATCTAAATTTCCTCGAGCTTTCGAACATCTAAAGAGGTCATCATATTATAAAAATATCCTGTAAGTTTCCGAACTGAAAACGTTCTTGCGAGTCCAATAAAAGCTTCTATTGACACCAGGCTCGGCAAACGACTCGTTTTTCAAAGAACTATGACGTCAAAGAGGATAAAACACCACTCAATGAAGATCAACGCCTACTTCAACACGGCTGTTAGCCCCGCCCACAGACTTGCGCATTACACGCATAGCTAAATAACATAGATGCCTACCTTGTGATGACAAACCGTATTGAGCTACAGAGCAGTACAATATATTGTGCAGTGCCTGGTTGTGGAAGAAGGCAGTCACTGCATAAGCGAGTAAATTGAAACTCAATATAATACGCAAACTGTTCTCCACTCACAGCAGTGGGCGTTTACTTCCAAGTCTTCAATGCGAGACGCCCATAAAAACCAAGCGTTTTTGAGCTAGGCTCAATACTAGGGTAGAAAATAGCCTATTACTTATTCATTTTAATGTTTTTTTAAATGTAAAAACCAAGCAAACGTCATAAGCTGACCTCAGACAACAATATACAAATTTTCATGAGCCCTTTAACTAAAGGTATACCATTTCTAGGCGTGTTCCTTGAACTATACCTTTGGAGGATGCTTAAAATATTCCTTCCTACGTGCAATGTTACCAGGTGCTGTCCGCGGTGCTAAATTGGTTAATATCGATGGCTCGAGAATCAATTATTCACTCATGCAGGGGCTGTTTCACAGCATTATGCAAGAAAGTGTTGTTCTTTAAAAAGAAGCACTTCAGAAATAAAACAGAAAATAGAAACTTCAGTTGAAATTGCATCAGTACTCATGGGATCTAATCAATGAAAATAAATAATCCATATTGCAAACTAAATCCAACCCTGGATATTTTATATAATTTCGAGACAAGTATGCGACTGTGACCTCATGCCCAAACTGTATCATGCCTCAACACTAACTGGCAGTATGCCTTCACTCGACTTTTCAAAGAGTCATTTATAGTATCATAATATATTACACATAATGTGTTTTAGAAGAAAGACAGAAATAGGAGAACCGCCAGCAGCTGAATTTAGGGCTGAGAGCTCCGTCGAGTTTGTGTCGACAAAGTCACACCAACAAGATCTCAAAGCTGCTGAATTTGTTGTCGTGGCAGGTGAAATTTATTTTGAATTGCAACTTCTGACATGGTAGCCGGGAGACTGAAAGTTTTCACAGAACGTAATAATGGACATAAACAAAGCTGGCAGGATGCAGGTCATGTACCTCTGGTCGATCAACTGCTATTGAGGAGAATGAGAATGCTATCTGATACCTTTCTCCAAATGATTATGTATTGGTTTAATAGTCCATTTTTAATTACACTCATATTGTCATTGAATTAGTTGAAGAAAAATATTATCTTGTTCTTAGGGTGGAGTGTAACTTTTTGTCCTTTCCTACACGACTTCAGAAGAGATTCGTCCAAACTCCGTCTTAAGAATTTCCTATTGCTTAGCTCCCTTTCCCTCAGGTGGCTGCCTTTTCAAATCAAAGTTTGACTCCGAATTAGATTTGCCTACGTGAGCATGAACATTTTAGGAGCTTTTAGAGGACTAAACTTCATGTATACTCATAAAAATAGACCTGAACCTTTCTAATTTTCTCACACTAAATTCAAAAAGTCGAAGAACAGTGCAAGAATGTTCACCATCTCAAACTGATCTCAGATTTGTTTCATTGTTTATATAGAGCGAGCTGGCTGTGCGTTTTCAATATTTTACATAATTGTGTATTCTTTCTAACACAATCATAAAGAAATATAAAAGTGCCAATAAAGTTAAAAAAAATTTGATTTTTTTATACCTTTTAATTTAGAGCGCACTTTATTGGCTGTCTTCTTAATGTCAGCTGTGAGGTCCTCCAACTCCTGCTTGGTCTCTGCAGAATAAAAACACAAGGGAAATACAAAAGAGAGGTTGTTTAAATGGATATAATGTTGAGTTTGCAAAGTTAATAGGCACTGGTTGCATGGTATATAGGGTACAAAGTCATGTGACAAACATTTTAGATAGATAGATGGATAGATAGATAGACAGATATAGATATAGATAGATACAGACAGAAGATATATAGACTTTTATATAGAAGATATTTTAACAAAATAGGGTTTATGCTTAATAAATGCAAAAATAACTTTAGTTCAAGATGTATTCTATGAACATTTTACGTATCTTACATAATTTATCCATTGTTTTACCTGAGAACATGACCAAAATACAGATTAACAATCTTGAGTTTTGTAGTGCAATCTGTATTAGTTTTTATGACTTTAACTTTTGAAAATATCTCATTCTCAGGCCATATAAAGTTCTTGTTCTTTAAAGAGAAAAATGAGTGCTCTCTTGTTAAACGGTGGCTGTGTGTATGGACTGCAGGCTGCAGTCATATGTTGATTGATAGTTACTGCAGTGCCATTCACTCCCTGGACACCACCTCAGCCTTTTCAACTCCCACCTACACACTCGCCTTTCCTCTGACTAATCCAATCCCTCGCTGCTTTCTCTCTTTTCTCCAGCCATGAGTTTGATGACCATGACATTTCTCCCTCTATGAGTATTAATGCCAATATCAATTTATCATCGGGGATTATATGTGCATTTATTAAGAGGAATAAAGCACTTGCTATTTCATACTCATAATATACAACTCATTTATGAGACCGTGTCATAATAAAGAGAAAACACAACTTTTTTAGGAAATCTGTCAAAAACCTGTTTAAAAACTAAACATTTATTGTAATTTATTATGCAAATAACAAATAGAAACAACTAAATAGCTTTTATTCACACACACAAAAAAAACTTGATATTTTGGATGGCGTCCTTTGGCTGTGGTAACAGCTTGCATTCTTGCTGGCATTGTTTTTATGTACTGTACTTTTCCACAGTCTCTTTTGTTATTAACTTCCAAACACTTTCTAGTTGTTCCCAAATAATTACTTTTACATTTATTAATTTAGCTGATGCTTTTATCCAAAGCAACTTACAATTGCTATATACACTCTAAAAAATGCTGGGTTGTTTCAACCCAAATGTGAGTCAAATATGGATGAACCCAAATGTTGGGTCAAAAAATGCAATTAAAAAATTTACATGTTGATAGTGAAAGTTGAAGTTGGGTTAAAATTAGAAATTACATTTTTAACCCAACATTTGGGTTTGTCCATATTTGACCCAAATTTGGGTTAAAACAACCCAGCATTGTTTAGAGTGTATGTCAGAGGTCACACACCTCTGGAGTAACTACGGGTTAAGTGTCTTGCTCAGGGACACATTGGTGTCTCACAGTGGATTCAAACCCGGGTCTCTCACACCAAAGGCATGTGTCTTATCAACCGTGCCTTTTGAAGAACCTTTCTTTGAATCCACTAAATCCCAAATTTGTTCAATAGGATTCAAGTCTGGACTTTGACTTGGCCAATTGTGACTAAAGAGACAACACATACTGGTGGATTAACCATTACAGAAACATGAAAAATTGATTTTGATAATCACCAATATTGTTACTTTAGAGCGGCCGTGGCACAAACCTTACATTGGGAAGTGGTCCAATAAATTTGCACTGTATGTGCAAGTCTCAAATTTTTTTATGTAAATATGTACTTCTGTGTTTTGCATAACATATATACATAGTTCAGTTGTGACTCTAACCGAGCGCTGATCGGTTCCTCTAACACTGTGGCATTAGCCAACCAGACGTACTTCCTAATCCACATGATGCTGTGCGATTATGAAAACTTCTGTTTACCCCTCCTCCTCCCAAGTGCCACCTGTAGAGATCTGCAATGGGGGTTTTAATGTATTCTTGCAGCAGCATGTCCTATACGTACAGCATGTTATTTTAACTAAGCTGAACAAATTCTTGTATTTTCTTAGCAGCGTAGCCAAAATTAGGAATATGTTTATTCCATGCCCCATGCCAATAAATGTGGGTTATATAATTCACTCAATGTGTTGTCAAGATTGAAAGACATATATATAACTTATTACTAAATAGGGTTTTAACAAGCTGGATCGAGAATTTATAGAAGCCTCACACTTCACAAATCACTCAGGCTCAGCGTCTCCTCCTGGCCATCAATATTGTGGCTCCTGCTGATCACTTTCAGGGGATGGACGGTGGGCGGCGAGTAGAAGAAGGGTGATAAATTATACGTCTATACATTGTGAACATTAATTTATCACTTTTCAAAGTAAATACGGGTGATTTTTCAATTAGGGGAACTTTTCTGTTCTCAAGGATGATTGACTTTTTAGCTTTTAAAGGAGAGATGATAATGTCTTTAAGCTTTTTAATTGTGTGTCCTTAATTACTTTTTCCTCATTTTTAGGAGTGCTGAAAGGTTAAATTAGCCAGACTTGATATATTTGACTCAATTTATTATCTCTTTAGTTAAGTTAATTGAAGGTTAGCTTTCGGCAATTTTGATTGGCATGTTGGACTGACAAAATTCAGTACATATTTTTGTAATATCCATGAAAAACACTTTTCAAGCATTTAGAAAATTCGGAACATCATTGAAACTTTAGGTTACGCTTCCTTTTACAGTACAGTACTGGCTAATATAAGGTAAGTACATGGAACAGGGTAGGTTCAGGGTTAGTACTAGTTATAACCCAGTAATTGTAGTTACTAAAATAAGTACATAGTATTTACATGGGTAACTGGACTGTAAAAGGAAGCGTTACCAAACTTAATTCCCTTTTTCAGAGAATTACAAACATTCAAAGAAAGAAATAAATTAAAAGTGATACATAAATGTGGGTAAATCTACCTTTAAAAATGATTTTAAGTCACTTTAATTTAAAGCTACACTATGTAACTTTTTGGCACTCTTGCATTTTATAAACAAAACTGCATTCGCTCTTACAGTAGAACATTGTAGCTGGAGCTACTTCTCTCTGTTCATATCTATGACGAGTCACGCAGGTACTGGGCTACTCCGCGGCAGTGGCGACCCGACTGGTCTAAAATAGTCCGAATATAAACGCTTATAACAGGCGTACCATAGTGATTCAGGACACGGTTTGGAAAATGGATTCATGATGTACTCGCTCATAATATAAATGTAAATTTTGAACACAAAAAAGTTACATAGAGCAGCTTTTAAAAAAAGTGCATGACGAACAAAACAGTGTAAAAAAGCACTTAAAAAGTAATGCTGTCCTGTAAGACAAATGATCCGTTTAGTCACTCGTGTCCGTTAAAGTGCTGTAGTCAGGGTGTGGCCAGTTTCCCTGTTTATTCGATTTGACAAAAGTGTAATGTATCTCCTGTCACTGAGTTCGCATCACAATATTTGCACACCGCTACACCATTGTTGTCCATACAGACAGCTAAACGCAGTCCTGCTCTTTCCTGTTCTAAACAAGCCATTGTCTCATGTCAGCTTTTTTCTCATGTGGTCGAGAGATCGATTTGACCGACGAGAGATGTTTCTTGTCACACCCACTCTTTAACATGACATCTAACCAGCACTTTAATAGATCTTAAATGTGATTTTATTTATATCGGTTTGCAGTTGCCACAAACTTGCAAAAGCAGACCTGTTGCAGAAACATGAGATTGAGGATTTCTGCTCAATTTTAATTCATAGGGTTCTACAAAATCTACCCCTGCATGTTTGTTTATTAAATATTTTTCACAAATTCTTTAAACATTTTTTTTTCTCAATTGCCTTTTTGTGGTAAAAAAGCTCTACAGGTCTTGACAGGCTGAATGTTAGAATTTCTGATATTTCTGATATAGATAAACTACATGAACCTGAATTCTTTGTAGCATATGGTGTTTGTTGATGTCTACTTAAAAGAAAAAAAGATTATGTAATTTCAGCAGGTTTTTTTATTATTATTATTTTTAGCCACATATTACCGCCTACTGCAAAATGTATTTAGCAAAACATTCCAACAAATAAGTGAGCACTTATAGCAATGCTTTTATGTTTGTTTTAGAATAATGAACATCCAACAAAATCCATCCAGACCACCAAAAGTCCTCAACCCTCAAGGATTGGCAGTATAGAAAAGCTAACCACAATTTATCATCACCCCTCAGCTAAGTAAACTACGCTCATGCTACGTACTTGCTGAACGTCACTCACCTGCAGGGCAACATGGAGAACTTTTAGGGGCAGGAGTTCATTATGCTGTATTATTCTGATGGCTAATTTAGTCATTTAATCTGATTGGGTGAATTAATAAACTAGGGCAAAGAGGTAACCATTAGTCACCCGTAGAGCCAACAGAGGTTAACATTTTTGCTCAAGGTCACAACTGCTGAATTTAAAGAGGGGGATTCGCTCATCTTTTATCAAGCTGGCTTTTCACAAACGTTGCACATTTAGCTTTGTACAGTTGCACATTCACAAAAATGTTATGTAAAAGCAGGGTGACCTCAGTAAAAGGATAATAAAAAATCCATGAAATGCTTTGGTTTTGTGGTGAGGGTTTATTAATGGAGAACTTGGGCTGCTAACATAGATGTTGTGGATTAGCTTCTGGATGCACTGACCTAAAAATGTTACTGAGATCACAATAACCCTGTATTACTGAGCGTGAGGGGATGGCATTACAGTCTTGGTTAAAGATCTAAGGCCCCGTTCACACTACTTCGCTTTCGTTTAAAAACGGAGACCTTTTGCTACATTTGCATCTCCCGTCCAGACTAAAATGGAAAAAATGAAGACCAAAAACAGAGAAGTTTAGAAACACTGCAGCTCCGTTTTGCGTTTTGAATCTCCGGAGGGCGTTTTAGTGTAGACGGGACAAAACGAAGGACTTTAAAAACGACTGACGCAGAGGCTCACGCTCTGCTCTATGATTGGGTGTCTAGGGCCCTATGATTTCTGCGATCATGGAATTTGGAATTGGCAAATTAACGCAGAATCTAGTGTTAACGCGGAAAACTTTAACTTTAAAAGCATACTCTTTTTACGACTAAAATAACAGTCAAGATTATAAAAAGAATTCCTAAAAATTAAAATGAAAAAAAACGGAATTCGGGGAAAAATAAAACGTATTTCGTAGGGCCCAAGGTGTCATCAGTCATGACATGCCATTTACACCGGCATGTGATCCACGTTTTTAGTCATTTTAATGTGGACAGAGATCAATTTTAATACGCTGGATACAACACTGGTGTGGATGAAGATCATTTTTGTTTTAATTCTGCGTTTTTAAATGAAAATGCAGTGGTGTGGACGGGGCCTAAGCAAGCAAACGTTGGTTTGATTCTAAGTTGATGTGACCCACGAACTTGTCAGTGACTGAGATCATATATTTCTGTTATTATATTAGGAATAAGATATTTTGGATAAAAGGCATCTGCTAAATGAAAACAGTATCTTTCCATTTTTGTATGTCTTCCTGTGTTTAAATTCAAAGGCTTCTGCTGTAAGAAATGGGCATTGGGCCTCAAAATCTTCTATACTGTACATGTTATGCAGAATGTATAACATTACAAACTCAATAACACACACACACAACACTACTGAAACTGAAGGAGAATAATGCAAGGAAAACAACTTAAAATTGCCTTTAAATGTCAAACTTATCATATCATATACTCATTTTAAGTCATTTTCCCGGTATAATTTAGCATTTAATTTAGAACAGCCTTTTCCATAAATAACAGGAGATGGTGATTTACACAACCAAAAAGGACAAAAACTGTATTATAGTCCATATGACTACTAAAATGATTCCTTTTGGTCATTTTATGGAACATAAATTGCCATTAACTTTTGTATGAAAAAGTCATCCTAACATCTTGGAACGACGTGAGCGTGAGTAAATAATGACAACATTTTCATTTTGGGTGCACTATTCCTTTAAGAGTTAGTTTATTAAATATATTCTCCACCTCTCCTCAGGTTTCCGGGTACACACTGACACAGATATCGAGACAGACACTCAACTTCCACAGGTTCTCTTCATCCTTCATGCAGCATGGTGAAAACAGACAGGGGGGAAGCAAAAGAAAAGAGAACAGGGAAAAAAGAAAGAAAATAATGTTCTTATACATGCATGCAACAACTTAACAGAAACAAAGAAATCATGCATTGAAACCAAAGCGAATCACATGCAGTCAAATGTAAGAAACTGAACCAAAACGGCCAGACACAGTGAGACGTCATCTATTAAAGATTCATCTATAGCAGCTGAGTCATTCATAGGCTGTGGATTTCCTGGATCTAAGCCAGGCAGCTTCAGAGGGTACTCTGGGTTTTGGGTTCAGTGCGTTCAATAAGATGCATCAACCGCATTTGTGGTTTAAATCAAATACAACAAAATAATTTCAAAACATGTGTAGTTACAGTAAAGCACGAGCAATGGATGCTAAAATATAGTCATAAGCATAGTATAGCCACAATAATTAAACAGCTTAACATGAGTCTAATATAATAGATTTCTTTAATAACATGTTTTGTGTGGTTATTTACAATATTAAACCGTTCTGGTCCTCGAATTTCATTGGCTGAACAGCGTTCCAAGAGTGCAAGAAGAGAGTCACCGAATCATTCAATCAGGATTTGTTTAAAAACACTAATTCAATCAGAAACAATGAGGAATGAAAGCACCATTACTTCCATTTTAAAAGGTACATGTCCAGAAAAAAACCAAACATGGAAGGACTATGGCCCTTTTTTTGTAAGCGAATAAACGCAAATCTATTTTATAAATTTAACCTTCACTGAAACTAATGTTTGAATACTAAGGTGAAGTATTTATTTTCGGCAGCACTAGCACCAGCAATAGGAATTGCAAAAATAACGACTTTCACTTGCTTTTCAGAAAAAAAAGCCTACGAATAAGGATACTTATGGTTGTGTCTGCTTAATAAATGGGGTAAAAGTACACACAAAAAACACTCTTTACCTTTAAAAACGGTCTATTTGCTACTTCTAATGTTAATTTATAAGCAATATTGGAGTACCTGTAAAATAACAGATTCCACAAAAGCATTTCTTCATGAAATAACGTTGGAACCGCACTGATTTGGAAACAGTTGGCTTACTGCTCATTTACTAAAGAGCTGTTCTGTCAGAATGACCTCACACATTAGTCACAGACAATACTGGAACGGCTCAAACACTCATAGACATTTGCGTAATTGAAGATTGTTGCTGGGGAAAGATGAGGTGAGCAGGATTTTTTAGAAACATTTGAGGACTCTGAGCTGAAGAAACAGCCTCTATAGATGCAGTGTGGGCTGGTGCACTATGAGGTGTGTGGGTTGGGTCTAACAAACACTTGGAGCATTGTGGCGACTCTTTTGTAGAGTGGGTGGCACAAATGCAAGGTATTGGAGAAAGGCTTGAATAGGCTCACCAATGAGCTCATACATCTTACCACACAACTGCAGTCAAGTTGTGGAGCTGGTGCTTTCCAAAAAGTGATAAATACTTTATCGAATTTGCACCCCTCAAACCTTCCTGCATTGTGACTGAATATGCATTTTTTAGAGGTTGTACATATGTTAAACGGACAGTTCTCCAAAAAAAAAGAAAATTCTGTCCTCATTAAGGGTGTCACGATTTCAATTGTAAATCGAATTCTATCGAAATTAATTTTCAATCTCAAACTTCGGATTAAAAAATGGAATCGTCGATGCTGCCACGCCCACATGTCACGTCCGTTTGCTTGCCAGCGGAAAACACGCGTTTTGAAGTACTGTGAGTCTAAGGTCAACCTCCTCTAACTTAGCAATTGCCATTCAAAAGATAGCAAGGCAACTATAGATGCAGGAGACCCATCGACAGAACTAGGGCCCTATAAAATCCGTTTTATTTTTTCCCAAATTCCATTTTATTTTTTCCCAAATTCCGTTTTTTCTGTTTTAATTTTTGCAAATTCCGTTTTTTCCATTTTAATTTTTGGGAATTCATTTTTTTTACCCTTTACTGTTATTTTAGTTGTAAAAAGAGTGTGCTTTTTTATTCCGTGATCGCAGAAATTATAGGGCCCTAGTTCCTGAACCCCCTCCTCTTTCATTGAAGTCACAGGTGTGGACGTTTTTTGGATTTCCAGTAAAATTGACAACGTTCGCATTAAAAAAAAACACAGTTTGCAGACATCCCAAGTCTCGTGTAAGTTCCAGGAGTCTCCCGCATATTGAGAGCGGCTCCCAGCCTAGAAATCTGAGACGCACCTAGCGGCAGCAAAATTATTTCGCTGCAAAGTGTGGTCTAGCAACTCTCCGTTGACTTTCGAAGTGGAAAATCCAAACTCTGGTTTGGCCAATCACATCGTGTATAGAGTTGGTGGGCGGGCTTAACACAATGACGGCAGAGTTGTGGCGGTTCTGCGCCGTGATTTCCATAGGTGATTTCACTGATAGTTAAAAACAAACAAGACGCAGCTGGCGAACAGCGGTCTTTCCATTTCGGCTTTGGCCGCGACTCGGATGACTTGGAGTTAAGAACATAACTTAAGTCATTCTTAAAAGGAAGATGTGTTCAGAGTTTTGACGACCGGATAAGGCAAAAGTTTAATATATCAACTTGCTCTGCTGGAGAGAAAACCATGGGGAAAACGCATGGGACTCACTCAGCCACAGCCATCATCGCTCTGGTTGGTTAGCGCTATCCTATGGCGTGCAGAGGGATATTGAAAGACAACCTTTTATTCCGCCCCTGGATTGAGGTATGCCAATTGTGAGTTCCCAGACCTAACATCTTGATAGGTCTGGTTTTCCAGGCTAAGCGGCTCCCTGATGCACGCAAATAGTTAAAATTCTCCCGTAATCTAGAGTGAGCGAGCAAGAGCGAGCGACAGAAAAAACTGTGCTCCAAACAGTATTGCGCGCACGGCAGAGAGGGAGAGAGCGAGAGACCTAGCGTGTGTGCCTCATGAAGCGCATGTAAGACAGAGAGCATCCTGATTGGCCGATTGATAAAAACCGAGAATTCGAATTCGAACCGTGATCCTTCAAATTGAAAATGTAATCGAATCGAGGTCACCCTGTAGTCTTCATTTACTCACCTTCTGTACATAAAAGTGACTTTAAATTCCCATGTAAAGATTTTGAATATAACGCACAAGTCTTATTTTATGCAATGAATGAACATGAGTAAATGATTCATTTTTGGCCGAAAGATCCTTTCAAGGGCGAGCAGTATAGTAGACAATGCAAATCTATACGATTCATCACTTTTAAGGTTGAAAACGTGGGTGGAGTTAAAAGCTAATGTAAAAATGTGTCATGTTGCCCTCAGATATAGATATGTATTTACAAACGTGTGTTAGTGTGTTAGGTTTCTATTTGTATGCGTAAATGGAAACATCCTGAGAGGGAGATATGGGGGAGGTAATACATTAAATGTGCACTTTTTTTATTACATGCCTGAACGTCTCACTGATGCAGTGCCACATACATGCTCATGTTAGTGATCTGAAAAAACAACAACCATATTCTAGAGGCAGAATATTCATTTTCAAACCACACTGAAATGAATGTGAATGCTTGTTTCATTGGCTCAGTGTAAACGCTGAGTACTGAAGGGTGGAACTCACTTTCATCAGGGTTGGGTGCTGCTAGGATGGCACTGTGCTGCTTTCTTGACCTGTTCTACATCCTCTGACAGCTTTTCAATACAGCCACGGATCTCCTCAACCTGTCAAGAGAACATGCGTTTAATAATCCAAATAGTGACATTTGGAAATTATATGAAAGAGGTCTAATCTAAATGACTACTTGCACATTGTGAAACTCTGTGAAAAAAAGAGAGAAAAAGAAAATTTGGCTAATCAGCTTGATTAACATGGAGCAAATTAATATTTGTATTTATTAATAATAAAAAATTATATTTATAGTATAATTAGATTATATATTTATAAATTTTTTTTTTTTGACATTTTCACCATATTTCTATATCCCATATTACAGATAGGCTACCGTATTATTTCATGTCACATTAAATGTTAGCTGCGATCAATGTTTATCATTTGGAAGAAAGCATGCAGGAACTAAACTGCTTTAAGGTGTGCATACAAATTAATAACTATATTCAAGTAATAAAGAACAGTATGGGAAAAATTTAGCGTCTTTAAAATTTTATTTCTTAGATTTAATCTTGATTGAATCTACTAGCAGTATTGGCCAAAAGTGATGTCTGGCCAAGGAAAATTGACATCCTCACCTTTATTAGGGCCCTAAGCCTGAAGGGGCGCAGAGCCCTATTGTTTTCCTTCCGATTATTTTTTTTTTTTTTTTTTTTTTTTTTTTTTCTTCAGCGACTATTCGGGCACTTTTGGGGCCCTTAACATGCTCGAAAACTCTTGAAACTTTGCACACGGGTCAGAACCCGCGGCCATCAGAGCCGGGCTGAAGCTGGTACCCGGGCGTGGCAGGGCGGCTCGTCAGCGCCCCTGGAATGGGGTCCGAACACCTGGTCCATAACTCAAACACACTTGCATGTAATAATATGAAACTCGGTACACATGTCGATAGCAGAATTTCATCTATACCTCGCGTTCTTGCTTTTTACCCCAGCCCAACAGGAAGTCGGCTATTGAGGTTTTTTTGTAAAACACACGCAATGAACTTTTAAATACTCCTCCTGAGAGCTCTGATCCAAATTCGACGAAACTCGGTCAGCGTGAAGTCAAGACATTGAGGATGAAAGTTTGTGTGGGGATTTTTGATATCTCGAACGGTTTGGCCGTGGCGAGGAAACGAAATTATGGCGAGAAACGTGAAACAGGAAGTGTGTCATAACTTCAGCATACATTAACTGATCTGGATGAAACTTCAGCAGTGCGTTCGCTGTAAGAGGACGATCACATGGATGTGACTATTGTGAGTCAAAGTTATAGCGCCACCAACTGGCAGCAGGAAGTGTGTCACTTTCAAAATGCTTTGAAATCACCCTCTTATTTTTACCCGATTTGCTTCAAACTTCATCTGTATAATGTACATACACGGCAGATGAAGACCTATGAATGGATTCTTGATATCTTTGAAACTGTTGCCGTGGCGACGCATCAAACTTTACCATTCTTTTAGGATGCATTCTTTTAGGGATTCGAACATTTGTCCATAAATCAAACACACGTGCATGGATTAATATGAAACTCGGTACACTCATAGATCACATCAGGCCAAACAACTTTCGTGCTCTAAGTTTTACGACAGTTCAAACGGAAGTCGGGAATTATGTTTTTTTTTTTTAAATAATTGTCCTAGAAAAACATCAAATTACAACCCATGCTGTTACCAATCACCACCAAACTCGGTGTGCATGAAGTCAAGACATTGAGGATGCTATATTCCGGACGGATTTTTGATATCTCGAACGGTTTGGCCGTGGCGGATTTTTTTGACTAAAAAAGGACACATAAAGTGTGTTATAACTTGGTTAGTTTTACTGACAGTTACAAAACTTGCCGTGTATATTGTTCTATTCAAGCCAAACAACTTTCTAATTAACAATAATAAGCTCAAACCCACAGAAAGTCAGATATTGTAGTTTGAATATGATCATGCTCTTTCTAAACCTAGGCCTGTCACACAGTCTGTGTGTGTGTGTGTGTGTGTAGGGGGAGGGGGCTTAATCATTTCACTGTGTGTCTGGCCTGCTAAAGTAAATACATTTCTTAAGCCTGGTATTTTTTACATAAGTTTTTATTTTTATTTTTTTTATAAGTAAAGGCATATAACCTGTTTAATTGTAGTGCATTGACAATAGTTTTATATAATTAGTGTATTAATTAAATTAACTTGGTCCATAAATCAAAAAAGTAAGTAAATAAATCAAAAAGGAAGTGTGTTAAAACTTCTGCATACATTAACTGATCTTGATGAAACTTCAGCAGTGTGTTCGTTGTAAGAGGTCAGTCACATAGATGTGAGTCAAATATATAGCGCCACCAACTGGCAGCAGAAAGTGTTTCACTTTCAAAATGCTTTGAAATCGCACTCTTACTTTTACCCGATTTGCTTCAAATGTAAACACACGCCAGATGAAGAGCTGTGAAAGCATTATTCAATATCTAAGATAATGTTGCCATAGCAACGCATCAAACTTTAACATTCCTTTTTTTTGATGATTTTGAGTCTCTTAGCGGCTTTTGGGGCCCTTAATGGGTTTGAAAACTCTTGAAACTTTGCACACAGGTCAGATCCCACAGCCATCAGAGCCGGGCTGAAGATGGTACCCGGGTGTGGCAAGGGGGCTAGACAGCGCCCCCTGGAACGGGGTCCAAAAACTTGGTCCATAAATCAAACACGCTTGCATGTAATAATATGAAACTCAGTACACATGTTGATCTCATCGTTTCATATATTCATATTTTCCATTGACTTCTATGGTGATCTGTCATTCAGATATCAACTATTCAGTTCTGACTAGTATGTTAGTATGTATTCCAATTGTGGAATACATACTAGTATGTATTCCAAAGCAGGGGTTACGCTTCTGCACGTCGTGCAGAATAACCCTAATGGCACCAAGGTGGCGGTGCCACCGGCTCCACACACACACACACACACACACACACACACACACACACACAAATATAGCTGCGAGCAGTGCAACCGCAGGGCTGAAGCCGGCGGTACCGCCATCCCGGTGCCTTTAGGCACCGGGGTTGCGGTGCCACCGGCTTGGGCCGCTAATCGCTGCTCGCAGCTATATTTATATATATATATATATATATATATATATATTTCTTATTTTTTTCTTCAAATATTATTCATACTGGCATGATGAATCCATTCCTGACTTGTGATGCAGCCTGAATCATAATCACACCGTGTTCGTTCGTTGGCCAGAGGAGAACTGCCCCTCTGACTCGAGGCTGGTTTCTCCCAAGGTTTTTTTCTCCATTCTGTCACATGATGGAGTTTGGGTTCCTTGCCACTGTCGCCTCTGGCTTGCTTAGTTGGGGACACTTAATATTCAACAATATAGATAAAATGAACTAATTTAATAATTGATGATCTTTACAATTGGAACTGAATCAATACTGAACTGACGAAAATACATAATTTTCCTGTTATCACTGTAAAGCTGCTTTAAAACAATCTGTATCGTATAAAGTGCTATAGAAATGAAAGTGACTTCCCTTGACTTGACTATTAAATAATAATAAAAAAAGATTTTGTAAGCGTAGTTGTGCTTGCAATAAATCGTTTGTTTGTGATAGGGCAATAAAATAAGCCAAATTGTTCGGACATAATTTTTGTCCTGGCTGTCATACAAAGAAATTATGAACACATGCAAAAACAAGAGAGAACCAACTTAATATTAGTAATTTAGTCAATGTATGCTTTATCATGTGAGCTTTTTGTTTTTCTATGTATTTTTCTATCATAGTAAAATAAAACCTGTAGCTGTAAGCAATTTAGTCAATAAATAACATAGTTTAGTGTTTTGTTTTTCCTGCATATTTAAAATTTTGTTTAAAAAATTGTACAAATATTTTCCTTCTATTTTAATTGTTAAATCAAACTTGTAGTGTCAGAAACAAATATCCCCTCCGGACATCACTTTTGGCCACTACTGCAAATGGCTTTGGTAACACTTTATTTGAAGGGGTGTGCATAAGGCTAACATGACACCTTCATAATCATGACATAAGTTATGAATATGAAGGAAGTTGTATGCATGTTTGTGACTGACAACTGTCATTAAGTGTCATTCGCTCATGACTTTTTTTAATGCAAATATGACATTGTTTGAGATGTCTTTGTTATGACACCTTGACATAAACCAATGCATCATAACCTGTCAGTATCTTTGTCATGACAACTTGATATTACTAAGACAACATAAACATGACATAGCAGATTAATTTTCAAACTTAAGAAGCCACTTAGCTTTATTGGTTAACATTACATTAAACTGTCAGGTGGTTGGTTTTGACATTGACTGTCATGAACCCATTATAATCTTTTAATGACAAATTCAATGTGTACCACTGTAGTTGAGGTCATGAAAAAATATTCATGACACAGTTATAATGGCCTCATGACAGCCAATGTCAAAGCCAACCACATGACAGTTTAACTTCATTTTATGTCAAGATATCATTGACAAAACATCAAATAATGTCACATTTGCATCATGTCATTATTGAGCGAAGGACACTAAATGACAGTTGTCATAAACATGACATATGTCACGGCTATGTCAGTCTTATGCACACTACTTCAAGTAAAGTATTACCATTGTTTTCATTATCAAATATATATTATCAGAATTGGTTTAAGTAGTTAAAGGCTGATATACGCTACACAACTTCTCATCAAGCCCTGATTTACAGTCTGGACGAGTCAACGCTAGTTGCTGAAAGTCAGGGCTAATCTGCAGATTTTGTGCAGTCGGATCACGATGGGCAGTCAGGCATTGACATTTTTTTCAGCTTTCAGACTATGAGTCCATCTAGTCAGAGGATAGGATATCAACCATTCAATATTTTGAGCCGATTTTAAAACACATTTTTTGTCATGCAGCTTCTGTCAATGAGATGCGGTGTTTCTGCATGAGATTGTTGTGTTTGGAATGACTTGAAAGTCTGGTAGTATTTGGAATGTATTTACTTTAATGATGCCCAGTTTTCCTCTGTAACCATTTACAAAGTCAGCAAGTGCATAATGGGTAGTTTTTTTAAAATCTGTTCAGATTTTCAAAATCAAATAGTGTGTTCTGGGATGGATTTACCTCATATTGTGACACAGGCAAAATACATTTACCCCCCATGAAATCCTGTATGCTATACTTTTAAGGAATTGAAAAAAAAACATTGAAGTTGATATTGTGGATTTTTTAAATGCATATTTGCATGTGCCATTATATTAATATTTTACCAAAATCAAGCTCAAATAAAATTGACTAGTGAATGTTGTGTTTTTGTCCTTTATTAGAACAGCCATCTGAGGTAGTAAGATTACGCATTACGTTTTCATCAACTTACAGGTTATAACGTTTACTCTAGCTATGTGGGCGCTCAGTTTTTTTTTCTATTTGGCCAAAATCTCATGTTTTAAAATATGAATTGCTACTCATAAGCTATTTAAGGCAGTATTGGCTATTGACTCGATGACAAATAAAAACTACTAAGACACTCTTCTCTGCTCCTCAAATACATAAAACTTGAGCCTTTATATATATATAGAGCCAGATTTAAAGACACTAACTGAAAAATTAGCGCTGAAAAGCCGTGAACAGTTATTATTGCAAATGGATTTGTAGGAGTTTCCCTTTCAGACGCAAAAAGATAATTGTAGGAGAATATTAAAATGAATCACTGCAAGGTGATTTACTGATGGTTTGCGCTGGTCAATTTACTGGTATTTGCGGCATTATTTACCGCCATGAAAAAAACATCTTAAACCTGACGCTGAATTTGCACTGCTCTTGGTAGATTGCGTTTGCATATCCTGGAAATAATCCGGCTGCGTGTGTGTTCTTTCATTTGCACGTCGTCAGTAAGATCACGCTAGAACTTTCCTCTCTGTCGGCACTTTTATGGGATTGTGCTCTCATGCTAATTTGCCCTGTTTAGTAAATCAGGCCCATGGTGTTTGTTCAAACATATTCAAACCAGTTATTTATTTACCCTTCCACTGCAAACGACCAGAGGCGGGGTGTAGTTATGCGGTTTTACCAACAGTTTGAAGAGCCAATGAAGTTATGAATGCCTACATGAGTAAATCTGGCCCTAAGTGTGTTCCAGCTTTAAGTTAAAATTCGACTATTTACATGAAACAC
This sequence comes from Hybognathus amarus, assembly GCA_030378365.1. NCBI lineage: Eukaryota > Metazoa > Chordata > Actinopteri > Cypriniformes > Leuciscidae > Hybognathus > Hybognathus amarus. The sequence goes on along the minus strand of JAQIUQ010001685.1, from coordinate 222,322 downwards.
AGAATGTTTTAGTAATTGGTTTGTCTCTCTTTTGCATTAATGACAGCAGCACTCAGATTGATATGAACAAACCTATGAGCAAATCAAATCAGCTACATCTGCATAAATCATAACTGGATATGATATTTGCCGTAAGATAAAGTTTACCTGTTCAAAAAATTCATCCATAAAGTGGTCTCGTGTCGACATGGACGACTTCCTCATCATCGTCACTGTCCTTAGCCTGTGAGGAAAACAAAAACATCACTTAGAATCTCTCAATAATGCAGAAAAATCTTTTCTTTAGTAGTTTTAATAATGTTGGGCAATAACTTGGACAAACACGGGGTGAAAATAAAATGAAATGTTGGACAACATACCTCTACAGGAAATGGTATGTAAATAGGAAAAGTCTATTACTATAAAATGATTAACATTTGGTTGGATTACTAAATTGGATGGATATAACTAATTTGATTGGATGATAGCATTTCTTCCATCAATGTAGAATATTTCTTTGCTGCTGTTTTTGGTTGCTTCAATATCTCAATATTCTCATTCTCAACCAAGAACACAGTGATGAGATAATGGCCCATATACACAAAAAGAGCAACCATATTCAACACATCCAGCAGCTTCTCCATTTCCCATATAGAATAAAGTAGGGCAGCCTAATAAACTAATGCAAATCACATGTTTCCAGATGAGCACACGGTGTCACATTTAAAAGATCGTTTGATTGTGTTCACATATTGGTTTGAGAATTGGGGATAGCTGGAGGGTTATCTCAGATTAGCTGCACGGCCAATCCACACTGAGTGGAATAGGACGTTCTCCTGTGTGTGTAGCCATAAAGACCATCCCCCGTCCCCAACCCATGCACCTTTTCTGGGAACTAATAGCTATTCATTTCAAGCACACTGCTTCGCACCCCATGAAGCGGCTGACTGTCCAAAGAGAAAACATAGATTATAGTGACAGTCGGGAGTGTGAATCTTGTTTACTGGAACATGATTTGGAATTTCATGGGCACTCGTTAATATTTTGCGTTAATTATTAATATTTACGAACTAGTTTTTGGACAGTTGAGTGACATTGTTGCCAATGAAACTAACACAGCTTTTATGAGGATTTTGAGATATTATCATCACCACAGACAGACTCTTAATATATTTTTAAGTGTAATAAACTGAAACGGAGAGCAGATATTATATTCATGCAGATGAAAGAGTCAGGGCATGTTTATATTTAAAGGGTGATGAACCGAGAAATAAAATTTTCCTTGAGCTTTTGACGTCTTAGAGGTCATCATATAATAAGAATATAACCTGTAAGTTTCAGAAATGAAAACGTCCTTGTTAGTCCAATAAAAGCTTTTATTGACACCAGGCTCAGCAAACGACTTGTTTTTCAAAGTGAGGAACTATGACGTCAAAGAGGATAAAACACCACCTCCGCAGAAGATCAACGGTTTAGCCCCGCCCACTCACTTCACGCGTTACACGCATAGCTAAAGAACATAGATGCCTACCTCGTGATGACAAACCAGATCGAGCTACTAAGCAATACAAAATATCGTGCAATGCCTGGTTGTGGAAGAAGACAGTCGCTGCATAAGCTTCCACTGGATTCCAATAGGACTGCATGGATAAACTTTATTTTTAATGACGTTATTTTTAAAGCCAGTAAAAAACGACAATATTTGTCTAATGCCTTTATAAGCACCAATTATGTCTATAAAAAGGACAGTTATAGTCAAAAGTAATTATTTATTCTGTTTAACACTGTAGCCTTGGGACCATAAAGTATTCCTTTTAAAAGAAATATATATGTAGTATATGGATGACATTATTAATATAATAATATTAGAGCCAGAACGATTTATATTAGGCATTTTACAAACTATCGGTATCTGGAGTTATAATGGCCGATAAATGAATATTTAAAAAATAAAAATAAAATCAGATTAATCACGCTTTAATTGAATAACAATTAAAAGAACATCCCCATCAGGTCTCTTAACTCAAATAAGCATGACAAAATTTGTGATTATCATGTCCAGTTTTGCTGCAGTTAAATAAGCCGAGAGTGAAGTGGAATTAGCTAGTAATAGTTACGTTGTTACAGTGTAGTTGACTGACTGTCCTTTTAACTTTTGGCAATGTGGTTATCCATTGCTAAATTATGGCTCATCATAGACTAGCTAACCACAAAGCTAGCTAATGCCACTATCATCAGTCTGTTCTGTTGTGACAATAAAAGAAACAAGTTTATTTTTAAAATGCTTTATACTATTTTAGTAAAAACTCATTAATAACTTCAAATAACTAATGTTAGGGAAATCTGTAAATATTTTGTTGCACGTTTTTGGAAAAAATTAAAAAATTAAATAAATATCGGCCGATATATCGGAATGTCAGATTTTAAAACCAACAAATATTTGTATCGTATCGGCCTTCAAAATCCTTTATCGGTTCGGGCTCTAAAATAATATACAGTATAATATATTATATTTGAATAGAAAAAAATAAAATAGCTGATTAAAAAGCCAATGCGGTGGGTGGGCAAAAGGTTAAATTCGTACTCTGGCGCTGATTTGGCTGACATAAATTTACAAGAATACATTTAGGTGACTGACAACTGGCTATTACTTGAGCTGAATTTTTTTATCTAAGATTTTTCAACAGTATATAGAGCAATGCAAGACATAACTGTCTGCCTGCCAGGTGATTGATGCATCAGCCTGTCTATCACCAGCTAACATCATTTAATTCATGCAGAGGCTATTTTCGCTCTCCCGTCATCAGATAATGGCAATAAAGTCCCTTCCCCATGAGCAAAGGTGAAACGCCTGATGCTTTCAGCCTACTGACAATTGCATAGTCAACATTTTTGCTGGCCGTTTCTGGTTTGGCTACCAGATTCTATGCATTTCCCTGTGACGAGGATTTCATGTCAAAGCACAATGAAATAGTAACAGAAAGCGGCCTGTGTGTTGTCTCATCAGCCGTGCTAATGTTTACTCGCCTGCTTCTCCTCTTATCTTGGCCGCTCCCTTCCCGAGCCCTGCCCTCCCTGCCCCCTCAGCATCTGCTTTCATGGGGAGTGGCTTTACCGCTGGTCCCCTGTGCTGTATGTCTACGGTACCGCAATATCAGTCGCTAATGACCTTCACAAAAAAATTCTATAGCAACAGATTTCAGGAGAAAGAGGAGAGGCCTGGTGGATTTCTGAATTTAAGTGCTGAGTTGTGCCACCGAAGCCTCCTACCAGTGTGGTTAGTGTGTGGGTGATGATGGAAGATACTGCACATGTTGTTGCCTTTTTTGGGGAAGACACATTCTGTGTCTACAAAGCTGGAGAGCACAGATAAGGTCAGGGGAAGAGTTTGGAGACAATAAATCTCCTACGATGTTAGACAAGGGTCACAGTGGGACAGCAATAAACAATTCATATCTGCTTTCATCCCTTTTGTTGTTGAGTGACAAGAAGGGATTCTCTGCTAAAACAAGGGGAGACATTTTAGAGAATTGTTTTAGAGATATATTTCATACTACCTCAAAATATATTAGCCTGGAAATGGAGATTTATACTGGCTTGACATTAATTAAGTAGCACAAGATTCATTAGGGATGTCATTATTAGTCAGCAAACAACAGAATACAATTTTTTTAGTTTTATCTATATCTTATAAGAAATATACCTACTTGCCTATGTATTTAAAATGTATTTTATTCCTGGGATGGTAAAGCGAATCAGCTTCCATTACTCATTCAGTGTCACATGATTAGGGTTGGGTATCGTTTGAATTTGAACGATTCTGATTCCGATTCCTTGTTTCGATTCTGGTTCCTAACGATTCTCGATTCCGATTCTTTTAAGAGGCAGGGTCAAAAAAGTTTAGCTAACCTTGCTAACCAATGGTCTTTCTGAAGGAAATACTCCTTCTGTCACAAATACTCCTTCTGTCACAAATACTCCTTCTGTCACAAATTTTGCATTTTGCTGAGATTTCGTTATTTTTAGAAAAGTGATAGCCACACTTTGGACCGTCAACGTAAGCTACTCATGTTTGACTCGCGCGGTTATGCCAACACTTCCGGTAGATGCTTCTTTGTTGGTGTTGTTCAGCGGTTTCTTCTTCCGGTCGGCGGACTGTGAATATCGAAACTAGGAATCGAAATTTTAACTTTTGATCGATTCCGGGAAAAATGAAAAGTTAGTCCCGGTTCCAATCAATACTCGATTTTCGATACCTAACCCTACACATGATCCTCCAGAAATCATTCTAATATGCTGATTTTCTATAAAAAAAAATAAAAAAATTCATACTGACCCTTTTGAACCACTAGTGTATATGTGTAAATTTATATTTTTAGCAGCTATATAGTTACTGTGACATCATGCTGTTGCATTTGTCCATTTTTTTGCATCTCATGCTATTTGTGGGGCGTTTCACAACTTAAAATAGTCCAGCTTTTAAAAACACATCTTTAGATGAATTAGCGATTTAGATGGTCTTGCACACAAGGAAGAGAGTCGTATTGGGTCATGTGAGAACACAAAACCTGCCTTCCTTAAGGCAGGTTATTTGTGCATTTCTGAATTTTATCCAAAGCGACTTCCTATGCATTCAGGGTATTCATTTGACCAGTTCTTACAACAACAACAACAAAAATCCTTTATGGTTCAATGTATAGGAAAATATTATTTTTCCTTCTCTGCAATCCAAATATATATTAAACATGGATGTATAAAGAACCCTGATAGTGTTCTTCATCACATAGTATATTGGCTTCTTTTTTTTAAAGAGCACCACTGTATGCTTGGGGATATGTCACATCTACTCATTGCCAGCCTTATGACAGATCCTCTGCAAAACTACAGCATAAGCAACCCAAGGTCATTATAGTCTATTTGGGTACACAGAAAATGTCTGCGATTGGTTTTAAGCAAGGGATATTATACAATCAGAGGGCCATTATTGCAAAATAAACCCAGACAGGGTGTTCAGGATGTGGTCTTGTATCACCCCGAGAGCATCTGTTTTGCCAATGACCGTCCATGACTGTACATTACCCTGCTTGTTACACGGCTACTTAAACAAACTTGTATTAAATTATTTTAATGTTATACTTGTACAGGCCACAGGGAGACAAACCCTAAGCACAGCTGTTAGGGAAAACTTTATATTTTATCACCATTTTTATTTGGATTATCTTGGTATCTTAAAATGAAAGACGCCAAACACAATGAATTAAGACTATGCCTGACCTGAAGTTTATTAATTATAAACCAATCAGAACAGATCTGCAGCCCACCAGTTAAGAACCACATTAAGGCCGGATTCACATATAGCGCCTGAAAACGCGTAAGCGCTAGGGCGGTTACGCTCCAGTTGGTTCTTGTCACGTGACTAACGGTGCGCTTATGGTGCACTTGTGCATTCTGAAAAGTTGAGATGTTTCTATCTCGATGCGGCACGGACGTGCTTGGAAAAAGACGAGCGAGTCGCACCGCGAATGTGTCGCTTCCATTATGAGTGTGCATACCGCGCGCCTACATTTGAAAGAACAAACTAGAGCAAGCAAAAGCCACGATATGTGAACAGGCGCTAAGACAATCTATGCTAAATAAGGGCAAAAGTTTCTCAGGAAAATGTTGGACGTATGGTTCCTGCTATGGCTTAAGAAGGAAAAATTAATGAAAACTAAAGAAGATTATGTTGCATGGTAAGTATGTGCATGCTCCAACATCATCTGTGTATCATTGAAGAGAAGTGGCTAATAAAATGCTGACGATTCAACACATGGAGACAAAGTATGACTGTTGTACATGACTCATTTTGAATATCATGTCTAATATATCAATGTCTAAAGCCTAAATTACACTTTGGCCCTCTGAGCACTGGTGTTCAGTTCAGTACTTTGTACTTTGGCTTTTGGGTCTAAGCACTGTCCATGTGGCGTAATTGTTGTCATCACGAGAGTTCGTGGAGGTCAGCGAACAATGTCCGCATGCTGCCCAATTTTTGTGTCCGTGTGGACGGTGCATTAGATAGTGCGCATGCATCTACCTGCTCTCACAGCCAAACGAAGTATACTTTGAAGACTTCACGCTCAACAGAGTTGAACACGGAAAATTAAACATACTTTTAGCACTTTATTTTACAGTCCTGTTCCACATGTACATACTATGTACTTATAGCAATTACAATAGCAGGGTTATAACTAAATACTATCCTTAAACCTAGCCTTAACCCATGTAGTTGCATTATATTACCAGTACTTTCTTGTGTAACTACACTGTAAGTACACATACTGTAAAATAAAGAGTAACCGGTTACACTTTATTTTGATAGTCCAATTTAGACTAACTAACGTGAGTTTGTTGACATGTAGTTGCAAAGTATAGTTAGTAGAATGTCTAAAGTGGACAACTGAAATAAAGTTTTACCATAAATTGTTATTCAATGAATTATACTGGTCTATAATTATACTTCTTAATTTTAACCATCAAGAGTCCAATTGTCAACCAGCTTCAAACAAGACAAGCTTGCATTGGGACTTTTCACTTATTTGTAGGCTTTATACTTTTATGATTTCTGAATCAGATTGTGAGAAATCCCAGTGGCGCCATATTGCCCTATTTTAGCATGAACCTCTGGAGGTAGTTAGCACAGGTAATTGACTCGCCTACATAGAAAGTCTGAGATGGATAACGTACATTTATACATTTGGCAGATGGTTTTATCCAAAGTGACTTACTTCTTAGGGTTCATGCCTTTCTTGGGAATCGAGCCCATGATCTTGATATTGCCAGAGTCATGCACTCTACCAGAGAGCTACAGGAACTTAGTCCGAGTATATGAATCCAGATCCAACCCTGATATTTACCTTTAAATTATGCAGGGCCTTCCTTTCATGCTGTCAAGATAAAATGAAATTTGTTGACTTTGTTGTCACTAATATTTACCATCTTACTGAACTGATTTTGCCAGGCTGCATCTATTACGTTACTTTAGTGGGCCAGAATTTATATCCCACCTAGTGTACGATTACCAAAAATGAAACAAATATAGTGAAATATTCACATTTTCTGACTTTTGCAAACCAGCTGTACCATAACTAGACAGGAAGCCATTTTGTTTTAGTTGTTTTATTGGCGGTGTTAAAGACTAGTGGGTGGTGTGCAGCAGAGAGGACATGACATTGTCCCTGCAGTAAAACTGTCCTCACAATATACTGCAGGCATAGTCGTACCCACGCAGTGATTGGAATACAAACACGCATACAAACACGATTTGGGCATTTATCCCCTATCGGTGCATGTGTACATTGTTTTAACATGTCACCAAGTATCTTATTTTTGCTCTTAATAATTGACTTCAGCAATGATATAAAAGTTTCACACTCCCAAAAGCTTAAACATGAGGTATCAAATGCTGCTTTAGTTAATATTAACAATATTTTTAACAATATTAATAATGAAATACTTAATTGTTATTTTTAATACTTTATTTTACAAAAAATATTCTGACATAAATTGCCCACATTCATAAGTGTCAGAACACGCTGAAATGCTCAAGTGGTGCTTTCCACCGAATGAATGTGTGTCACTTTCAGCTTTTTCATCCTTTGATTTATTTACCCACATTGCGATTAGGAAAAAAAGCCCTTGGCAGGAATCGAGCAATAGTGAGTATGCTTAGGATGCGAAAGCAAGAGTGTATGAGTGTGTGGCAGGGAGAATCAAGAGGAATAAGTGTGCAGCTGTAGGGGGAGGGTCAGGAAAGTGCAATGAGAGGGGGATGGGGAGAGAGACAGACCTCCACAGGGAGAGAGAGAGAGTGATGGGGGAGGGGGGCCAGAATGATGTGGAATAAGTTGTCTCCGGAAAAGGACGTTTAAAAAAAGTATCCCGTTCCAAGCAGGTGACCAGGACCTTCGCTAGCAATATACGGCAGGCTCTCGGAAATTTTCACTTGAATCTGTGCCGGGTTCTCGTGGAATAATGCGGTGAAAAATCAGGTGTGGGGGTAATGCAGAAGTGTCATAATCCTGCATCCCTGCCGTTGGCCCATCTGCGCTGAAGAAGGCCATTGGCCACAGGCATCAGTAGTCCTTACAGCGTTAGACAGTAACCTCCTTTAGCCTCATAATACTGCATTAGTTTCTGTTGACAAACACGAGGAACCGCAAGAAGTGGTGGAAAATGTGATTATATTTCCAAAGTGGAAGTAAATCACATTCCTGCTATAACCCGTGGATTCTTTCGATATAGTGGTGCATTTGAGGAATGGCATTAAATTTTACATCAACACCTAATGATGTCTGTGTTCCGTTATGAGGATAAAAGAAATAAAACAGCATGGAAAATATATTTTAGGATGCATGATTTTTGATATTAAACCACATTGCATGTGCAATTCAACCAATATTATTCCTCGAAAAGTGTAGTTATTGCAAAACATGGTTTCCTTTATCCTCAATCACATTAAATTGATAAATTGTATTTGACTGTATGCTTAATTATGGCACTGCAATTTATAATTACTGCGTAAAATTTGGGCTCATGTCTAGCAATATCCATGTTCCTTCAAGGGAACCTTGTATAAAAGAGGAGGAAGATGCATTATATTGTGTATTTTGTGTTGTCTGGTGCATGATGTCCTTCTCTCCACCCAAGGGACGGGGTTATTCCCAGTTCAATTGTGCTATAAACCGAGGCTAATAACAAGAAGAAACTAAATAGACAGTTGATGAGTCATTTGTCAAAGAACTAAAGGCATAGGCTATATATGGTCATTTGAGTAACCCCATGCCTTTAGAAATCAATTGAGGCAGATGTGAACAAGCCTAAATAAAAGACCATAAATCACAATCCAAAATTGAATCAAGGGCTATTTAACACTAGGAATGCAAAAGTTCTTCATTAAAAAAAGACAAATGACCAAAACTGTAAACAATCTTGTTACAGTTTTAAAATAAGAAAATTAAAGCAGCACTATGCAGTTTTTTTAGCTTAACTGAATAGCTTCGGAGTTATTGCAATGGTTACATGACTATTTTTGGGTTGAATGTTGGGCGTCTTGCCCTAACCCAATCCTGTGAGCGAAAAAAACAAACCTGCAACTTTGAGCCAGGGGGCGTGTGATTGCGTGATATCAGGTCTTGCGATGTAATGAATTGCTTTACGGCAAGAAAGATCTGCTAAAATGAGCATCAAGCAGAAATACAATATACAAAATACAGATATACAAAATACAATACAGACTGCCGACAGTTCAACAGGGCGCAGCTCTTAAAGGGGCCACACCTTATTTCTACTCGTTACAGCTTCCAGCATTACGTTAAAACAGAAATCCTGCATAGTGCTGCTTTAATATTATAATACACTTTACAGCAGTAGAATTTGATATCCGATAACGATGTATGATGCTAGAATGAAGATATTAGAAGTTTAATGTATAGCTAAAAGAAATGTAATTTTGGACCAATGATATTTTACAGTGGGCAGGGTTAGTGCAGCACAAAACTGCAAAAATAGAAACCAGCAATCTACAAAATGTCCTGTTGCTTATTATAGTTGGTTAAAACAAGTTCTCATTGCTCTATACTCTACAGAAAAATCCATGGAGAGAACGGCAGAAATTACAAAAGAAAAACAGAGATAGGGTTTTGATTAGCATGATTCTTGCTACTGGATCATATTACATGTGCTACATAACCAATATTATTCTTAAAAAGTGATAGTTCTTGCAAAACATGGCTTGTTTTATGATTGATTACAATAAAAAACAACCGCTTGCATAAAGCTGTGTTCAGGAAAGTCTATATCACAACATGTCAGCTCAGGTAAACTATTAATCATGTCCTTGAACATTTAGTGTTTTAATAAGGAAACAAATCATGAAATATTTTGATGATATTCACAATAATCTCAGTAAAATTAGAAGCTCATGAAATGTGGCAGCAGCTCCAAAGACACAGACACTTCTTAGAAACACAAAAGCTGCGAATTGGGACTGACATTCTCGACCACATCCCAGTACTAATAAAAACATTTTCTGTTTCCCATTGGAATAGCCACTGCCTTTTCACATTAGTATATAACGACGGGTATGAAAAATAACTATCTGGTTCAAATGACAGCAAGCCTCTGGAGAATGAACAAGAAACTTGCTGACTCATTCTCTGTCTGCAGTCAATGTAAAGCATAAATCCTCCCTGTAACTTTTAAATCGTGGCAAATCTCGCCGATCTATTGAAATTACCCATCAGGGTGATATTTTGTGGGCATGACTAAAAGGAATTAAATCAGAGCTGGTCAGAAAGGGAAAACTGTGATTCAGTCTTAATGAAATTGAAAGCCCATGCAGCCTGACCTCAGTCTAACTTGCTTGATGTCGATGCTTGACGTCGCTTACAAAAGATTGTCCTGGTCTATTATGAATTTTCCATTACATGGTGTGAAAAACGTGCCACGGACCCAATATCATGGATGATGCTCTGCAGATGTTCATTCACAGTGTTTCATTCACTTTGACCATGATTAAGCAAAATGTGAGTGAAATGTACTTTGGTAGAAGGTTGTGTGAACATTTTGTTCATCTGCAACTTCAATTTATATTCATCATGCACTTTTCCCATAGTCAGGTCTTTGTTGACCTTAATCATATTGGAGTCAATCTTTAAAAAAATTGCATTCCAATTCAATCTCTTTTTGTATTTGTCTGTAGTTCTTCAAAAGCCAAAAAATGAAGGAAAATGGATTAATGAAAGAATGGGTCAATACTAAAGCTGTTATTGACAGGACCTCCCTCTTCAAATTCTTCAGTAATTGCCAGTGGTGCAACCATACAAAAAAAAAATCCAATTACTTCAGTGGCGCCCACCCATATGTTTAGACAGATTAAGGGAACTGGCCATTCAGAAATTAAAATTCAAAATCATTTACTCACCCTTATGTTGTTTCAAACCTCTAAGACTGACTTTCTTCTGTGGAACACAAAAGACATTTTGAAGAATGTGCTGGTCTCTGAATCCATACAGTAGCTTTGTTTGAGGAACAGACTGAAATTTAAGACTATTATGACACCTTTACAGTGCTTTTGCATGGAAAAGAGTCTCCAGCACATCAGTAAAATAAGAAAATGAATTAAAAAACAGCAAGAGTGATTAGGACAAAAATATATATATATTTCAAAAACAAAGCAATATTAGTTTGCAATGATATAAGGGTGAGTATATGACCGATTAAACTATTCCTGTCCTTTGATGCTATTATGTGTTCACTGTCCAAGACTTAATTTGGGAAACTATAGGGGAGCACATCCTATACACATCAAACTTTAGCACTAAAGTACCATGAAAATGTTTCCTGCACTGATATTCTGAATCCGCTGCACCACGGCAAAAATAAATAGTTTTAGCTGACTTATGTTTGCAGTCTGAATTAATTGTGATTAGGAAGAGAGAGAGATGTGAGTGCAAAAGATAGACAACCAGCTTTCTATTGCATTGTCTTCACAAACATAGTGTTGCCTGATTTGCAAAGAAATGACTCTTTTGAGTCATTAAGCTGGGTCTGAATTGGTCAACAAAAATAAAAAATCTGAAGTTATCAGACTAATTACTACAAATACCCATCCAAAAAAAAAGATTGCTTCAAATTAAAAGAAAATATTCTTGTTTTTTAATATGTTTAAGCTCATAGGTAAAACTACGATCACTGTAAAAAAAAAAATCATGATTTGTAATCACATTTTTTCTTTTGTCAAATCAACTTAAATAATTTTAGTAGTTCAGATAACATAATATTTTGAGTTTTTGATGATTAAATCAATCTCCATTGTATTAACTCAATTTTTTCATTTCAATGAACTTAAAATTTTAAGGCAACCAGGTTACTTCATTTTTTAAGTTAAACCAACAAAAAATTGTTTACAGTGTAATAAATCCATTCATAAAATCATGAACGAATAAGAAACAGCTATAAGAAATACGATTCTGGAATGGATCTTACATTTCCCATCCCAACAAAGCTAACCAGTAGAGGAGAAAGCCTAGCTATTTTCAGTGGTCAGTGGATGTTATGACCTGCAGGGGTCGCTGTATAGCTCATAAATCCACTACGCATGTTTTATAACAATTGGACATAAAACAATAATGTAAAAAAATCAATAGTCCATGACATAGAAATCTAAATCTGCTTAGACCAACAATTTGACATTAAAATGTCACAACTGTGACATGTCCATATCTGCATTATTCTTTAGGTGTTTGATTAATAATGTACTATATATATATTTCTCAGTAATGGTCTCCAAAAATATATATTACAGAAATCTAAATAGAGAGAACAAATCAATTGTGTAGACCCAAGTTGGGTATGCCTTGATAACATATACATGTATACTCTGCATATATTTTTTATTTATTTTATTTTGTGAGGTATCAGCCATGTAGTTTATAACACTGGAAGCTAACATGCTAGCAGATATCTTCAAGACTGAATCCAGATCTTTCATTCAGGATTTAAGTGCCACTTAAGTGTATACTAGTGCACTTGTGAAAAATGTATTTATAGCAGATCAAAAATGTTGATTTATTTCAATATGAAAAGGTTTTATAGTCCTACACTTTAGATTCTTGACGAAGTCATTAGCATGTTTAGGGTGCATCCATTGCCATATTTCTTCTAAATCTGGTTTTAGACTGTAAAGAATCTACGACAGTCCTTCAACTACTTGAACATTTAACCATTTTAACTTTTTGCCTTTATCATTCACCCCCAGTTTCCACTGTTACAAATCACTAACAATTTAATCAAATCTGTACTATTTTAAGTGGAAACATTTCAGTTTAATCTCAAAGCATCCTCACTGCACTTCCTCCCGCTGAGCTTTTTATATGCAAAAAGAGCGAACCAAAATCAGCTTAGATTCAAAATTCATTTTACAGAATTACAGAGCAGTTTTACCCAATTCCTGCACATCAGCAAATCTACCCAGTGTACATTTAGCGCAATAACCCCACAACTGAATCATTAAACCTTTATTTATCTCCTAACCACATGTCTTTATGGTGCATCTCATTTATTCTCCATCTGTTACAGTACCTGTGGCCTCCACAGCTTCTTTTCTCCACTCTCTATCTCTACCTCTTCCCATTCCACCTTTTTCTGAGATTTGGGGAAATTCCACTTCCCTCTCTAACCATACTGCAGTTTGATACCCGCAGTGCTTCATTCTTCCCTTTTCCCACTGACACAGCCACATCCGTGACCTATCTTGACCTATCTGTTGCATCTGTTGTTGGGCTGCGGCCAACTTCACATATGTAGCCGTATATTCCCGTCTCCCTCTCTCTGCCAATTATTATCTACCTGTTCCGGCCCCGTTGGCTGACAAGACACATACTGAGTTCACTTTCCCCATGAGCTCAGCTCTCGCTGCCGTCAGCTGTAGCGCTTCTCGCTGCTTATCATTTCTGATACTTTCTCTGTGTGTCGCGTCGGCTACCGGGGTTCCCTGCTTCTGTTCCATCTGTCCAGAGAATTAATACCGCACAGGCTAAAAAGCATTTTGAGCATCTAACAGGTTAGCAACCAAACTAGTCACAAATGAGCGCTTGTCTTGGGGTTAAATAAGGTAGCAGTGATCCACAACATTATTTTTGTTGATTCCGAAATAAAATAATGATTGGCAATCCAATCCGTTTCTGTGTCCGAACCATAGACTGTAAAAAATATGGACAAAGCGTCTGTGACGTCACCTTAGACTCTCTGAAGAACAGGTTTAAGGCTGTTTATGGGGGTATGGGCGGCGCCATACTGGAAAATCTTGGGAAATACAAAAGTTTCAGAAAGGATACATAGGTTGTGTCAGATCATGGCCGAGACGTCAAATTCACTCGGCGCAGCCCGTTATCAGCCGTCAATCAAAGTTAATTGCCCTTATTTGTCATTCGTTTTATAACTAAATATGATCTAAACTAACGAGTTAGAAAAATATTCACCTCCCTCATAGTTGTCAGGAACATATTGAAGATTACAATAAAAGTCCATGGGACCAAACTGTAAACATATGAATTTATGCTGTGAAAATGGATATTTTAACATGATGTCTATGGATATTTGCTCCCTTTTGGGAGCGGCCTCTAGCGGATTTGAGATGTGTTGCAGTTTATCGCACTTCCGGGTAGGCTTCATCTTTCAGATTAAATTTTTTTTAAAGTGTGTCCTCTAAAAAAAAAAACACCTTTTTAAGTTCATTACATTAAGCATTATGTTTCCATATTCCCTGTGTTTGTTCTAATAAAATCTCTATAATAAAATGCAACCAATTATGCCCCATTTTTATATTTATATTTATTATTATTATTATTAACATTAAAAAAACAAGTGGTATTTGTACAGTTATCTGGGTGTGTGTTAATTTTAGATCATTTATTTTATTCCTATTTTTTAAGCAAATAGGCCTATATCACATCTGCACCCAGAATTGTGATATTAAGTTACAAATATGGTGTTCAGTTTATATTTAACAACCTATGGTCATAATTTGTGCAACTGAATTGTATCTGTGGGTTCTATTAGCACTCGTTTAGTATCATTTAGCACAATGTGCCTGACCTCTCCTTTTCTGGACAAAACTGGGCAAGATACACTATGTCCTGGCATTCGGAGTAAATTAATATTAGGTTGCCAACTTTCCAGTCAGTCCACACCTGCGGTTTTTCACCAAACAATAATCTGGATATCATGTTCATTCCAAAACATATCACGATTACGATAAAGAAATGATTTCTACCATATTTTGCATGTTGTTTTGCTTGCTTGTTCATTTATTTTGATGCACAATGAATTACATTTCCCCCACAGTTTGCATATTCTCACCCATTTATTAGCCAACCTGAAATATACATATCATGTGGGAAACCGCTCCTACTATCAACTGATCTGAGAAAGCTCTTCAGTACAGTCATATCACTAAAAATGAATTTTAAAATTCAATGCAATATTCAGTGTTCTCAGGATATTTCAATATTTTAACACTACGCCTATACTGAAAAGCTATAACATCCAGACATATCTTGTAACTTATTGGGCTTTTAGCTTGGGTCTGGCAAATATCTCTACATGACAGGCTGAATTTTTAATAATTCACTCAAAAAATGAAAATTGTCATCACCCTTGTAACTTTTTGTCTGTGTAAAGGAATATCTCAATATGTTGTCCATGCAATGAAAGCCAATAGTCACCAAAACGGTTTGGTAACCAACATTCTTCAAAATATCTTCTGTTGTGTTCAGCAGACGAAAGAAACGATTTTCATTTTGGATTGAACTATTTGGTTAGATACCATATTCTAAAGGCACAACAAAAACTTTAATTCACTGCCTATATAATTTAAATTATGACTCTTAAATGTGACTTTACCTATCAAGCCTGTTAGATGAGGCAGAGAAAAAAGAGAAAGGCTGAGAGACACAGACATTCAACCTTGCCTCTCTCAAGGACATTACAGGGCACAGTGAAGCACAACAATACATTGTGCATGTTTAGTATCAGGATTTGAATTTTTTTTCTTCAAATGTTATGCTTATTAATCATATTTATTGCCTGCTTCCTCTGTCACATTAATGCTCCAATGCTGACATAAACTCTATCCGCTTTTCAGCCAACACGTCATTACTCACGAAGAGACTTCTATGTTGTAGACTGTATGCTTAGGAGTCACACATTTTACTCTGATGAATATGTCTTAGGGCTGATGAATTGTAAAGTCTTGCTTCCAAAAAAGCTTTTGAACATATATGCAGGAAAAAGGTTCAATCAAGACACATTGACCTTTTGTGATTTAGCAGGCATGTTGTCACACTATATGTTACGTGCCATTACATTTTTCTGGCTATTTTTAAACAGTATGTCTTACTATATAAATATAGCCAGAAAAAATAATAGGTTGTTTAAATGGCAGGTTTCAAAACAATATGAAACATCAAAAGTGAAAGGTTAATGTGTATGTGTACATTAACCTTTCACTTTGGATTTTTTGATGTCAACTTTTATTATTATTATTATAAAAAAAATTGAACTAGGTGTTTGAAACCAATGTACATATTTATCTAATTTAACTTTTGATTCAAAACCTTAAAGTTACAGCGCTATAGCCTGAGTGACAACTTCTGAGCGACAACTAGCCCCAGATTCATAGGTCTATTGTCTGGATCAAATGATCTGCCATTGATAGTTCAGTTCTCTGTAGGTTCCTTCTGGCTGTTGTCAGTATCAATCATAATAAAATAAGTGGGCTAATTATCTAAACGAGGCTGTTATAGTGACATCTTCATTGGAGTACAGATGAAAGTCTTAAATCTACAGTCTGGCCATTTTATTTAACCTGTTTATTTGGCTTTTTTTGGAGCCAAAGGTTTGCTGTGGCCACTGTGGAGCATAATGCGTTCCCAGCCCAATTTCATTAGAAATACTTCAGGCTGTAATTATCCCATTCAATCTTACTCATTCATTTAATGTCAGATCTCTCCCCTATTCAAATGAAACCTAATATTAAAAGGGGCAAGGTCAATGCATTCTGTCTGATTTATCCTTGCTTGTCTCCACTATGCATAGACACGCTCGCGCCATGCGCACGCCCACAGTCCAAGTAACCCATACACTTCCCTCACCGCGCGACCAATACGTCACAGTGATGTTGACGATTACATAAAATTCGATTATTGCCCAATCATGTCGCATCAGGTTCGCGCTGAACTATTAACACCTTTGAAGCTAGACTAATGATATATGTTTAAAGCACAGTGGCAGCGCCGGCACACAGCACCCAGCTTTGGGGAGTCTGCACGCGCATCACGTATAATTGCGAATTCTGTAAATCCAATTATCTGTAGATTACATTTCTACGTTTCGTCTGATAAGCAAATGCTGATATCAGATGCTCCGGGTCTCCAGGGGAATAAGAGAAGTCTCGGACTGATTCCGGTCGGGGTTTTGTGCAAATGACTTTTTATGATGTAGCAAGTGGCTCACCCGACAAAGATGCACGTCTTTGGGCTTGGTTGTGAAGTTGCCGATTTATTTTGTTTTACAAACATGTTAATGTCCATATCTCTCGTTCACCCCCACCCCTTTCGCTCCCTTGCAAAAGCGCACTACACACTGATGAGTGCAGTGCACTGGGTTCAGGCGTTTCCTTTTACGATATTCCATTGATCTCTGGCGACGGAAAATTCGTGGAGATGGGCGACGCATTAAAGCATCAAGGCCCACCTTAGATATTAATGAAAGCATGACATATATCAATGATTAAGTCGCTATACCGTCGCGACTACAAATAGAAATACTTTGGCGGCCATGTTGTATTCGTTAAGCTCAATTGGGCGATGCGTGCAACAATATTACACCCTTTCATATTTAATATAGGGGCATAGAAGGGAACAATGTGTGCTGCAATAATCGCACATCCCATCCAATGATCCAAATGCGTCCGATTGTAGCCTGCATGTGAATGGAGCTTTAGTGAAGATACTCAAAATCCTCTGGTGCAGAAGGGAAAATCTAATAAGAGTTCATAGGGTACGGAACAAGGGGGAACCTGTTCGGATGAATGTCATTGTCGTTTAACAAAAAAAAATAGGTATTAATAATTAATCATGGTGGTGATCATAGAATTAGATATTGGGATGGTGCGTATCAGTGTAAGGATGCTGCTTAACTATCCGCAGCAGTCTATACTCTAGATCACACTCCTGGGCGACATGTATCAAAGGTAGTCTGTGTGCATGCTAATGTGGGGGGCTCATTTCGCGAATTACGCCATATAACCGGATTTGATCGATAAATCGATCCATCGCACATGGAACAGCTAGTGCTCGCGCGAGAGACGCTATTAACAGCATAAGGTGTAATGTGGTAGACGGTTACATTTGTAATTGCACAAAGAAAAAAGATAATAGGTGGAAAAAATATCGGGAAATGTATGAAATCCCTACAATGCCCATAAATGTTCAGCCGTGAGCGAGCAGCAGTGAGATGTCAGCTGCTGACGCCCGGTTGCGGTGAGGAGACGGACAATATGGGAGGAGATGAACGATAAAGCATCAGAAATAAAGACTTACACTTCGTAGTTCCTGCGTGCGATCCTTCATTTTTCCCGCCGTGCTGGCCAAAAATATCGCTTGAGATGTCCGCTGCGTTCGTGTATTTATTATTAGTAAGTGTCTGGCTCCTGTTTAATTTCCCACAGATTTCGGTGATTTCAAAAAAGAGCGCCCTGTTCTTCCCCTCTGCACTATTTCACGCCTTTTTCCTTTTCCCTGTTCCCGGTTCTGTGATGGAGTGTCCTCCGTGGCGGTGCAGTGATGCCCCGCAGCGCGCTCTGACTCCAGCACACGAATGCGATTCCGAACGCGGTACTGATGCTGCAAAAAAAAAGAGGTGGGGGAGGGGAGCGATGCAGAGGGCTGGAGCGCATCTGCGCATGCGCCGCCGGCTCACTTTACCTGCTGCCCCTCCCCCATTCCGCTCGCTTGCTGTAGTGCGTGTCTCCGCAGCGCGTAACTGACCTACGTTCTCCATTATAAGTAGGGAACTGTAGTTTGTTTTAGGCGGAATACAAAATCAGGAGCCTCTGTTTGGCTTGACGAAATAATCGATGCGGTTTTATTCTAATGGATTGAAAAGGAGGAATCGAAAAAGATTAAATTTAAAACCTTTAAAATCAGATTTTCTTTCATTCCCCATTAGCTAGTGTGAGGTAACAATTTACCTCAAATCTCAAATGTAACTGTTATGATGTGTAGCTATGTGTAATAGTCAACAACACATTCATCTGCAGTGAATATAACAGATAAAGTGATCCAGGTGTTTTAAAAGTCAACCTGAATTGCAGCCTCTTTTACTACATATTTTCAAGAATTACAATGTTCAGTGTGTTAACAAAATGTAAAATGAGACTTCATTTTATCTATCAAAAATGAGTGAGTAATACCACATATTTTCTTTTTTAACAAATTCAAGTACCAAGGCAAATATTGTTGATATTCATACCAATTCCAATACATTCATTAAAGGAATAGTTCACTTTTAAAAAACTTTTGATGATAATTTACTCATGTCATCCAAGATGTCCATGTCTTTCTTTCTTCAGTCGAAAAGAAATTAAGGTTTTTGATGAAAACATTCCAGGATTTTTCTCCATATAATGGACTTCAATGGGAACCAAATGGTTCAAGGTCCAAAAGACAGTTTCAGTGCAAACTGTTCAAAGGGCTTTAAACGTAGTCCAGACGATGAATAAGAGTCTTATCAAGCCAAACGATCGCTCATTTTAAAAATAAATAACAAAGTTTACGTTTTATAAGCTCAAATGGTCGCCTTGCTCTGTTCTGTGATGCGCGTTCGTACTGTTGGAACTCGTTTATCAATATGAACGAATCTTTTTTGTGTCATTTGGTTCATTCAACGAACGAAATGAACTGCTTGACTTGGCAAAGATTCGTTCATTTTGATGAACGAGTTTGAATAGGGGAGTCACGAACACGCATTACACCCTAACCCTACCCTAACAGAGCAAGGCGACCATTTGAGCTTTTAAAACTTAAACTTTGTTTTTTTTTTTTTAAATGAGTGATCGTTTCGCTCTGATAAGACCCTTATTCATCGTCTGAAATCGTTTAAAGCCCTTTGAACAGTTTGTACTGAAACTGTCATTTGGACTTTGAACCGTTTGGTTCCCAGTAAAAATCCTGGAATGTTTTCATCAAAAACCTTAATTTCTTTTTCAACTGAAGAAAGAATGACATGGATATCTTGGATGACATGGGGGTGAGTAAATTATCAGCAAAAGTTTAAAAAAAAAACTACTCCTTTAAGATGGCTTTTTGACATCCCAATCAAAGGGGAAGAGATATACAAAGCAGTTTTGTCCAAGTAACATAAATTACTTTTTGCGTTGTTTTTTTTTTTGCACATATGTTCAAATGTTTCAGTAAGAAGAAATGCATTAGGCTATACACAAAATATGAATTTAATGTCATTGCAGTTTTAATGACATTGAAGATGTTCGTGAGTCATCTCTCCACCACCAGCGCTTGCAATTCATGCATTTGGTTCATATCACACTTGCATTTGACCACATGGCTTTTAATTTATAAACTCCATCAAACACAAATATACACGTGTATGAAGTTTGTTAAATTCAGATTAAATGTTTATAAGGCCTTTAACAATAGTAATTATGACAAACCATGCAGATTTAGGGAGTTTGGGGCCTAAATGATTGAACTGAACACAGCAGAAGGCCTGTAGGAGATACTTGTTGTGTAAAGCATGATTTTTTCTACAGGGGGCACTGTTTGGTTCAGATAGACTGCAGTCACAGGAAAAAGATTTGTCATTTTAATGGACCCTTTTCACATTTCCGGGTTTCTCAGAAGCGGAAGTCCTCATAGTTATATATCCTCAAATATATTTTGTTCCCATTTGCACAAATAGCTAAAGAAAACGGCACAACAGTGTTTTCACATCTTTAAAAAAGAGGAAAAAATAGCGATAATGGCAGTCAGAAGAGAGAAAGACATCTTTTTTTACCATCACTCCCACAGTCCTCTGTATTAGAAACATGCTCATAGCAGCCAGTGTTAACTTTTTTTTTTAATTTGGTGCAGAGGTAATAAAATAGAAAGTGTGTACTAAAGGGCTGTTGAATGCTTGAATTTAATTGGTTTATGAACGTTCTAAGGTGTGCAATTATTTTCAGGGAAACACACGGCTAAAGTAGATCCAGCAGGTCTTGAAGGCATTACAGTTCAATATCACTTTGCCAAATAATTTCAGTTACTTCAAAGGTCTTTACAGACCAATGAACTAAATCCCACAACTATACTGACCAAGCAAAAAAAAAAAAATATCATAAAATATATATATATTTTTAATTGCTGTAATAGTTCACAAATCTAGTACACCATTTCACCCACTACAAGGGCTGAAATAAGCAGCCTAAAGTGAAAAACTAGAGACAAATTATACATTTATATTATTTTTTTATACGTTTTTTATTGCATCAGTCATATATGAAAGCATTCATGTTTTAAATGTAATACTGCAGTCTGCGGTTTAAATAAGATACACATGAAATGATACAGTTAAATCATGTATTGAGTTGTGACTATTAAAAAACAGCTTTTACAAATTTGTGTAGAAATAGAAGTGAATGGTATTTCATTTATGATAACTATTTTCACTGAATCTTTGCCAAATATTTAAAATAGCTCATGACAATTTTTATACATGCATTATATCAGAATAGCCCTTCATTCATATTTTGCAGTATCCTTACATTTGTTGTATTACAGCAAAGACACATTTCTTGTAAAGCCATTGGATTTTTTAAACACAAAGGGCTGCTCTCTGCCAAATGGCTGGTAATGATTTAGAGTGCCATCCCCACCTGGCGTAGGAGCGTATTTCTCACAATATAACCCTGTAAGACTTGGGCCACACGTCGCAGTGTAGAAAATCAAAAGAGAGCCGTGCTTGAGTGCTAATTTTCTCTGCACATTGTTGCCTTGCTGTGGGATAAAAGATTTCCTTCCCAAAAGATCATCATCAAACTGGTTGTCACGGTCCCACACCTCAAATTTTAACTCCCTGTAAGAAGAGGATGTTGCAATTTTTAATAGTTTCACATTTTTACAACATGAAAGAAACTGAAACTTCGATTATGAAAACATAGTTTGAGAATATAGTTATTACTCACGTTTTTTTAATCAGATCCACAGTTCCAACATCGAACAGGTAGTCCCACCGAGGAAAGTTGTTGTCATAAATCACGGGGGTTGTAGCCTTTTGAGTACCGTAGAACACTTTGACATAACCATCAGTTTTAGAGAACAGGTCGCCCCATAATCCCTCGGCACTCTTCACGGTCACTTTCAAGGTGGCCACTCCTGGCTCACTCGGACAGCAGTTACTATCAACTTTTTGATGACCACTGCATTTGCATGCGCAATTCCTTTCGCGCCGGCCCACTTTGCAGCTGGAGGGGCAAGCGGTGGATATTGCGTTTTTCGTGATGTATTTGCTGATGGCAGCTTGCAGACTGGCTTTTCGAGCTGGGTCATTTTTCGCAAGCATATGCAATGAGCTCAAGGTGTAGGACACCACTCCTGGAATTTTCTTCAGTGACTTGAGCCACACCCCATAACCATTATTGACGCTTGGATTGAAGAGGATGTCATGCTGCTCACCGTCGCCGCCCAATATTTCAGTGACGCGGTCTCGAAAAGGAGCCGCTGAAGCTCCTTTTGTTCTCCAGTTTCTTTTGCCTGCTTGCGCAGAAGTTTGTTTGCGCGCTCACATTCACACCCTTAACGATGGCAGACGCTTCTCTCGATAAGCAGATGCTCACGTCGTGTACTGTCAGACCTGACATGGAAATCTGGCAAGTCTTCACAGCAGTGGTTGACTTCACGTGGCCGCCCAGGTCGACTCTCCGCAAGAAGTGTGTTCCATAGATAGAAATAAAATGGTTGTATGCATCTTCTGACTTGCTGTCAAATTTAGCAGGAAGTGAACTGATAGAACCGGCAAATTCTTTGGTCAATGGAGGCCTAGCTTGAAGACGAAATCTGATGAAAGGAAAGAAAAAAAAGATTTCGTAATCTAATGTATCATAACACGAATCACACACACTGCTCAATGTGAAAGCCTGTTTCTGCCATACACTGTAAAAAAATATTTTCAAGATTTGTTATCACAACGTTTTTTCTTTTGTCAAATCAACTTAAATAATTTATTTAGTTGAGATAACTTATTATTTTGAGTTTCTGGTGATTAAATTAAGCTCCATTGTATTAACTCACTTTTTCCAGTTCAATCAACTTAAAATTTTAAGGCAGCCAGGTTACTTACTTTAAGTTAAACCAACAATATTTTTTACAGTTAAGCCCATCCCTCACAGACTCGTTTTCATCCGCCTAAAATTCAACATGGTGTCTAACATAAGGTCAATAAAGTCACAATTACCCTTTTTATTATTATTGTTTAACTGTACACTGTAAAAAAATATTGTTGGTTTGAAAAAAATTAAGTAACTTGGCTGCCTTTAAATTTTAAGTTGATTGAACTGGAAAAAGTGAGTTAATACAATGAAGGAGATTGGTTTAATCATCAGAAACTCAAAATAATAAGTTATCTGAACTAAATAAATTATTTAAGTTGATTTGACAAAAGAAAAAATCCTACATCGCTGTTTGCTAACAAAGTTACTTTTTGTTTTCTTTGAAGAGTGTGATATGCTCAACTTAAAAATAAAAGCATTTTTAAATGTCTTATGAAAGTTTCTAATGTGAGGATTAATTCTTATATTGAGCATATTAATAACAATAATAATTGAAATAATATTTAATTAAAACATTGTTCAAAGACGTTTGGTGACTATTACCCAATAATGGCATCTGTAAAAGTCGTTTCATAGGAAAAACAAAGTACTACATTTTTATTAAAGATTACAAAGACCATAAGAGCAGGGCAAGGAACATGCATTGTAAAATTAAATACAAATCTTTTATGTTTTTACAGTGCAATAAAAAGCACACTTCCACAGAGTTTATAATTGATCTTTCGTAGTTAATCCTGGGTGGTCAAGTTTTGAAATTTCACTCTGTACCTTTATAAACCATGGCCTAATGTTATGATTTGCATATTTATGAGGTCAATCACATTGAATTGGACGATTGCAGGCATTAAACAAACTAAAATAATTGCATCCCCTCTACTTATTCCCAATAATATGATGATAATAATAAAGATTTTTTTATTTTTGAGAGTGCACACACTTACGAGTAATAGCGACAGGAGAAGGTGTGGCCTGTGAAGGAGTACTTGTCTTGAGCTGAATGGGTATTTGCAAACCTTGCTGACGCAGAAAGAGTGCCAGCGGCAGCCGAACTTCCCGCCATCGGCACACTCAGCCCAACCTTCCAGCCGATATTGAGCGAATTGGAGGTTTCCTCAAGAACTGAGCTTGCTGATTCATACACCTTGCTGCTGAGGCTTTTACGGCATTGCACCTTGACGCGCCAGTCGGTCACAGAAGCTGGCACCTTCTGTTTCTCGTTGAGTAGTGAGTTCTCACACACAGTGCAGTTTCCAGGCCCTCCTCCATCCATGTAGGTAAGGACATCCACCACATAAGCTCCGGTGGTCTTCATCCGCACTATGTCAAAGCCTTCTCCTACCAAATTATGCCCAGGCACGAAATTAAGCTTCTTGCACTCCGCGTTGGGGACCGTTTCACAACAGAGGGCAAAGGGAATAAAGAGGAGCAATAGAAGAGGAGCCATTTGTACTGCAGGCTGAAAGAGAGGAAAATGAGACACATTATTCAAATTGAATAAATTCGAGACACAGCGTAAAAATGTCTGAGCATCTTTACATTTTAAAACAAAATATCAAACTAAGTGTTTCCATGTAAACATTATAAATAGTTTACTAATGTTTTAATTTGTTTATCGATCATTGCATAAATGTTTTGAGTACAATAATAATAACAATAAAACAATAAAAAAACAATAACAATAAAAATATTGTTGTTTTAACTTAAAAAAGTAGGTAACCTGGATGTCTTAAAATTTTAAGTTGATTGAACTGGAAAAAGTGAGTTAATACAATGAAGGAGATTTAATCGTCAGAAACTCAAAATAATAAGTTATCCGAACTAAATAAAATTAAGTTGATTTGACAAAAGAAAAAATGTTGTGATAACAAATCTTGAAAATATTTTTTTTACTGTGTTACTCGAAAACGTTTCCATCACTAACCAATGCTGAAAAACTGTCTGTTCTTCATAGAGTTAACAGCTAATTAAACTATAAATCTGTCAAATACTAATTCCGGTGTTCTGCTTTGTTGCTAAATCTGTTTTACATGATTTTTGAAAATCATATGAAATCATCTCCGGATGCAGGCTGTAAATATTGTATATATAGTACAATTTATACTACTTTCAAACTTATAAGTGGAAGGCTGTAGATTAAAAGGTTCCAAAGATAACAAGAAACATTTGATGCAAGTAAAACATGACCTGTTTAAATCCAAAAGAAATACTAAATAAATCCACTAATTTGCCCAGCAGAAAACGCACATTTACCATTTTGAAGTAAGCCAACTTTTGGAAAACTAAATTTTCTTTATCCGAATACTTTAAAGTGTTAAAAAACACTTTTATATTATACTAAAAACAAATACATTTAAGCATTTACAGAAAGATGAATAGTTTACAATTTACAATTGTGCAAAATATGAAAATACCAAGCAAACAATTGACACCTACTGTACCTAGTTGAGATGTTTTCTTATCAGCTTTGGTAGAGCAGACGGTTAGGTTTAATAACCCCAATGTTAGAAAAAACATCGGCGGGAGGGGGTGTTATAACCACTTTTGTGGTACCTTCACACTTTTTTCAATAACACCAACACAGAGACACAAGCACACTTTTAATATCTTTAGCAACATCTTTATGGGTATCGACAAATAATTATTCGCTCTCTTACAGTTAAAAGAAATTAGTAAATATCTGATTCTGAACAAACTGTAACACTTTTTTTGCAACTAGCATAGCCTGTGAGGAATAGACTTATTTACACTCTTCTCAGGCCATCTATTGCAATGCAGTCAATAAAAATCAATAACACTTCTGTAACTTAATTTCAGAAATTCCGATTGCGCTTTTTCTTCATAAATGCTTAAAAAAAATCTAAATTAGGGTGACCGTATTTTGATTACCAAAAACCAGGACACTTGGCCTGGCAAACAGATGGGCCTACTGAATATGATACTCAAAGTTTACTTAAAGATACCTTATTAATTTTAATACATTTAAAGTAGGTTATGCCTCCTCTGTATGGATAGGAAATTGTTACTATTGTTACATGAAAACAGGACATGTCCTGGGAAAACAGGGCAGTTGGTCAATTGTTAAAGACTTTTCAATATGAGATAAAGAAGATAAAACATAACAGCATCCTAGCTGTAACGGCAAGCAGGAGAACACTTTTAAGTCTAGGTTTTGTATTGTAGCCTGTATTTCTCTATGGCAGTGAGGTGCACTTACTGCAAATGAATCATGACATATAGTCTTCTACTAGTGAAGCTCACACTGCAGGGTCATACTAATCAAGATTTGATATCAGTCTTGATTCAGTCTTCTCTCTGTCTGCTCTATTTAATGCATTAAATTGCAGACCATTGACCTTCGCACTGAGATTGGCATCTCTGGATCCGTGCTCGATTGGTTATCTAACTTGATAGGAAAATTCCTACCAAGACAAGTGGAAAGAGTCAGTCTCTGTACTCTGCACTCAGGGATTTTAGTGGAATGACCCAACCATGTATACGATTTCAACCATTTTTTGGACCTCACAGTAAATGTGCAGGTTTACTAGTATATAACATCAAATCTATGTGAATAGAATCAAGGCGATATTTCTTTTGGACGTTTGGGCATTGCTAATTCTCACATGTTTTTTTCTCACACTTTTATCATATCAAGATCTTAGTGTGTTCTAGACCAACGTAGGTGCAAGCTATTCGAGGTGTGAGGTGGATACTGTATCTGACTGTATCTGTTTTTTAGAGCGAAACAGAAGTTCTTCACACCTCTTATCTGCAATGTCTGCAGAAATGGTGTAAACCACTGTTCCTCTTTAACAATGCATCAAAACATTCAAAAACCATTAGGCTTTGACTTTTTAGTTTCAAACATTTATCTGTTTATTTATCTTATTATAGCAGCCATTATATTTCTAAATCTACACATTTATTAAGTCCCCAGGGTGCAGTCAGAATTTGGTAAAACTGCTTTCTCTTTTTATGCTTCTTGGGCATTGAAGGACCTGCACAACACTATTAATAAAAAAAACACTCAGCTCTTTTAAAGTCGTCATGAACTGGCTTTTTAAATTTTATTATATTGTTGTCTGAGGTCAATTTATGACTTTCACTTGGTTTTTGCATTCAAAAACATCAAAATGAATAAGTAATAGGCTATTTTCTACCCTGGTTTTGAGCCCAGCTCAGAAACGCTTGGTTTTTATGGGCGTGTCACGCTACCCGTACGTTCACACCGCCGCGGCGAGAGCGTCAAAGTGGCCGGAAGTCATTCATTTTCAATGAGAGTCGGCGGCGAGCTCCGGCGAGGGCGGCGCGGCGCGTCTTGGACGGCGAGAGCGGTGAGGAAAGTTGAAATCAGTTCAACTTTATGGTAATGAGCAATGACGCGGTTCGGCGGCAACCAGCGGCAACCAATCGGAATGTAGAAGTGTTCCGTTTGAGAGAATTCCAGAGAACGCAGTCCTGTAAACTTTTGGCCACATTAGTTCCCAAGCAAAATAGAGGAGGTTGATCATTTGAATTTGATAAGAGGGCGCGCAGCACTATTTATAGGCAAGATTTTCGTGCTAGAACACTTTTTCAGCGGTAATGGAAATTATAATAGCACTTAACCATGAACACAAAAGCCACACCACACACATATGGCTTTTCATTTGTTTATTTCATTAGCAAACATGTCACTATAATTTTAAAGTTATTTCCATCGATCAATTTTCTGCAAAAATAACGACCGACATGCTTGTTTGCTTTGTGGCCCCTTTAAATACCGTTTTAAAAAAGTCACGCATTCGATCTACGTCAGAGCATCAGAGCATCCACGAATCTTTCCACAGCGTCGTTGACAGAGCGGCAAGAGCGAATTTTGCCGCTCTCGCCGGCGGCGGTGTGAACGTACGGTAAAGATTCGAAAGTAAACGCCCACTGCTGTGAGTGGATAACAGTTTTGCATATTATAATGAGTTCCAACTCACCCGTCGGTGCACTTGGGGGAAATTGTTTTGAAAACGTCCAATGTTGTAAATTGGCTGTGAATGATTCGCCCATACATGTTCGACCCAGAGTCCGTGTGTTGCACCATTCCTGACGGATCCAATATAGACGGCACAGCACCGTTCTTTACTCTTAATCGGACTGCAAATCTAGTCTTGTTTACAAAACAATCCTCAGTGAAATGAAGCGAACAGACAGACAATGTTTTACCCTCATCTGCTGGAACGTCATTAAAAATAAAGTTTGTCCATGCAGTCCTATTGGAATCCAGAGGAAGCTTACGCAGCGACTGTCTTCTTCCACAACCAGGCACTGCACAATATTTTGTATTGCTCAGTAGCTCGATCCGGTTTGTCATCACGAGGTAGGCATCTATGTTATTTAGCCATGCGTGTAATGCGCAAATCGGTGGGCGGGGCTAAACCGGCCGTGTTGAAGTAGGCGTTGATCTTCTTCTGCGGGGGTGGTGTTTTATCCTCTTTGACGTCATATTTCCCCACTTTGAAAAACGAGTCGTTTGCTGAGCCTGGTGTCAATAAAAGCTTTTATTGGACTAACAAGGACGTTTTCAGTTCTGAAACTTACAGGATATTCTTATAATATGACGACCTCTTAGATGTCAAAAGCTCAAGGAAAGTTTTATTTCTCAGTTCATCACCCCTTTTAAAGATCTTTTACAAAAACACGTTGCTGTTTTAACATGGATTTGCATACTTCATTCTATACACAGATGAGCCAAAACATTATAACCAGTCACAGGTGAAGCGAAAATCATTGACCATCTCATAAAAAGGCCACCTGTTAAGGTTTGGGTTGATTAGATGTTAAGCAAACCATCAGTTCTCATAATCAGTGTGTTGGATGCAGGAGAAATGGGCAGGAATAAAGATCTGAGTGACTTTGACAAGCGCCAAATTGTTATGGCAAGGCGACTGGGTCAGAGGATCTCTGAAACAGCAAGGCTTGTGTGTCGCTCCCAGTCAGCAGTGGTAAGAATTTGCGGTCAGTGTTATGAGGAAGAACAAATCAACAACAACAAAACTGGCAACAGGGTGTTCGGCACCCAAAAGGCTCATCAATGCACGAGGGCAACAAAGGCTATCCCGTCTTTTCTGAACCAACATAACTACTGTGGCACAAGTCACACAACATTTGAATGATGGTTATGGGGAGAATGTGTCACACACACTTTTCTGCGTATGAGGCTGAGTAGCCACAGGCCAACCAGAGTGCCCATGATGTCCCCTGGCGAAAACGGCACAATGGGCACGTGAGTGTCGGAATCAGTGGATAAAGGTTGCCTGGTTTGATGAGTCCCCTTTACGTGAATGACATTACGTGTATATCGTTTACATCGGGAAGTGATGGCACCAGGTTCCACTGGGGGGATGAAGACAAGCCGATGGAGGGAGTGTGATGCTGAGAAACCCTGGGCACGACCATTTATGTGGACGTCAATTTGACATGAGCCACATTGTTGCAGACCAGGTACACCTCTTCATGACAGTGGTGTTTCCTAGTGGAAGTGGCCTCTCTCACCCACATTAAATGTTGAATCACCGTCCCACATGTGGGACGTTTGCCACTATATTTTTAAATCAATTATATCCTAGTAAATACCTTTAGTAATATTGACAAACTATATATCATTTGAAAGCTTACAATCTCTAGTTTCCATATTTAGTGACTGATTTTCAAAATATATTACAGAGGAACCATAATTTATCAATATGCAACAAGAATATTTTCATACTCATAAAGCGAGTTCAGACCTTTATTTTAAAATAGCAGAGAACATGAAAAATCATGAAAAAATGGTAGATACCTCAGTTTGTTTTCATGCCAAAAGTTCTAAAGATAGCATCCATACAATTATTTTGGAAAAAAAGGACTGAAAAGTTTGAAATATCAAGAAAAAATAATGGAGGCACCCTTATATGGGCAGTAATGGAGTCTGATTGTGCCCTAGTGAAAAAGTTTGGTACTGCGCTCAAACAAAATCTTACTGAAAGCTAATTTTTTGAGATATCAACCTAAAATTTGAAACACAACTTGTTCAGATTTTTGGCTTTGATTTTTCTGCAGTTTTAGAGTAGCCCAGGTTTTGAAAAAATATATTTTATGTAAAATATAAATAATTAATATTTTTACATTGTACATTTTCATAAACTCAAACTTCTACAACTTTTTTTCTGTCTAACTTTCTTAATTTATTTCACTTCTACAAAAATCTGCCAAATGTCTTCTTTAAAACAAGACCAATCATATGTCTATATTCCAAAGCATTCTTGAATTACAACCATTTAAGTTCGAAATGTGCATTTTCATGTCTATTCAAAAAAGGGGGGGGGTGACAGTTAAGAGATTAAATAGTTTATACCGCTCTTTAGGCTATTTATTGCCACTGTATTGCCTTTTTTTGGTGATGACATCTTTAAATTCTTCATTATTAACATCGCTGCTTCTAGCTTTTCCTGTTGTTGCCATGGTAGCACACAGTAAATCGATTGACCCATGCTCAATTTTTCAGGACTTTTAAAGAATGGCGTGCACGCGCAAATTATCTAGACTATTTAAACCTTACTCGAATTAGTAAGATCATATGATCCTCAACTTCTGTTACTGGAACCAATTTAAGCGCGGCTGTTTAGCTCGGCTTATTCAAATTCAGGTTTTGGACTTTAATCCCCACTTTTCTACAGCGGCTTTTATGGAACAGCCCCCTGGAACTCTTGGACTCCAGTTCACAACACATAATTTAGATAAAATACAGAACAAACAATATTGAATCATTTTGAAGAATGGCATTATCAGTACAGAGTCATACAAGGAATTTGTTTTTTACACATGTTAACCCTTTATTGCATAGTGTTGCCATTTGGCAACAATTACTTTTTTCTTAATTTTCTAAAAAGCTGTGATGTAAAATCTATATTTCTACAGTTAGTTATGAAAAGGGGGGTTTTACTTTGAAGGAAATACAATTTAGGAGGTCGCATGACCAGGATATCCTGTTTGCCAGTCCTTTTTGCTCATGGACATTGACATGGAAACATCACTGTCTGGGGCTCCCCAGGATAGCCTTTTATTCCGAATTTTGGAAAGTTTTCATCAAATAAAAATTTTTTAATCACTATCGGGAGTAAGTAAACTTTAAGTTTTTAACATTAAATTCAGTCTTGATTTTATACATTTTTTGTAATGTGCTAAAATACATGTGTTGCCATATGGCAACTACATGCAAATATGGAAACGCCCTGGTGCATTCAACCTAATGGAGTCCCATTGACTTACATAGCATGAAACTACTCTGAGACTATGTTAACAACTTTTGATTATATTTTAAAGGTAAAAACATTATAATGAAATGAAGAAATGGTACCAAAGCATTGTAATTTCACATGCTTGACATGACCCTGGTAAATGCATGGCTGCTTTAGAGAAGAGACTGCCAGTCCCAGACGATTACCCATCTCCCACTGTTGGACTTCAAAATCCAAGTGTCCTCATGCTTGTGCATGAGTAAGGGGAGAAACAAGAGGAAGGGGATTCCTTCACAAGCTGTTGTGGTGGGGAAAAATAAAAGAGGGTCCCAAAGCTTTGTCCCGCCAGAATCTGTCTGCAGAGGCCGCACAGACCACTGGCCCTCCTCGCATGCATCTGAGAAGGGCAGATGCAAAATGCTAGGATGCAAGGGCATTGTGAGAAGCAAGTGCTCCAAGTGTGCAGTTTTCCTCTGCTTCACTGCAGAGAGGAACTGCTTTGTTGACTTTCACAAGGCAAGAAGAGAAAGAAATGAAATAAAACATCAAAAAATGACTGAATGAAATGAAACGACTGAATACAGTGTATTTCAGTGAGACAGGTTCCAGGTTCCTGGTTATTATTACCAGACATTTCAGATAATTGTTGAAATTATATATTTTTTTTTACTGTATAAATGTTTGTTTAAACATTTCACTGAGTATGATATGGATTTGTTTAGTCTTGTTTTAAATAAAATGAGCTTCTTGAAAAAAAGTGGATTTTATGGTACTTTCCACGATTGCATATTGTTGCCATATGGCAACAATTTACCAACGACCCCCCTTTAAACTTTTTTTAAAATTTTATATATATATATATCTGTTATTTAGCTCATTTTAAGCAATAAAAACATGCACAACATTTTTTTACCATGTATAATTAATATTTCATGCAATAGAGGGTTAAACATATTATATAGGAAAATGTTAGACAAGATACACTTGAGTTTTATCTTGACTCTAAATAAAAACATTTAATTTGACTTGAGCAAGCCTATCCTAAAAGTTTTGAGGGCAATATAGTTTATCAAGCACAGACAAATGGATGGGTATGACAGATAGGTAGAGATAAATAGGCACACAGAGATGAATAGATAGATTAGGATAGAAAATTATTTTGATCGACGTTCATGAGTTTACGGGCGCGGCTCCACCTCGAATCGACGTCAGCACTTTGCCCCTAACCAATGAGAAGCATTGTGGGCGGGGCTACACGTGTACCCCCGCCCCAGGTGCACCCACGCTCGAATCTGTGAGCCTATCAGGGGAGTATAAAAAGTGAGTGGTTTGTTTACTAGGTATGCCTCACAATGGCTGACAGATCCTCTGGTTTTCTCTCTGGTGTGCACTGGCCCTTGCGCCAGGTAAGTTTCCGTATTTTAAAGAGTTTTCTTGGTTAACGGGAGACTGAATTGCTTGTTTGAGTGTGTGTTGTTTCGTTGCTTTTTAAACAGTGTAGCTTTTCCAGTAGCTAACTGCTTTTTGCAGCAAGTAGCGGTGTAGCGCGAGCAAAAGCTACATTGCTACATTGAGAAAATGTTCTACATGCAATTTACGTTGGATGTATATTTCGTTCTTGCAATGTTGTAGGCTATTTGTTGCACTTTTGACAAACAGTTAGAGATATTTTAGTGTTGTGTGTAATAAAACAATACTCTTTGAAATCGCATTGCATTGCCTTGTTTTAAACACTAAATATTTTACTTAAAACATTCCTCAGACACTTATTCAGTTATTTATAATATACGTTTTTCAAAAAGCAAAAGTAGTTTCAGTGTAGCTAGCTACTTTTTGATTGTAACTTGGAGTGTAGCTAACTACTTTTCTAAACGGATAGTTCGACTGTAGTTAAACTACTTTAGCTTCGAGTAGCTTGTAGCTTGTCAAACTACAGTTTCAGAGTAGCTTTTACTTTTACAAGTGTAAAATCTTTTGTATGTGAGTAGTTTGTGTATTTTCTTTTTTATTGGATCACTGAGACGGAAGGGGTTGGCTGTGGTTATAATTTATAAATCTTCCTCTTTGTTCAAGGGAAGGTGTTCAGAGCGACTGAAGAGAGCAAAATCCTGTTCAGACGTTACCTTTGACCTTCATCCAAACAGACAAACTTATTTACAATCCAGGACAATCCAGGTGAGCTGTGAATGACCCTTGGTTGAAGCTATCATCTTCAAATGCATTATGCAATATATGTGAGTTTGTTGGTGTCTTTGCAGTTAATTTCAGAGTTGTCTCCATGGATCCCAAATTTGTGCCTTTTGATCAAATGGTAAGACCAGATGTTTCACCATTTTGAGTGTTCTGACCATAAATGAAAAGCAAATTAAATGCAGGTTCTTTTAAGATGCAGAAATTTCAACTTCAATGACTGCTTTTAAATGTTTATTATTCCTGTCTGTCTTACAGTAGAGTCTGCTCGGGGTGAAGGTGAGTTTGCTTCGGTGTAAGACTTTGAATGGAGCCAATGCAGCTTTTTGCACTTTTCTTTCTTTGCAGATTTTCTCTGAGCTGTTAATGTGTTTTAATAGGACAAAGATAATAACCTGATTGGTCAGTGGACAAATGTTTCCTCAACGGAGCTGATATTGGAGCTTTCTCAGTTAAACCCAGAGGCTCAGATGGGGATTTACACACTAAAGGCTTTTATTGCTGACCGAGAAGTCTCCCAAGTTTTTGAGGTGAAAAAATACGGTAAGTTGTGTATGTGCAGTTCAATGACCGATTTGAGGCCTTAACCTAAAGCGCTTTGTTTCTGGTTTAGTTTTGCCCAAGTCTGACGTGACCGTAAACACAGCAGACCTACAGCGTTGCAGTTATGGGACTGAAAGTTGAGTCCTGTGCCAAGTGAGTGATGCTTTATTTTCTTGTCTTGTGGTTGGTCAGTTCTTTATCTTGTTCTGATGTTTCCCAGATTGTTCGTTCCAGTTGTCTGTCAGCGTCGATATGGCTCCAGCAGTGCAGATTCTGGTCTACAGCGTTCTTCCCAGTCAGAATGTAGTTGCTGCTAATGTGCGTTTGACACCGATATGTGTTTCCAGAACCATGTACTGTATGATGTGGCTATTTTTCAATTTGGGAATGTGGGTGTGTGTCCTACAGCGTGTTGGTCTTTGTTCCAGGTTTCTCTGCAGTTTTCTCCAGCTACGGCTGTTCCTGTGGAGGGAAACGTTCTGATGGTTCCTGCTCAAGCAGGATCTCTGTGTAGCCTCAGTGCTGTAGATTCATTCATAAAAAAAACCAACACATTATGACTTGAGTCTTCTTCCTCTTCTTTAGTCTTTTTCGCTGTTGGATAAAACGGAGGGCCAGGAGCGACCGGAGGAGGACCGGAGGGCCGGAGGAAACGGAGGGCGCGGAGGGCCGGAGACGGAACGGAGTGGAACGGAGGGCCGGAGCGGAGGCCGAGAGACGGAGGGCGGTGGGCTGGAGGTAAGAAACGGAGAGATGAAGGAAAATAAAAAATAAAAACATCCATCCATCCATCCATCCATCCATCCATCCATCCATCCATCCATCCATCCATCCATCCATCCATCCATCCATCCATCCATCCATCCATCCATCATCCATCCATCCATTCCATCCATCCATCCATCCATCCATCCATCCATCCATCCATCCATCCATCCATCCATCCATCCATCCATCCATCCATCCATCCATCCATCCATCCATCCATCCATCCATCCATCCATCCATCCATCCATCCATCCATCCATCCATCCATCCATCCATCCATCCATCCATCCATCCATCCATCCATCCATCCATCCATCCATCCATCCATCCATCCATCCGGGTCCGCCCCGCCCTTGCTCCCCTTTCAGTGTGGCCTCATGCGGGCGCCATGGTCCCCGAAATGGAAATCGGAGATATACATCTTGTTCGGCTTGAGCCAGGGATCACAGTGATGCAAAAATCATGATTCTAGCTCAAACGGTCTAGGAGTTATGCGCAATTTAGTACTTTTATTATTTTATTTTTTTTATTATTTATTTTTTATTTTTTTTTTACATTTTTTTTAATAGCAAATACACTTCTGTGCTTGAAACCTAATAATGAGAGACCTTTTTTGACCAATTATAGCAGCCACCTATGATCCGATCCTCACAAAACTTTGCATGCTTCCTAACCATGTTAGGACACATGCTCATCGATTTTTGTGAAGTTGTGCACTTTTTTTGGGGGATTTATTGGCTTTTGGCTGTATTTTTTCCAGGGACCACATTCTAAATGACCCTGTTGTAGCCAACCAAATGCAAAATTTCAACTTGTTTCGATAATTATTTATGTAGAGAGTTCAGAGAATAGGCCTATACTTGGTTTGGTCTTGATTTGGCAAAAGATGTATGTAGTCCTCCAAACATCTTTACTCTATTTCAGAACACCTAGCGTAAGTTAACTAAAAAGTCAGAAGAACAGCTCCACAGACTGACAGATCAACAAACCACATGAAATTGTCACTTTATTTCCTTTTTTGGAGGCCCAATTTTCTTAGAATGGGTAACTAATTCTTTCAGATTAAATATGTATGCAAAATGTACTTATCAGAATAATTTTTGATGTTGGGTGGTTATGCTTTCATGTTTAAATGTAAGTTATTGATTTAGCTATTTGTGTTTTCTAGGAGCATTTCTATGATGCACCGAGTGGCTAAGGCTAACCAGGCTTGGTGTTTAAAGACTGTACAGACTAGAACTTGGTGATGGTAAGATTTAATAGATAACATGAGAGAATCATGGGCACAAACATAAAAAAATTATCATAGCTTTGTAGCTATTTGGTATAACTAAGTTTAAGATTTTGTGTGTTTCATAATACTCCTTTTGAATTTGTCCAGTCAAATAACTTAACAAATGTGATTTTTATTTTTTACTTAAAATTAATTTTCAAACCAATTGTTTTCATGACTTGACAGGTAGATGTTTTCTTGCTGTTTAATTTTAGACTCCACTGACTGGGAAATATCTGCCCATCAACTGTCCAACATCACCGCCACAAGAAGGGAACACAGATTCTTCCGGCGGCTGACTATTAGGGAGATTTCTTAAGGTGAGTGTCTAATTTTTTTCTTAAAGGGTTAGATCACCCAAAATGGAAATTCTGTCATTAATTACTCACCCTCATGTTGTTCCAAACATGTAAGAATTTCTTTCATCTTCACTACACAAATGAAGATATTTTTAATGAAATCTGATGGCTTCTTGCCCTCCATTGACAGTCTATGCAACTACCACTTTCAAGCCCTAGAAAGGTATAAAGCAGTGATCTCAAACTCAATTCCTGGAGGGCCACACGTCTGCACAGTTTTGCTCCAAAGCTAATCAAACACACCTGATCCAGATCCATTGAGCTAATCAAGGCCTTCAAGATCACTAGAAACTTCCTTAAAGGTGTGAGTTGGGGCTAAACTGTGCAGAGCTGTGGCCCTTCAGGAATTGAGTTTGAGATCACTGGTATAAAGGTACATCATTATGCTGCGTTCACATGTATACACTTGAACACTTTGAATCCATTCGTGCGTCGCAGGCAGGCTCATTTTTTCAGCGTTTCACAAATTGACGGCAAAGTTCAAATTTTTCAACAGGATTTTTTTATGCGCATAACACGTCTTTGCATTGACTGACGGTAGAGATCCACTTTGCGACACGACTGTCGTGACGCCTTCCCACATTTGTACTTTGATGGGCGTTCCTCAAGTTTACCACTAAGGACGTGGTTTTGACTTTGGATTTCCTGTCCGTGGCTTTGGAAGTGGTAGTTGAATAGGCTGTCAATGGAGGGACAGAAATGTCTTAGATTTCATTAAACATAACTTCGTTAAAGGTGCCCTAGAATGGTTTTTAAAATTATTTTATTATTGCTTCGGCTGCGCAACTCTGTCTCGTATGTCACTGAACATGGGCTGGCATATGCAAATGTTCAGGGTCGTACACATTAATGATCCCGACTGTTGCGTAACAGTCGGTATTATGTGGAGAGTCGCCTGTTTTTCAGGAGTGTTTTTCAAAAACGAGATTTAAGTAAGAAGGAGAAAACAATGGTGTTTGAGACTCACTGTATGTCATGTCCATGTACTGCACTCTTGTTATTTAACTATGCCAACATAAATTCAATTTCACATTCTAGGACACCTTTAAGTGTTCTGAAGATGAGCAAAACTCTGGTTTGGAACAACATGTGGGTGAATAATGACACAATTAACATTTTTGGATGAATGAATTCTTTAATTTACTTGATAATCAGTAAATTCTAGTCTTAATCTAACCAAAATAGTTTCTTGTGTGACTCAAATAAAGTATAAAAAAAAATTACACAAAATGTGTATAAATCCTATATGACTTTAATTTGACTAGCATATGATTCAATATAAGAACTTTAAATGCTTTGTATATGAATTGAAGTTATTTTCTAACAAAACCATATACCATTGCATATGTTTGTCATGTAAAATTCATATCATTTCAATTTAAGAACTTTAAATGATTTGTATATGAATATTGTGTGTTTTCTACAATTACCATACACAATTGCATACTTTTGTCATGTACAACTCATATAAGACTTTTACACTATTCATATATGATGCAAAAATCCCCTATAAGTTGTATGTGTGCTATTTAGTATGAAAGGGGCCATAATCGGTCTGATTTTTTATAGGACATGTATTGGTCTTGCATGAAACACATAAGGTAATTCTGGCCAATTTAAGCAAGGAAGATATATGGTTGCTGTATATGAACCATGCTGTTTTTTTTCATATGGGCAGTGGGGAATGTACCCTGCCACACTGCACTCATTGTTCAGAGGAACATGATGAAGAACAGGGTGTTGCCCTGGCCTCCAAATTTCCCAGATTTTGTGCATCTGTGGAATGTACTTGACCAATAAGTTCGATCCACGGTGGCTCCACCTTGCATCTTACAGGACTTGTTTGATCTGCTGCTAACATCAAGATACCAGGTACCACAGAACATCATCAGAGGTCTAATAAAGTCCATGCCTCAACAAGTCAATGCTGTTTTGGCAGCATGTTGAGGAACAACAACATATTAGGCAGATGGTCATACTGTTTTCTCACCTGTGTGTGTCAAACCAACACATTCTCATCCCAGGAGGTCATATGGTGACACTTTTGAAATTTCGTCTAAATCCAACGATGAGAACGGGCTGGTCAAATTGCAACCAGGTCATATGTTTTAATAAGTTAAAATTGTTTTTGACTCCCTAGAAGATTTTCTATCTAAATGCCGCACCACTTTTAATGTCAAAATGCAGTTCAAGACAAATTGCAATCAGCTCGCCTGCCAAAGTCAAAATGATCCACCTTTGCCCATCAAGTACCTGCCAGAAGTTCGATAACAGATATTTTTCACCTGGAATATTTAAAAAGGTCACTTGAAGTGACGGAAATAATACCTTGACTTTTTGCAGATTGATGTTTTTTGAGGGATGAGGAACATGCTGACTCCTCCAGAGAGAGATCTTTCTGCTCTGGTGGCTTATTACTTTATCCCTTCAGAACAGCTACCTGAAGATCAATGCACATCAGAAGAGACCAAACCACACTGAGGGGAATTTTAATGTATATTCTTTCAGATATCATGACTTTTTTAGGTATTCAGCCCTTTTCTCTTACACAAATTTTCATGCAAGCTAGAAAACGAGGTAACAACTATGTCCAATAGTTTTTAAAAACCTGAGAAACCAAACAATAGCTTGATTTATATAGAAAGAAACTAATTAGGATTAAATAAGATTAAGATTTAAAATAATAATAAAAACAATGAGTTAATTTGAAGAGTAATCTTTTAGAGATATATTTTTCATCCGAATCCTCAAGAACAATAAGGTTTTGCTATTGGTTTCATTCTGCCACTGATCATAGCAAGGAAAACTCTTTACGTGATTAGAATAATTTATTCTGAAGCCCGCTTTCTGTTTTTTGTTCATCCAAGCAGTCATCAAAACAGCCACGGAAATGGCTTTAAGTTAGTACTTGGTCATATTCAACCAATTTAAAATGAACAAACTTTGTTAAAGGCACAAATAGCAATTTGCGTTGTGGGACCATTGTGCATTTTAAATATATATAACTATATATGCCACACAGCATCAGATCTTGGTTTAGTCCCGATTGTGATCTAG
Source organism: Hybognathus amarus (assembly GCA_030378365.1). Lineage (NCBI taxonomy): Eukaryota > Metazoa > Chordata > Actinopteri > Cypriniformes > Leuciscidae > Hybognathus > Hybognathus amarus. The sequence goes on along the minus strand of JAQIUQ010001685.1, from coordinate 182,980 downwards.
GCCATGAACGCTTGCTGTGGAATGTGGGTTAACCCATTTACACCAGCAGCGTAGCCGAGTTCGACCCAGATGTTACATCAGTTGTAAAGTTCTTCGGTCTGACAGGCCTGTGATCTGAATACAAGATTTACTGAGCAATGCAAGATGTGGTAGTAACTCACACAAAAATAAAAAGTCTGTCATTCCAAAATTGTATCATTCCAAACTCACAAAGGAAGAAAATGCCAAGTCATGGAACGTTGGTATGTTGGTTTGTGTTCCTTAATGAAGACAAATGTTTCATTTTTGGCTGAATTTTATTCTTGAACACACCATTGAATTGATTGCTAGGCTGTGTCGAGCGCACTGCTGCAGTAGGGCTTGATGTTTTGCATTCTGTACCGCAATTTATGACCCGCGTACAGGTCACTGAGTGCAGCGGCAGTGAAGGGAGAAACTTGCAGTCTATCTTAAATGCCTGCCAAGCTGCATCTCACTGCTACAGCAGTACCTGTGCCAAATGTTTACTGCCCTGCTAACTGGTTGCCTACTCTTAACCCCACCCCTACACCTAATCCTAAACCTACCCATACTGGGGTAATAATCTGGCTGGGATTTGGCACAGCACGTGGCGACACACGGCCCAAGGGGTTTTCAATCGAATTTTTTTCTCCCATTAAAATTCTAGAATTGTATTTTTTTTATTTTTTTTACTTTATTTGAATGTTTTTATTTCAAATAAATGAAATGTTCACCCAAAATGAGAACTGTATGCACTGAAAACTCACCTCATACCAATCATACCAAACCCATGACTTACTTTCTTCTGTAAATAAGTAGGCTATTTTGAGGAATTGTCCTAATTACTTTTCCATGCAATTACAATGAATGTGGATTGATGCTTTCAAGCTTTTAAAAAGGGCCCCATAATACACACTGTCTATGCATTCTTGTTCTTAAGCTGTCAAATCTCTAAAGTAAAATGTCAAAGGTGTGGTCACATTAGCAACATCTTCGTGAAATTTTGCATGTAAAAAAGCACATTGTCAGTAATGTTGCAATGATTGAAGCATAGTTTGCATATAGCCGTTTTAAACCAAGCAACTTTCTGATCCTTATTCTGTAACAGGTCGCATAACTTCTTGTTCGGGTATATGTATCTCAAGATACATTTAAAGGAACGTGCAAAGATCAGCATAATCAATGTCCAGCGTATAGATTGATAGCCTAAAAGTTTGTATTTTTTATTTTACTTCTTCTAACCAAAATTTAGATATTAAATCAAATTAGATAGCAATAATAAAAAGATCTAGCAAGGTTAGCGGATTACCTTAAAAGTCCATATTGTCGTCAGTTTGTACTGCCAATAACATGTTCTCCGGCAAGCGGATGCAATGGGAGAAGTTTTGCCCTCACACGGAACAATAGAATTTCTATTTTTAGTTACTGGATATTTTAATCTTACATAGAACATTGATATTTTATGGAATGCATAACAAAACACAAATAGTTGTGTAGGCCTTATATTTAGTCAGCCTGTTCTCACATAAATGCGTCTCTATAACACGCATCGTGTTTTGTCATGTAATTTATATGCAAAAATGAGTTTTTATGTGCATATGAGACGCAGTTTTTCGCGTGCAATTGATACGCAGTTCATTTGCGTATAATACACACGCACCCCACACCACTTATTCCCAAACGTATAATACACACGCACCCAACCCCACACCAAAACCTAACCTAACCAACCAATGCGTATCATATGCACGTAAAAAACTCACTTTAGCGTATATTACACGACAATACACATGCGTGCTATAAAGACGCATTTAGTGTGATCGGGTTGATTTAGTATATTAGTTGGACTGGTCATTATTATCATGATCCTCTGGTGTCCTTTAAAGCTCTTTGAAGCTGCACTGAAACTCTCATTTGGACCTTGAACCGTTTGGTTCCCATTGAAGTCCATTATATGGAGAAAATCCTGAAATGTTTTCATCAAAAACCTTAATTTGTTTTCGACTGAAGAAAGAAAGACGTGGACATCTTGGATGACATGGGGGTGAGTAAATTATCCGCAAATATTTTTAAAGGGGACTACTCCTTTAATTCATCACTGCAATAAACCTTATTCAGAGCAGTCATGACAGGTATGAAAGTGAGGCATTGAGGGATAGACTTATCATGTTTTAAATGGCATCTGCAGTAAAAAAGCTGTATAAAGCCCCTAGATGCCTTATAATTTTCCACTGCTCATATTATTGGGAGATTTCAAAATGATCTAGAATACATTTAGGGCAACAAAATGCAAGTGCTGCAGCAAGATTTTTTTCTTTACAAATAGGTATACAGTAGTGTTTATATTAATGGGTCAAGTGTTGATGAAAAAGATCTTCAGCCTATCTTGAAAATGGCTATAGACTCAGCAGCTCGGGTTGAGTAAAGTCATTCCACCAGCTTGGAACAGTGAAAGTAAATGTCCGTGAAAGTGATTTTGTGCCTCTTTTAGATGGTGTTCACTTGCACAACGCAAGCTTCTCCAGGACACATATGTCTGAAGTAGAGCCAGTGGTTGTTCAGGAAAACATCTACATATAACATAGCTAGATTTAAACTTTAAATGCAAGGTTTCAGCTTTACTGAATGCATGTTTAATTCATGAGAAGTGCTCTGAATTTGTTTTTTTCTCGGATGTTCTTGTCATTTCAGTGCACGGCTGTAAGAACTGAATACTGTCCTATTTGGAGCATCAAGGTAAAATATCAACTTGATTCATCCTCAAACTGGTCTCAGTGTGGCGGCAGACCAAACCAACTGGCACAAAACTGCACTACATTGCACTGCAATAATGAAATAAATGATTTAAAGGTCTATGGGAGGCTGACCTAACGATTATCACCTTGTGCTTAAACCTCAGCTGTTTTTACGTCTTAAAATGTAAACATAATTGTTCATATAATCCCTAATCAGGTTACTTTTAATTACTCAAGGCATTGGTTTGTTCTGTTGTTCTCCACTGAAAATGTTGAATGCAATTACCGTTTGTGTTACTGTAGCCCTCATGCCAAAATGGATGATTTTAAGCAAGTTAAAAGAGTGTTTTATTTGATACAGTTATCATACTGCACCCCCTGGTGTTTAAAAACTGCTGTTTTTTTAGCGCATATTAATTAGCTGTATTAGGCCCTATACTTTACATTAAACATATGCTGCAGACTTTGAAACAGAGTTTTGTTTAAATAGAGTGAAATATATATATATATATATTATGAGGGTGAAATGTGGCCTGCACTTGGTGTGATAGAGTACATTTCTGCTTATCACTAGTGACACATCAATAGTAACAAGCCCTGTTCCTCCTTACATGGTTTATCTGCATGAGCTACATGCACTATAGGCTATGACATCACAAAACTTGCACAACAAGAATATTATTTTATAAATTATTACATAGGTTCATCCTTCATTTGTCAATTTTAAATTATTTATATATTCTATTGAATCATTTAATGCTTTGTTAACTGCTTCAAATGCCTTTCCTAGTAGAAAAAATATATCAATATTGGTTGAAATGTATAAAAATTATGGGTTGAAATGTATTTTCAAACGTCGTAGCTTTCAAGCGGCATTATTTCTAACGTAATAGCCTACAGCTGTCATGTTTAAATACACTATGAATATGTTTGTACTTATAAATAACTGTTTTGTGCTGTCACTTGTACTACTAAATGCATGCTTTAAAGACAGTTGTGATAAACATCTGACTTTAGTCCTTAAATTAAAGTTTAATGGTTCAATACTGCATGAATGGGACTCAACTAAAAAAAGCAAAAGAAAAGAAAAGTGGAAAAAGCAAACTGTTTAAATTGTAATGATAGTAATATGTGTCCCCAATGGAGGATCCTTTTCCCAAATCCCAAAATCATCTGGAAAACATAATTATGAACAATATGTATAGGTTACAATTAATAATTGAATTATGATCTTGAACAATCAACCTGTGTACAGAACCACATTATATCTAGGCCTACAGAAAGAATACCTCAAATTATCTTTATGTCTCGTTTTGCCCAATTACAAGACCAGGCAGTTTAACTGTTGGTGAGTCCCGCAGTCTTCTTCCTCTGCACTTTGCAGTTAGTAGAAACAGGAACTGGGGCTGTGGCATATTTCTGGCCACAGATCGCATGCACGATAAGGCAGCTCTTTTCCTGCCGTTTACAACTTAAAAAAGTCATTTAAAAGGTTTTACACAAAAGGAAACGAACAACACTTCTTGAAAATGAAGAACATTTACAGGAGGTGAAGATTGTTTGTTTGTTTTTGTTTAACATGAAGCGGGTCAGCTCAAGAGGGCAGACATATTTTGCTTGTGGAAGTAATGAATGAGTGATTTTTACAATGGCTTCAGTAGCCTAACTGAACATTTTGCAGATTCAGTCACATGATTTTATCCCATGTAAGTCCAGCATCATACTGCACCTTGAAGAAGACATCGTGAAGTTTTCTATTATCTTAAAGGAGTATGTCATCCAAGATATCCATGTCATTCTTTCTTCAGTCGAATGACTGTTTTAGGTTTTTCAAATTAAGGTTTTTGAAGAAAACATTCAGGATTTTTCTCCATATAATAGACTTCAGTGGGAACCAAACGGTTCAAGGTCAAAAAGACAGTTTCAGTGCAAACTGCAAACTGTTGAAAGGGCTTTAAATGATTCCAGACGATGAATAAGAGTCTTATCAAGTGAAACGATTGCTCATAAAAAAATAACAAAGTTTAAGTTTTATAAGCTCAAATGGTCGCCTTGCTCTGTTCTGTGGTGCGCGTTCGTGACTCTCCTGTTCGAACTCGTTCAAATATTTTTCCAAGTCAATTTGTTAATTTCGTTTCATTGAATCAACCAAATGACACAAAAAAAGATTTGTTCATTTTGATGAATGAGTTCGAACAGGAGAGTCACAAACACGCATCACAGAACAGAGCAAGGCGACCATTTGAGCTTATAAAACTACAACTTTGTTATTATTTATTTTTTTAAATGAGCGATCATTTCGCTTGATAAGACTCTTATTCAGTCAGTCTGAAATCATTTTAAAGCCCTTTGAACAGTTTGCACTGAAACTGTCTTTTGAACTTGAACCGTTTGGTTCCCATTTAAGTCCATTATATGGAGAAAAATCCTGGAATGTTCTCATCAAAAACCTTAATTTCTTTTCAACTGAAGAAAGAATGACATGGATATCTTGGATGACATGGGGGAGAATAAATTATCAGCAAAAGATTTTTTTTTTAAGTGAACTACTGCTTTAAATATTAGTGGGCGTGGTCAATATAATAAATAATAAACACGGACATTTTTTGACAAAAAAATCAAAAACTATTTATCTTGAAAAGGTACGCTGGCAGGCAGCTCTATTTCAACGCACCATGCACCACAACATGCGTTTGAATCTGTAATCTACCATGATACTCGCCCAGCTTTCCTCAGATCATGCAGCGTGTTTTACCGTAATCAAAGTAGTGGAGCGCAGTCATTATGCTGGAAAATGGAAAAAGCATGCGCGACAAAAGTAGTGCATAACTGGATATAATAAGGGCAATAACTGAGTATCTATAATCTGCTAAACGTTAAAAGAGTTTTAAATTGACCGGGTCATTTATGCTCACCCTCGACCTAGTCCAAAACTACAAAACGTCGGATGCACAAACCTACGGCTTTATCAAACTACTTTTATCTGAATTTTGAAACGGCGTTTTGCCATGGCTTGTTTCTGGGTTATGTGCGCAGGAGGTCGTTTGCGGCAAATTTGAGGCAAAATGGCGAAGTGGTCGTCTGACGGAAGATGTGGACTACTTTAACTCCCTGTGCGTCTTCACGGTGTAGATTACGGTAAAACCTACTAAGGGGTGTATACATATCCACGATGTGTTTCTCGAGAAAGGGGTAACTGTTGTTTTTCTAGGCAGTTGTTCTGGGAGACTTCTGTATATTTAACACTATTTTGGGGGGTGGGAAGAGGAAGAATGACAAAGGTCTTTCAACGGAGCGGTTGTAAACATGAACGGGTCCCTCTACATTTCGTTTTTCCAAGGTCAGCTGGAGTCCGCACTGGAGCAGGTTGTGCAGCTCGCCGTTCAGGAAATCACCAAGACTGTTGGGGCCACTTTGAATTCAATGCTATTGGAAACAGCCACCAAAGAGCAGGAAAATCAGCGTTTAAGGGCAACCCTTCAGTCTCGGGAGCTAGAATACGGAGGGAACGGGAAAAGCAATGCGTCTAAAAGAAAAACAGATGCGAACGATGGAACAAAGCAACACACCCCCAGTCAGAGCTCTGAATGTGGCGATCAGTCTGAAACGCTCAGACGTGAGCAGAAAGGGCGAGCAGTTGGTAAGGCTAAAACTGTTTTAATTGAGTAGAAAATAACTAAATGCCTTTCATCTATTGCACAACAACCTGAATATTAACTGAAACGCTTATGTTTACAATGCAAATCTGACTCGAGGGCTTGGTACGCAGTGACAAGGTTTATAAAACAAGGGTAAACACCATTTTGAACGGAAGGAGGAAGTCAGAATAAACTTAGTCCCTATTTTTGTGCACCCATGCATTTCAATTTCCCAATTGTGGTTAAACGCCCCTTCAGAAACGTGGCATGAATTACCCAGTTGTTAAATCCCAACCATGCCCTGTTGGAAAATCCAGCTTTAGGTGGTGTAGTTGCTGGCCATTAGCTGGTTTTCCAGACATCATGCTTCAAAAACCAGTTTAAACTGTTATCTTGCTGGTCCAAGATGGTCTACCAGCTTGCACCAAATTATGGCCATGCCAGCTAGAAGCCCTGATCTAAAACCAATAGCTGGATTGTCAGATCTTATTTTTATGTCCAACTTATTTAAGTCCTGATAGAAGATCCTCCATAGAAGTCGTTTACGTTAATGGGCTGTTTTTAAAACCAAATCCTCTGTGGAAGGAAGTGTGCAAGTCTGCAGAATTGTTCTGAGTAGACTAAAGGGAACAACAAGCCATTGTTTTAGACAGAGTGTTTTGTCTTTGTTGAGTGGAATCGGATCATTTAAGGAAGTTTTTGATGTCTGGTCTTTGAAATGAATCTTTCTTTGCAGTCCTCAGGCCTGTGTGGGCATGTACACATAGACAGTTTGATGTTGGAGTGTGGATGACTTGTTATGACTGCTGCCAATGGCTGGTTGGGGTGATGACGCTTCTGTCGTTGAGCTGCTCCTTAGCGCTGCTTTTCATACTGCGGTGACGGTAGCCATGGGGAGGGTGTCCTTGCCTTGAATTTTAGCCAATGGATGTGGTTAGAAGAAGCCACACCTTCCAGACCCTGGGGAGGGTATCCATGGTTGGGGTTTGGGGAGGGTATCATGAGAGTCTTCATTCTACAAAAGCAGGGGCTGCGGCCAAATGACAAAGGAGCCCAATGATACGCTTCGCATGTCCACATGCTATGGTGATGCATGCGTTTTTTTGTTTTTTTTTTCAACATTGCCCCTTTGATATAGATACACCACTAGACTAAAGTCGAATATCAGATATTTCCATTTACCCTGTATACAGTTCATAATTGCACTTGAATAGGTCAATCTTTCTTTTCAGTTTCTTAAAGTCAACATCAGGGCTCAACAGTAAGCATTACTGTCCGTATGAGATTGTTCCAGGCCATTTTAAACCCCTGCTTTGTTGCTTCCCACTGAAACATTGTATGCCTTGCAGCCATAATCTGATGTATTTTGTGATTGTTGCAAATTCAAAATCTGCAGACAATGCAAGAATGACTGGCAACAGTTTTGAGAGCATCAGAAAAGGAATGTTTAAAAAAAAGCTACAAACTAAGGAATATTTTATAGTTTGCTATCGTTTTCCTTCAAAATGAATTTATGGAGCTACATTAGCTGTGTAATTTGCAGCCTGTTTTATAATCTTTTTTTAAAGACATGTTTATGGAGAGAACTGAACAGAAAATGTAACATTTCATGAAAAAAATATATATATATTTATAGCGGTAACACTTTACAGTAAGGTTCCATTAGTTAACATTAGTTAACTTGAACTAACCATGAACAACACCTCTGTAAAGCATTAGTTAATATTTTTTTACGTTGACTCACACATGTACTAATGCATCAATTCACATTAATAGCACAATTAGTTAACATTAGCTAATACATTAGTTAACATGAACTAACCATGAACAACACCTCTGTCCTCTGCATCAATTCACATTAACAGCACGGTTAGATAACATTAGTTGATGCATTAGTGCATGTGTGAGTTAACGTTAACAAATATAAACTAATGCTGAACAGAGATGTTGTTCATGTTAACTAATGCATTAACTAATATTAACTCATGGAAACTTATTGTAAAGTGTATATAGCAAATATAAAAATGCATTGCAAAAATGAAAATTGATCAGATTTTTAGAAATGTAGTTTTATATTTGCTAGAAATAATATTGTGTTAAATATCTAAGATTCGAGGCCCAACCATAAAATATGACCAAATCAAAAAAGTATTACAATTTAAAGATAATCTTTAAATTGTAATACTTTTTGATTTGGTCATATTTTATGGTTGGGCCCAATAAATCTTGCCCTGAAAATGAAATTGAAGTGGATTTTTATGCCTTTTTAAATGCATGTGAATAATTCATTAGTTCTCGTTATTCCAAAGAAATAAAAGCCTCTGGAACTAGCTGCTACTTTTTTATTTTTGATTGATGTCACAGAGTGCTCTTACTTTTCAGGCTGTTTTCACTTTTGGTAGGTTTGACTCGATTAAAAACGAACCCTGGTGCAATTGCTCTGTTAATGTAGTTCATTTGAATAAGTGTGATCTGAACTCATCAAAAAAGTAGACTGAGACTGCTGAAAACGCTTCCAAACGTACTCTGGTCCGGTTCAAAATGAAATATGAACGCAACATGGACCAAACGAACCAAAAACAGTACAAGAAACAAGATTCACCAGGAACTCTAACCAGGAATGAATCCTTGTTTTTTTCTCGTAATAATATTGCCCATCAGTGTTCGGTACAGGCGTCAGAACCACGTTTCATTGCAGCAGATCTTCATTTCTTTGTTTAATGAAGGAATTCCTGCCACTTTTGACTCCTTTACACAAACACGGTCTAAAACAGTTTGAACTTGTCCACTTTAGACCACCTCCAGAGGTAGTCGAAAACTCATTTGACCGGACCGCTTTCGTAATGTAAATGTGTTCGAACCACAAAAGACCGCCTAATCTCCCACCTGACCTGACCTGATGCGCACAGTACGGGAAGGGCGCTAGCTAGACTGGATTAAAACTTTTTCGGCTGAAGACCTAATTTTGGTTTGAAGACGAAAAGCATAGCTTACCAAGCACAATGTACCATTCCTGATACTGCAAGCCCTGTTTACACCTGGTATTACGATGCATTTTCGTCAGTCCTATCACAAATGGACATTTAAATACAGGTGTAAATGGGGTCTGAAAATGTTTTGAGCTTGTCCATTTTCGACCACTTCCAAATGTAAAGTGATTGAAAGTGGACCACTTGCCGATTAAAACCAAGTGTAAATGGGTGTGTGTATTCCTCTTTTACTTGTGATCCGGTTGACCAAAACGCATCTTAATATGAAGTATATAAACAGGACCTATAGACCATTTTGCATGATCCATCCAATTGCCAAAGGATCAAGTCAAGTCATGTACTACTTTCTTTTTCTTGAATATCCGGTTTCATTTTGCTATTCATCACTTTACTGAAGTAAACTGGTTTGTGAATGATATTTCATGTTGTCTAGAATATTGCAGATTTTCATCATTAGTGTGAGCTGTGGTGTCAAATTACATTTTGTTATTGACAAATTGGATATTGAATGCTAATAATTTAATAGTTTAATGACCAAACATGTATGTATTCTAAATTGACTTCAATCACTAGTTTTATTTTGATTGTCTGTGTTTCTGTTGTTGAAGTTTCGATTAGACTACCTGATAATTATCTCATACAATTAACATCTGCACTGCAGTACTGAAGGATTTTAGACTACATTTTAGGGTACAGTTACACAAAGTGTAGTAGTTGGTGATGTCTCTTTGTAAAGAAACACGTAAGATGCATACACACCGTTTCCTCATATTCAGTCGCGTTATCATTTAATAAAACATGCAGTTTTCAAAGGTTTGCGTTTGCAGGCCCCCAAACTGCCGTTGTTATGCCATATGTTATACAAATACCACTCAATTTTATACAGTATGTAACAGAATATAACCCTGCTCCATCTCTCCATCTCCATTGAGAGAAACCCTTTGGTAGTGACATTCTTCTTAGATTGCTTTAAAACCTTGACAGTGTAATTGAGGCTTTAAATCTGAACTTTTGCTTGCTGAGAGAAAAGAGGGAAGCAAATTGGTTTGATTCTAATAAATGTCAGCCAGCAGTCTTATTTGGTGCAGTGTGTGAATGGTGCAGAGAGAGATTGGAGGGTTTATTTGCAGTAACTACCTGTTTGTGTCATAAGAACCTCAGCGTGTAGATTTTTTCTAAGTAAATATATCATGATGTCCCCCATTTTGTCTCCATTTTTAAGGTCAGTTAAAGTCTGTTATGGAAAGAGTGCTGGAATTTGCCGTTTGTGAGCTGACCAAAATTGTGGAAGACAGCTTTGACGACCTGCTCTTGGAGTTCACCAAGAAGGAGCGGGAAAACCAGATACTGAAAGAGCAGCTACAGGAAAAGAACACGGTTGCAACCAGTGACGTGGTCGCTGAGGTACCGGATGACTTTGAAAATGACTCCGCCTCTCCAAGCAGTTCCAAAGTAGACAAGCAAGAGTCGAAAGGCCTTCAGGACCGATCACCCAAAAAAGGGTGGGAAAAGGATCAAACTGAGCCTACCAATGGTACAAAGTTCAAAACGACATCATTTATATGAAATAGAAAGTGACAATGTCACTTTTAATCAATTTAAAGCATTCTTGCTAATTAAGTATTTTTTTAAAGGGATACTCTACCCAAAAATGAAAATTCTGTCATCATTTACTCACCCTTAAGTTTTGAAGAACGATTGGAACTTTGGCACCAATTACTTCCATAGTATTTTTTTTTTTTTTACAATGGAAGACAATGGTACCAAAGTTCCAATTGTTCTTCAAAATATCTTGCTTTGTGTTCAGCAGAAGAAAGAAACCCATGCAGGTTTGGGGTGAACAAATGGGTGGAGTATCTCTAACATACAGAAGTGTAAAGTTGGATAGAATTGCTTTGTTTTTGTTAAGAATATTGTGGGAAGAATTTAATCCAAATGAATTGTGCCTGCTGATAACATTGTTTATTTGCATTCGAGGTCTGTGTTGTTTTAGCACACGGTTCACTAAAAGAATTATGAAAACCAGGTAACTGTACAAATGCAATTTGTTTGGTGCAGTTAAACTGTGCTTCAGATCAGTTCTGAGAACTAAGATTCAGCACACTTCCCTGACAGTAATACTTTACTGTAACTAAATGTCAATGTAACAGTGTTCCTATATTGTGATTGGATATCAGGCTGGATATGCAGCTGTTTTGGCATCATTTTCTTATGATTTATAGCTCCCACGATCAATAGAAAAATGTACAAATGTCTCTTAAGTAAAATAAGGCAATTTTTCAAAAACAGCAACACACCAAAACTGAATTTCCCCTGTTATTAACACATTATTTTGGCACGCCTCAGTTGTTCAAGAAACAAAAATACTTTTTGCCATCTGTTCTTTGGGTTCTAGTTCTATTTTTAAGCTCTTATGTAAAAACAAAGCAGACTTGGCCAACAGTTTGTCCCGAGATGGCTCACTTTAAACATCTTCAGACAGATATTGCCTGTATTGCAGGTAATTAGTGAATAATAGCCTGTTTACACCTGGTCACTTCATGCATTTTTACTGATCAGATTGCTAACTGATTTATCAAAACTAATCCATTTACACCTGGTCACATAAATGGTCCGGTGCGGCATGGTTCGGCTCGCTCCGCTTTTCCACTGCGCGGTACAACTCTGTTTGCTTTAGCTCGGTTTGCTTTTCCACTGCATTTAGTACCGCTTCAAAGTGGGTGGGATTACAGTCTGACCATTATAGTTTATCCGCTCCTCGGTAACCAACGATAGGAATGTCTGCACTTCGTCCACTGACCACGATTCAGCCTTTTCTTTCTTTCTTTCTTTCTTTCTTTCTTTCTTTCTTTCTTTCTTTCTTTCTTTCTTTCTTTCTTTCTTTCTTTCTTTCTTTCTTTTCTTTCTTTCTTTCTTTTTCTTTAGTTTTTCTTCAAGCAAGTAGTTTTAAAACAGGTGCTACAGCGGTGGCTGGTTGGCTATATAAATCTAGCGGGTTCTGATGTCTCGCAAACACAATGACGCTGGTAGTGAGGATTCTGTCAGACTTTGACCAATCAGTGGGTTCACGCCACATTTTCAGTATCGGTACGGTACGCTTGGAACCTCGGACAGAGGTGGTACCATTTAAAGCTGAGCCGTACCATACTGTACCATGCAGTGGAAAAGCACCACAAGTGAGCTGTACCGAGTCCGTACCGTACCATGCAGTGGAAAAGCGCCACAAGTGAGCTCGAAGCCATACCGTACCATGCAGTGGAAAAGTGCTAAAGCGTTCTGTATTGTACCATGCAGTGGAAAGCGCCAAAGTGTGCCATACTGAAGTGTGCCGTACCGTACCATGCAGTGGGAAAAGCGCCATAAGTGCCGTACTGAAGCGTGCCGTACCGTACCATGCAGTGGAAAAGCGCCAAAGTGCTCCGTATCCGAAGCGCGTACCGTACCATGCAGTGGAAAAGCACCAAAGCGTGCCATACTGAAGCATGCCGTACCGTACCATGCAGTGGAAAAGTGCTAAAGCGTTCTGTATTGTACCATGCAGTGGAAAAGCGCCAAAGTGTGCCATACTGAAGTGTGCCGTACCGTACCATGCAGTGGAAAAGCGCCAAAGTGCTCCGTGACCGAAGCGATGTACCGTACCATGCAGTGGAAAGCACCAAAGCGTGCCATACTGAAGCATGTCCGTACCGTACCATGCAGTGGAAAAGCGCCAAAGCGCTCCGTACTGAAGCGTGCCGTACCGTACCATGCAGTGGAAAAGCACCAAAGCGCTCCGTACTGAAGCGTGCTCGTATCGTACCATGCAGTGGAAAAGCGCCATAAGTGCTTGTGCTGAAACATGATTTTGTTTTTCATTTACTCAAAAGATTTAATTTTAACTTGTAATTCTAAGTTGTTGCTTTTTAAAATGAAAATTCACTTTGTGAAATGTCGTATTTAAAAGCGATTTTCATACTAATGAAATAACACTAAACTGCTCTGGATCCTTGTTTGCTAGATCAGCAAGCAAAGTTCATTTGGATTTCCAGTTTAGTCCAGTGTATAACCCTAATTATGAGCTTGTTTTTAAATGGAGAAAATTAAGCTTAAAATAAGTAATTGTTCTTTATTTCCTCCTTAATTAAATTTTTTTTTTCCATCAACAGAACCAGACAAGCAGACTGTCATTACAGTGGCTCAAGACTGGGTGCCCATCCTGGACAAAGTCTTTGGGCAGAAGTGGTGCAGTGACTTCTGGCAAATCAAAGAGGTCACCACCAGTATGGAGGAGCGCAACGAGCTGAGCTCGGGCTCGGTAACTAACATGGACAGTCTAATCAGAGAGACGCTCATGCCGTCTTGCTTGGCCACTCAAAGGAAACTGGAGCTTGAGGTGGGGCAGCCGCCCTGGTTGCAGGTAGACGACATGGAGGTCGTTCTCCTCTCCTCAAACACACAAGGCGTTCCTGTCGTCAGCTCCACAGGTAGGTGGCGCTGTGCTGATGATCTAGCACTGTTAAATTTAAAAGCATACTGTTACGTTCCACCCAGTCTAGGATTGGGGAAGCAACATTGAAGTAAATGATAACTGAAGTATTAACATAAAACACAACAAGGTTTATTGGTGTAACATTAGTATAGGAAGTGTTCAATAACTTCAGGAGTGGGAAAAGCAGAAAACAAGAAGCTCTAACTATAGGAACCCAATCTACACGTACCTTAAGCGAAGAAAGAGGAAAAAAACAATAAAATGGTTCCCTGACTCCCTCTCTACTTTAAACAGGAGAAAAGCATAGCATTACAAAGTGGGTGCCATTTTTATTCCTGTTCTTGTTCAACATTTCAAGTCGTTCTCTTTTTATATACAGGCGACAACTCTCAAATCAGATCCCGTCTATGTTGCAAAGACTCCTGACGCTTCCATCCCAGCTGCTCGAGGATGAACGACGACTCCATGGACGCTGTTCCCAGTCGAAGAAGTGTCCGTGGACCCAGCTGATTCGCTAGACGACAAAGGTTCAAAGAGTAACCAGGCGAATAAGAAAAAGAAAAAGTGGAGGATGAAGACGAGGTGGACGACGAAGATGACGAGGAGACGATGGGCAGGTGTGAGTCCTCGAAGCCCAAAGGTAGGAGGAAATCCCATGCTTGCAAAGAGTGCGGCAGAAAGTTCAGCCGACCGCATCTCCTCAGAGCTCACCGGCAACGCACGAGGAGGCGCTCAACCAATGCCCAGAATGTGGGAAGAGTTTCTCCCAGTCTTCAAGGCTTCAGGCTCACTTACGGACGCACACGGACAAAGCAATATGAGAGCGTGTAGATGAAGCAAATTCAGGGGAAATTTAGCAAATGGAAAGGGATGTTTTCAAATGTTTGTTGCTTTTCAGAGTCAGACTTTCAAATTCATTTCAAGTAGGGATGCTCCGATCAGGATTTTTTGCAGCCAGATACCGATGACTCGATTTCTTATCGTTATAATTATCCTGATCATTTAAAATTTATAAAGTGATATGTACGTTCTCTGTTGACTGTCATTGTTAACTTTTTTTTTCAGATAAAGTAATACCACAGCTGTTGCCTTGGTTATATTATTTATAGTAATTTTTAATTGTTTTAATTAAGAATCAAATGAATAAGCACAACTAATATTGATTTGGCCATTTTAAAAACATCTTACTCAAAACACCATCCATATTAAGATACTTTGGCTTAATAAAGAGCCTTCAAGACTTTATAACTAAACATAATTACAGTCTGTCTCTCAGTCAGTGCAGTTACATTGTTGCTCCACAGGATGTTGAAATTATTTTAATCGATTAGCAATCGATTTACCTTGGTCACTCTGAAGCTGATCTCATGTACCCTTATAATCTTTAATCAAATACATTACCCTTCCCTCCTCTCGCAAACAACTTCTCTTCTCTTTCAGTCACGTGCCATGGCGGAAGGGTGCGGCTATCGGATTGAATGCAAACAGAGCATCACAGCCTGAGAGAGCGGAAGTAAATTTCCCATTCATTACTCCCATTGACATTTTGTAAAATCCATATCTAAAGAGTATTAGAGCATGTCTGAGGATAACCAGCTACGGCTAAACTCTTAAGCATACAACATATCATTTCAAGTGAAAAAACAAAGAGAAAATCCAAAAAAATTCAAGGGTTCAAGCCTGTGTACATATTTCAATTTCCGAGCAAAGGAACTACTCCTCCCATAAACCACTGCGCCTCGTCAATGGTGCGCGGGCATCTCTGAGGTGCGACCAATGAACTTAGCCCTACGGCATTTCACGATCTTTAGTCCGTCACGTACCTTTGGGGTTTCAGACACGTTACATGACTTCCACCAATCAGATGCATCACTGTGGGATTGTTCAGGATTGTGGGTAATGAAGTACTAATCCAATACATCACGAATTAAAGGCATTTATCTTAAAACAAGGTTAGTGCCCCATGAACTTTTGGCATTTATATGAGCATAGACAATTTTAATGGCTTATATCCCAACTGTCGATTGAATTTTTACTTCCGGCACCAGCTGTGGGCGGGACTGTGATGCTCTACTTGCATTCAAATCTGCCTCCATTTTGTTTGCAACACCCAATCTCCAATGATCCAATCAATTCCCGAAGCATGAAATCAAGCCCCGCCCTACATTTTTTTTCTCGTTTCAGAAGCCGTTTCACTCAGATATACGTCACAACAAGGTTTAATCTTGTAAACCTTGTTGTAAACCATATCGCTTTAATCTTCTTAAAACTGATTTTTCAAAAAAATAGATTTGACCTGAAAGAAGGTTCGTTATCGACCTTATTTACAGCAGCATCATCTTTGATTTTTATGAATGAAAGCAAGGCTGTGAGGGATAGACATGCATCTCTTCAGTGGGTTGTACTACTATTTAATGTGTTTTTTAATTGTTCTGCTGACGAAACAATGCAAAAAATATCTTTCTGAGAAATTTTAGTAGACAACTCCTGCCAATATGAGCTAAAAATTAAAAGTGATCTAGGGGCTTTATACAGCGGCTGCCATTGAAAACACAGTAAGTCTATCCCTCACAGCCTCGCCTTCATACCAGTCATGATGCTGCTCTGAATACGGTCTGGTAAACCCTTTAGCCAATGTTCCTACACGTGATATTTCTTTAAAACAGTACTGCATGACGACTGCGGCGCTGAAGTTTGTCGTCATTGCACCATCAAATTTGGGATCTCGGTTTGTGAAATCGGATCTGCGGACGATCTATCGGAGCATCCCTAGTTTCAAGTACTGAAGGAAGTACAAAAAACTCGTAGCCTTTTTGGTTAGTTAAAAGGTACTCGTACATAAAAGAATTTGTCTGACATGATTTAAAATGTTGTTTTTTCTTCGTTTTGGTTCCCTAATTTTGGGGAAAATTGGAAGAAACACACCATTTAACAAGCTGTGTACACAGTGTAAATATCAGAGTAGGGCTATATTGACGTAACAATAAGGATTGAAGAATTTCCTTTTTCCATTTGGTGTATACAAATCTTAAAACTTTGTAAATATTTCATAGGTTACATGAAACTATCATGGAAAAGGAAATGAGAGCAGTTGCTAGATCCCTTGCAGCATTGTGGTCTTGTTTTTTTTTTTATTTAGTTTTTTTACAAACTTTTTAAATGTGTAAAAATGAACTAGAAATAGTGTAATGCGTCTCCTGCGATCAAATCGACCATCTTTTCCTTACTGACTTGTTACTCAACATGAAATACCTCTTATGTTCAGATGTCATACTGGATTTTTTATATAATTAAGGTTTTGACATTTTTTCTTTAACCTCTTTAATCATGGATAGAGGATGGCTTATGGGTTTTCGACTTGAAGTTGCACAATTGTCACAATTGACATGCACAACCAAGAAGCTGTCTTCAAGAGGCAAGGAGTCAAAGGATGAAGAAAAGTGCTTTGATGGTTATTGGAAAGTTCCTAACCCTTCATAATCTTGTTTCAGTGACTATAAGCGGATCTATCCCAGAATCCTCAACTAGAGTAGCGTCTTCCTGTACTGATTGCGTTGTAGTGTTTGCATGGCTCTACATCTTGAACTTTGAGAAAGGCTCAGTTGCTGGTTGTGATATTTGGTTTTCCCAGCATTCTGCGGCATACATCTAAAAATGGAGTCTTCCTTATGGAAGCTGTTATCTGCAGTTTTCAGAGAGACAGACGAACCCTGCACTTACAATTTATGCCCTATATATCGAAGGGAACACTAACAGCCGAGTCCTACTTGTTACGCACATTCCCTGAAGATTTACAATATCATCTTTGTTGGTAATAAGCATGATGGGAAAAAAGTACAATGTGTTACTGTTACTTGGATCAATACCTCATCAATGGGACCATGTACTTTGGGACTTCTGCGATATCAGGAGTTACGGTCCTGTTCAAAAGAAACGTTTACAAATGGAATGGGACTTGCTGTTGGCTTACTTATTATTTGATTGTGCATTTTAAAATGTGGCTTCTTTTGTTTAACGCTACCTAATATCTCTCTGTAGGAAGGTACCAAGAAACTTGCGACCCAAAGATTACAATGAAGGGAACCTTATGTGAACATACATGCGCTTAAAGATTGTAATTTTTGTTTTGTTTTTTCATTATGGGCCATTACATGTTATGTAATGAACCCTAAGGCCCTGTCCCAAATGGCGCACTTCATATGCACTTACAATGGCTCTGCGTGCGCATGTCAGTTTAGTCCACATTACATCACAGAAGGGACTCGGAGGAAGATTGCAAGGGCTTAGGGTTTCATTTGGGACTTATTTTCGCGGTTATAACGTATCATAATGTGTTATACTTGGCATGTTTGGTTCGGCAAAAAACTAACCCTGGTGTGATTGCTCTGTTAGTGCGGCTGATTAGAATAAGTGTGAACGCTACCATCTGAAGTGTGGTGTGCCTCACACAAGCGGACCGAGACCACTGAAAAGATGGGTCTCGCTCCACTTCCAAACAAACTCTGTTGCGTTGGGCCAAAGATACCAGGTGAATGCTAAGTGGACCAGGACTAAATGGGTTTTTTTTTGGTCTGAACCAAGCTACAAGTGTGAACGCACATTTAAAGGAGTAGTTCACTTTTTAAAAAAACTTGCTGATAATTTACTCACGCCCATGTCAATCATTGCCAAGATATCCATGTCTTTCTTTCTTCAGTCAAAAAGAAATTAAGGTTTTTGATGAAAACATTCCAGGATTTTTCTCCATATAATAGACTTCAGTGGGAACCAAACGGTTCAAGGTCCAAAAGACAGTTTCAGTGCAAACTGTTCAAAGGGCTTTAAACAATTTCAGACAATGAATAAGGGTCTTATCAAGTGAAACGATCGCTCATTTAAACAAAAAAACAAAACAAAGTTCAAGTTTTATAAGCTTAAATGGTGGCCCTGTTCTCTGATGCACGTTCATGTCATTTGGTTCATTCAACGAATGAATCGACTCTGGAAAAAGATTTTTTTCCAAAAGGTTCTTCTCAAATGGAAGAACCATTTGAGCTTATAAAACTTAAACTTTGTTACTTATTTATTAAATGGGTGATCGTTTCGCTTGATAAGACCCTTATTTATCGTCTGAAATCGTTTAAAGCCTTTTGAACAGTTTGCACTGAAACTGACTTTTGGACCTTGAACCGTTTGGTTCCCAATGAAGTCCATTATATGGAGAAAAATCCTGGAATGTTTTCATCAAAAACCTTAATTTCTTTTCGACTGAAGAAAGAAAGACGTGGACATCTTGGATGACATGGGGGTGAGTAAATTATAAGCAAAAGTTTTTTTAAAAGTGAACTACTCCTTTAACTTTATTAGTAGACTGTAATGAAGAACATCATCTGTCGCTAGTGCCTAGATTTAACCGTTCAATAAGCTAATTAATTCAATGTTTAGCAACATGCCTTTGCTAAGAACTTACCAGAACTCATCGTTTCTCGTGCTTCGTGCGTTCATTTGAACAGTCAACTATAGATATTGTAGTAGTTCTCTTTATCCATGTAACTGCAAGTCAGATCTGACTTCTGTGTAATTAAGATTGTTGCAAAAAAACTTGGAGCTGGAGAACGATACTGGAAAGGGATGGTTCACCCAAAAAGGAAATTACTCAAAATACTTGTTCCACACAAGAAAGTAAGTTATACAGGCATGAGGGTGAATAAATTATTACATATTTTACGTTTTTGGGTGAATTATAGTTGATTGATCCACATGATTGAACATGCTCTGGTGGTATTGGTGTATTTCCATTTGTTCTGGGTCACAATAAGCAATTTAAATGAATATTGAAGGACTAGAATTTAATTGAATGCAGTGAAATGGCCCCATGTACAGCCATCCATTTATCAACATGAATTAAAGAAACTGTGCATGTTAAATATATTTGGGGTGCAGCTGTTTATTCTGTTGTAATGACGAATGTGTGATGCAGTCTCTTGTAAAATAATTTTTAAAAAGATATTGCAACTGTGCGTATGTATGTACGTAGTGCCTAAAATAGTTTGTGTTTGCAGTCACTGACTTTCCATAAGTAGATCATGATGATAATAACTTCATTGACCAGCATTGATATCCTGTAAGAATGCTTTTACCTGTTCATTTTTGTATCCTTTTTTATGAAGCAAAATCAACGGGTAACGTTATGCCAAACAATCAGAAAAATGAGATTATTATTTGAGAAAAATGAGACTGCATTATTCTTACAAACTACTTGAGCATTTTGATGTTTTGTTTTATGTTTTGCATGACGACTCCTTATATCTGTTTTATTAAGAATCTGTATTGCATTGTATTGAAACGAACTCTTCTTCAGACCAATTGGATCAACTCTTTTCCATGGATCATGTTTAGTAGTTTTCTGTTGTGTTGAGTAGCTCTGAATGGATTATAAAGGATCAGCATTTGACCAATAAATGCCAAGGATTACGTTTGTACCTTTTTTATTTTTTTTACTCCATTATATATTTTGCGCTGTTATTCCACACATCCATACCTCAGTTTTGTCAGCAGTCTGAAAGCTTTGCATGGAAATTGTTTGTTTGCTCAGTTCATTACCTCAGGACCTTTACATATAGTTGCATGGTTAAAATAGACAATTACAAGTGCAGCGTTAAATTTTAATTAACGCCTTTGTGTTTACATTCAGTTATAATTTTGTTAAAATAACACCTCTAAATTGGGGAAAAGTGTTGGGGTGATTAATGAAAACACTTAATTCGTATTTGTTACACTGTAAAAAAGTGATATGATCAATAAGTTATGACAACAAAGTCAGTTCAATGTAATTTAAGTTGAAATTACTTAAACATCCAAGTTGATTGTACTTGAAAAAATGTAATGCAACTTTTTTTTTTTACAGTGTAATTTACAGAACATCATTGTTATGATCCAGGTAACTATGAACCACATACACATGATATGAAAATCAATTCATATCTAATTATTTTCAATGTTGCACAGAATTTGGTCAATAATCAGAAATTGTTACTGATAATAAGGAAGTTGGATATATTTGATTTTGGTTGAATGATTTTGATTTGGTTTATATCTCAAGAATGCCTGTTGTAACTAGCATTTGATTTTTCCACACACAAAAGAAAAAAAAAACAAGAAAAATATTGTTTTTCTATCACTGAAATGTCTTTTAATGTGACTTGAAGTAGTTGTACATTTGAATTATGGCAATACATTAAAAGGTGGAATATTGCATCCATTACATCCTTTGTCATTTTTCATTCTGAGTCTTGAATTGTATCTTGTATCATCCATAAAATCAGCTTTCTTCATACATACCAGTGCATTTTTGAGTTGGATGAGTTTCTAAACGCTATGGACTTCTATGTTTTTCTCAAGCCTGGGTCCACAGAGAGTCAGAAGACAACCAAATAAATATCCCTAAGGGTGTTTTTAACTTTCTAATAAATTCTACAGTTAAGTCCTCCAGCTAGATGCAATTTGAAAAAGCCTTCCTGTTTCATGCTATTGTGATGTACTAAGCAGTAACAGATGTGTGACGCTTGCAATTCGATTCATATCAGTTGTGGAACTTGCTGCATATGCAAGGTGAACCGTCACAGAGAACAAGTGACACATATCCAATTGTTCTTTTTAAGAAACAACATGAATATATAAAGTTCATCACGCATTTGTGAATGATAAAGCTTGAATTGAATGAGAATGACATCAGTTTTTGTACAGAAGTCAGTCAGTGGTAGAGTGAAATCATATACTTCAATTTATATTCTCACTCTTGTTACCCACTTTTTTTAGCAGGTTAAAGGAGAAGTTCACTTTTAAAAAAACGTTTGCTGATAATTTACTCACCCCATGTCATCCAAGATGTCCATGTCATTCTTCAGTTCGAAAGAAATTAAGGTTTTTGATGAAAACATTCCAGGATTTTCTCCATATAATGCACTTCAATGGGAACCAAACGGTTCAAGGTCCAAATGAGAGTTTCAGTGCAGCTTCAAAGGGCTTTTAACGATGCAAGATGATGAATAAGGGTCTTATCAAGCGAAGCGATCACTCGTTTCAAAAATAAATAAAAAAGTTTACGTTTAATAAGCACAAATGCTCGCCTTGCTCTGTTCTGTGATGAGCGTCCGTGACTCCTGTTCGAACTTGTTCATCAAAATGAATGAATCTTTTTCGAGTCATGACTCCGAAGGGTCCTAAGATAAGTCGCTTATTCATCGTCTGGTGTTGTTTAAAGCCCTTTGAAGCTGCACTGAAACTCTCATTTGGACCTTGAACCGTTTGGTTCCCATTGAAGTCCATTATATGGAGAAAATCCTGGAATGTTTTCATCAAAAACCTTAATTTGTTTTCGACTGAAGAATGACGTGGACATCTTGGATGACATGGGGGTGAGTAAATTATCAGCAAGTTTTTTTTTTTTTAAGTGAACTACTCCTGTAAGAACCTTGTTTGACAAATGCAATATATTTTATGTAATTTGTTTTGGCTTTGTAAAACATCCACAGCACAACACATACCTCTTCTTGTGCATTTTACTTGATTTTTTTTTACCATTGAATGAAATGAATGAAAGCATTTATATTATAGGCTTTTTATGTATACAAGACAAGAATATAAAATACATGTTCATTTATAACTAATGGCCCACTTGCCATTTGCAATGGAAGGCAGGTCTCATAATTTACACATCATTGCTTGATGATACCCGTGCAATATCTATCCACTCCAAGCATGTGATGCTCCTCTCTTAGCATCAGCTTTTGTCATGAGAAGTAGGCTAACTGCAGATGTGTGTTCCTTCAGATGATAGCACTAAATGAGCAAGAGTATGAAAAACACATCTGGTTGCACAAAGCACCATTTGCTTAGTACGTGCAGATGTCCATTTCCCTCGTCCGTGCGTCCTTTGACAATAATACGCACGAAAACGAGCATTTGTCGGAAGTAAACAAAGTAGCTGCTCAAAAAAAACACGGTACCGCTGCGCGCGCATTAACATTCGTACGACGGAAGTACAACGGCTGAAACGGAGGAAAGCGACAACTGGAGTGAAAACGAAGCGGAATTAGTCAATGAGAGGGAGGAGAGAGAGGGGAAAGAAGGAGTGTGTGCGACAGGGAGGCTGCTGGACGCTGGGGCCGAGGTGGACGTGGCGGGTCCGGCAGGGGTTTGGTGTGGGTTCCGCTTCGGCGCGTTGACGGCCGAATAAAGAGCAATGAACAGGTAAAAAATCGCCGAGGCGTCCTCACGAGCGTTTTTATTCGCGTTCTCCTGTCTTCATCTTTTTTTTCTTCCTCCTGTCTCTTCTGATAGATAGCGATGAGAGAGTGCATGTACCGCGCAAGTCATGCAACTCACCACATAGGCTCGTCTATCGCAGCGAGCGTTTCGCATTGTTATGCAAAAGGTGAACGAATCGACGTTTGCGTTCGAAAGTTGCAGCTGGCTCAACTTTCCCTCAGCGGATCGTTCAGTCGGCTGATGCAGCGACGTTCAGCTACAAACAAGATGGCCACTGGCTCACGCATGCTGAAGCTGTGGCATTTTCACCCTCCTGTCTTTGTACGTTCTTCATCACCACCGCTGGAAACACCGAAATGCGCCCTGCATGCCGATATACCCGCTATTCGATACCCGTTCTGTGCTTGTATAACACGTTCGCCGTTACTAGGCGTCGTGGATTAAACGGTTCTCTTGGAAAAAAATGCAAAAGATTTATTGCGTGCAAAAACGCCGCCAGATTCAAGAGAGGCAGCAGAAAAGTGCATGATGCGTGGCGAACTAGCGGAGCTAACGTTACCTTGACTAGTTGCTTAGTGATTCTCGGTAAAAGTCAACCTTTTTGCGCGTTTTTACAAAGTACATCTACGTAAACTTTACTTATCTTTTTATTTTTTGGTCTGTCTTGCTATTTTTTCGCCGGCCCAAAATGTGTAGGCTACTTCGGCACACACAATTACACAAATGACGTGACGACGTTGTAATTATACACTTATAAGCTTGAATCTCCGCTCTTTTGTTTTTCTTTTGAAATTTGCTTGGTATTTAATATTTTGTGTAACTATTTCATAAAACATTCTGATGTAAACATCTGGTTGTAATGAGTCTCCAATGTGTCAGATTGACTTTGACATATTGATGTGAAGATGGATGCCATTATATGTACATGTTAATTCATTCATAGCTGATGCTGTAAGCATTTATTAGTGTACTGCAGAGCAATAATATACCAAAGGTGTCAGCTAATTTTGAGTATTGCATAAACCGGTTTGTCACATGCATTCAAGAAACAGCCATTTTGAAATGACTTAATTTTTGGCCAATTTTGACAGCTAAAGTCCTGCACATGGTGCATTCAAATCACATCAGAATATTTGCATTCTTGTGTTCAGTCCAAATGAATGCCAGCAAATAAAAATTACCAGTGGAAACCGGAACATCATAACCGAATCAAATCAATAAGGAGATAAGCAAATGGCTTGAAGTCATAAGATGTAATTGTGAATTGTACAATTGTTCATTGTACAATATAGTTGTTATGAATTTTATTCATTGTTTATGTATTGCAATAAAGCTAGCCAGTTGCCAGGTCTGTGATAAAACTTGTGTGAATAAACTATATTTCCCATCATTCTCCATTGCATATAATTAAATAGATCAGCTAAGCATCAAGTACACACCTAATGTGCATCCTTTGCTCTTCATTATGTTTTATTAGTGCTATAAAAACTTCATGTGGTTGGTGGGAAATAAAAAAAAGATCACAATAGGAAATTGTCCACCAAGTCTCAACATAACTCCATTTGTATTTATAAAGCATAGTCAAAACTACCAAGGTAGGCCAAAATGCTTTACAGAAAAGAAGTACATAAACCATTACATAGAAAGACAACTTTTCTAAACATAATGCCCAAAATGACAAAATTATTCAAATGCCAATGAAAATAGGTCAGAAGTCATGGATTTAAATCTTTAATGGAAAACTATTCCACTAAAAGAACACCAACTTTTGCTAGGCATGTGTTGGGTCTCCTCTGTCTTTGGCAATGCGTTTTGCACTGGTACATGATTTTCCTGTGGAACACAGGACCAAAAAATTATTTGATGTTGACTTGGGCTTAAATGTGCTTTAAAGGGATACCAACTTTTTTTGGGAAATAGGCTCATTTTACAACTCCCCAAGAGTTAAACGGTTGAGTTTTACTGTTTTCAAATCCATTCAGCCGATTTTCTGATATTTAGAAGAATATCAGTAACCAGACAGTTTCTGGTCTCATTGACTTCCATAGTAGGATACTTCGAAAGTCAATGAGATCAGTCCAGGGTCTTAAAATGCTCTAACATTTCAAAATCACAATTTAAAGCCTTAAATTTGCTAAAGTATTGTGTTCTCAGGTTTTAAATCATATTAAAATCGTGTCTTAATTTTCCTACGTTGTCGTCCATATAAATCTCATTGAAATGCTCCCGCAGCGCTTTGGAATGTTTTGGGGTTTTTTTATCCCGTGATTGTAGTTCATTATTTTGCTTATTCAAATATAATTCGGTGTATTATGACTACAAAATAGACCAACATGCAACAGCCAATCAGTTTTGAGGTTTAGGTTATTGGCGCATATCTCAGATAGGCCTACCACAGACAGACATAAAACAAATTTTATTCAGCTATGGGAAAGTGGAAGTTTAGCGATACTTGGCTTAAAAAATCTGAATTTTGGATCAGATTTTGCTGATTTGGATTTTGCTTTTGGATCAGAGCCAACACTAATAGCGGAGGTGCTCTGGGTTCTCCACACGGTGACAAGACACCAGTCCTACATTGTTTCAAGACGATGTTCCCGGACTCTGACATCGCTAAATCCTTCAGGTGCGGGGAAGTTAAAATGGCCTACATTACGTGCTTTGGAATTTAAAGGGGATTTTTATTAAAACAGAAACGTAACTAATTTCCCAAATCACGAGACCGTTCGTGTTGATTTTCGACGAATGTTCAGTTTGAATAAATTAAATTACTTTGCGAATAATTTTGAGACTCTGCGTTTCCTTTGTACGTTTTTTTTGTGATAAATGTCTTAAATTTCATTCATAATGGTCTTAAAAAGGTCTTTAAAAGTCTTACATTTGACTTTGTGAAACCTGCAGAAACCCTGTCCGTCAATGAGACCAGAAACTGTCTGATTACTGATATTCTTCTAAATATCAGAAAATCGTCTGAATGGATTCCAAAACGGTGAAACTGAACTGTTTAACTCTGGGGAGTGGTAAAATGAGCCTATTTCCAAAAAAAGTGGAGTATCCCTTTAACAACGAGATATGACATTTTGGTACCACTGTGCGAAATCTTTTGTGAAGTTATTGTTATCTTTAGTCTAATAAAGGGACATTCAATTGCGGTTTAAATGCTGTACGTTGAATGCTTTTCTTTGTTTGTTCCCTCTCCATCCAGGAGCCAGGGGACTCACGGTTGTTCCTAACCTAGTTCAGAGGTTGCCTTGGCAGCGGTGACAATCCCCGCTCAGGAATCCCGCTTTTATTTCTGTGAAAGTAAGGTGTATTCCTCATAACGGAACCTTCGGTCAGGCGGTGGACTAGCTTCCACCAGGATGGCCGAGTTGGAGACAGAATGCATCGGTTTAGGACTAAATAATTTGGTGTCGGAATGCGACTCTCCGCGCTCGACTCTTTGCGAGCGGAGTGCGCCACGCCGACCTTGACCATGCTCTCGATCAGAATGCAGCACGCCCACGCTCAGCTCGCTGGCGTCAGAGATCGTGGAGCCCATGGCTATGCTGCCGTGCATCAAAAGCGAGCCTGAGCTCGACCCCATCAGCACGGTGGACCTCTCGGTGATTCAGCCCCTGTGCACGGCAGAGCTGGGCTCCGAAGCAGATCAAGATGGAGATCAGCGGCCTCGACTACATCAAGTCGGAGCACCACGGCGACCTCCATTCCTTCCACAGCACGGAGCTGGACTCCTACAAGTCACACTATGAACCCAGTCTGGTGTTCGAGCTACATCACCCACGTTTCGGACAGCCTGGAGTACATCAAGTCGGAGCAGCACTCGGACCTGCACAGCTACTACGCCAGCGAGCTCGGCGCCATCAAGACGGAGTACGAGCCCAACCTCATGTCCAGCCACATCAGGACCGAGATGAACACCCTGGAGTCCATCCACATGGCGGAGCTGCGCACTCGAGCTCAACAAGCTCCGGCCCCGAGACCGCCATCGACGGCATGGGCAAAATGGACTCCGACTTTCCCTCCGGAAACCTTTACGACTGACGTCCGTCCAGGCCAACAAGGCGCCTGCTGCGCACAACCAAACCAGCACAAAAGGCCACGGGCCACGCAAACCTCGCAACCTCACTGGTGAGAAGCCGTTCTCTTGCACTCAGTGCGGGAAGAGCTTCAGCACCCTGGGCAACCTGAAGACTCACCAACGCATCCACACCGGCGAGAGGCCTTACACTTGCTCCCAGTGCGGGAAGAGCTTCGGGCAGGCCGGCAACTTGAAAAGGCACCAGCTCATCCACACGGGGCAAAAACCGTACACCTGCGCACACTGCCCCAAGGGTTTCACCAAAGCGGACGACCTCCGCTCGCACCAGCGGCTGCACACGGGCGAGAAGCCGTTCAGTTGCGGCGAGTGCGGGAAGTGCTTCAGTCAAACGAAGGAACTCAAAGCCCACCAGTTGAGCCACACGGGAAGAGCGGCCCTTCTGCTGTTCGCTGTGCGGCAAGAGCTTCACGAAAGAGACGAGTTACCGCAATCACCAGCAAATCCACACGGGCGAGAAGCCTACAGCTGCGCCCAGTGCGGCAAAACCTTCAGCAATTCAGGGGTCCTCAAAAACTCACGAGAAGATTCACTCCGGGGAAAAGCCGTCGGCTGCACCCAGTGCGGCAAAGTTTCGGCCGCTTGGGACATCTTAGAGCACACCAGCAAATTCACTCGGGCGAGCGGCCGTACACCTGCCAGCATTGCGGGAAGAATTTCAGCCAATCAGGTCATCTCAAAGCACACGAGCAGATTCACAAAAGAGAACGGCCAGATCTCAGCAGCGGCAGCAGTCTCAGTAACGACAGTAGCTGAAACAAAACCTCATTTTACATCTCAAAAAGTATTACTCTTTGTTTTTTTATTGCTTTTCACTTCTTTCTTCCTTTTTTTAAAATAAAAGCTACAATATATATAAATATATTATAAAATATATATGTTTTACATCTCTTCTTTTCTTAATATCTTCTTTTGGTTACAGTCGTGACTGATTTTCTCTTTACGAAAGTGTCTATGTTTGGGATCGGTGAGCTTACAGAGAGTCTTTGTATCTTGTCTGATCTGTGTCGTAGTGAGTGCCATTCTAGTTTCTTTCCTCCAGTAAAATACTCAGTGTAACACGTTTATTGATAATGTAATTCCTAAACCATGTACTGGAATGAATTATTAAAGAAACTAATGTTAAAAAAAAACTAAACATCTGCTGTTATTTTTGAAACCTTTATTTACGGCAATGGTTGATAAGTGCAAAATGGTTGGTATTATTTTTATTTACTTGTGCATCTAATGACAAAATAGAAGGAAGATGGAAAATTAAAGGAGTAGTTCGCTTTTGAAAAAAAACTTTTGCTGATAATTTACTCAACCTCGTGTCATCCAAGATGTCCATGTCATTCTTTCTTCAGTTCGAAAAGAAATTAAGGTTTTTGATGAAAACATTCCAGGAGTTTCTCCATATAATGGACTTCAATGGGAACCAAATCGGTTCAAGATCCAAAAGACAGTTTCAGTGCAAACTGTTCAAAGGGCTTTAAATGATTTCAGATGCAATGAACAAGGGTCTTATCAAGAGAAACGATCACTCATTTAAAAAAAAAGTTTAAGTTTTATAATCTTAAATGGTCACCTGTTCTGTTCGTAACTCTTCTGTTTGAACTTGCTTATCAAATGAACAAATCTTTTTTCGTGTCCATTTGGTTAATTCAACGAACAAAATGAACAAGTTGACTCGGAAAAGATTTGTTCATTTTGATGAACGAGGTTGAACAGGAGAGTCACGAACGCGCATCACAGAACAGAGCAAGGCGACCATTTGAGCTTATAAAACTTAAACTTTGTTATTTAAAAACAAAAAGAGTGATTGTTTTGCTTTATAAGACCCTTATTCATCGTCTGAAATCGTTTAAAGCCCTTCTAACAGTTTGTAGTTTGTACTGAAACTGTCTTGTTGTACCTTGAACCATTTGGTTCCCATTGAAGTCCATTATATGGAAAAAAATCCTGGAATGTTTTCATCAAAAACCTTAATTTCTTTTCGACTGAAGAAAGAATGACATGGACATCTTGGATGACATGGGGTGAGTAAATTATCAGCAAAAGTTTTTTTTTTAAGTGAACTACTCCTTTAAGGCTGGTGTGTGTCGTCTACTTGATTGTTTGAGTGTGGCTATTTTGGGATTTATTGAAAATATCTGTAAGCTCTTGCACCAAACTGTTAAAATTGCATCAATGAAACCATGACAAACAATGTCTGCACCTGTAGGTTTTGGTCTACTTCCAGTCCAGTAAAAGCTGGGTTTCATGTAAAAGATGAATGTAAGTGGTAGAAGAACATACACACTCTTAAACTCTTTTTTTCTTATTAGTTCCCAGTTGCTGTTTAAATGTTTTGTTTTTATATTTACATGCACTTCTTATGAGTCATAAAGTGTTTTGTTGACTGTAGCTCTAATCTCTGTGGAATTTCTTACACAGAGGTGTTTGTTAGAGAGAAACAGGGAGTGCACATATGTTTTCAATCAATTTTGGTTTTAAAAATAGTTCATCCGCCAAGTAACGTTTAGCCATGAAAAAGTTCAGTTCTGTTCTGTTATTTACATCAGATGTATTTTCAGACCAAGAAATTGGTGATTTGGATTTTGGGGTGAATAAAAGCAGACATTATGCAAGAGCATTCATCCCAGAAGATAAGAAATGTAATCTCTCTCTCTCTACTCTCTCTCTCTCTCCTGCCTCCTCCCCACACACATATTAATTCATGTGTGTGTAATTTTAATGTGATTCTACAGGCCAGTCTCCACATGTTTTATCTCTGCCGCTAATGATATTCGCAAGTCCTGTGAGAATCACTGAACTTGGTTTGTTTGACTCCAAATAGTTATTATGAATGTTTATCACCTAATTGGTATCCCAATAGTATCATCCTCACAAGGGAGCCAGTCTAAAGTAGGCTAAAGTAAACTTAGCATGAACTGAAAAGATTTGGATGTTTTTTTTTTCAGCTGTGTGTGGGTTCAAACTACACATTATGGCAACAGGGATAAAAATTAACATATGGCTATTTGTTATTTTACAGGCAGTTTTATTGTCTGTGCATGGCTGGATCTGCACTATAAAGTTAAAGTAGTTGCCAATAGAATTATTTTTAGGGATGTGGACTGATAACACACAAAAACATAAAGACTGAATTCCCTGCTGTTCCAGGGCAATTATCCATGATGGTGAACTAAATGTATCTTTAAGGAGTTGTACTATAACCACAATGACTTGAAGCTGTGTTTTCCTAGCATGATCTTCTGAGTCAGATAGGCTATGTATTCTTGCTGTTGGCTCATATTTACTATTGACATATTTTGCAACATTGGATACCACAAAGGATACAAGGATGGCAAGTGCTGGTGTTAACTGATTACATGATTATCTGTATTATGTAATCAGATTAAAAAAAAATCAAGTACTGGTAATTATTATATTTTACGTTTTAAAATACAGTTACTTTTATATTGATTACTTGATGTTATTATCACAATTAATTATTTATATTTCATTGATTCTCCCTACTTTTACTTTTAAATGTTTCTTTCTTATATTACTTGGTTACGTTCAGAAGGTCTTCCAGGTTTGTGGAATTGCAAACAAAGACCTGGCACTAGTCATGAGCCTGAATCACTGGATTTACACAAAATATTTTAATTTTAAGAAGTGTTTTCTCAACATCGCATTTCTAATCAGCTCATGGCGACCACATTAATTATTATTTAAATGATCACTCAGTGACTTATTTAACCATGTATTGCTGCCTCTGGACGGCTTATGTCTTGCAAACACATTAAAATGTACAAATTCATGTCATTTCTTATTCACATGGAATGCAGTGATTCCCCAATTTCGTTCTTTATTTTGAACCTCTTTGAACTGATATATTTACTTGAAGCATCACCTGATATTTTAAGTTAATTAGTTTTGTCAATAAAAAAAATAGGTCACAAATAATAATAATAATACGATTTAGTTCGCGGTTTTCTGTCATATGACTTGAAATTTTTTTAGGACGTCTTTTATAATAAATAAATAAATAAATAAATAAATAAATAAATATACTTTATTTGATTACATGATAGCTTGAAAAATTCTGAAAATTCTGACAGTGTCACATTTAATGGACTTCATGTTGTTGATAAAGAATGGAATATATTTTCTTTCTTTTTGTATTTTTATAGGCTATCAATATTTTACCAGATTATCCAATTTAAATTAATGTGATTTTTTTGGCCTACGATTTAGGCCAAAAAAAGTAAACGTAGTATTAGATTAAATTACCTTAGGCCTTTGGGTAATTACGTGACTGACTGACTATTTGTAAATAATATCCACCCTGCACTGAAGATGGCTAACATAGTGTGAGGTTTATAGTTCAATGTTTAATATGGAATTAAAGTGGTGTTTGATTTCTAAAATAGGTACAAATATATATTTTTCTACTTTTCTTTAGTAGGATGCCGAAATCTTAACATCATATTTATACCCATGATTCTTATATCAGCCACCAGAGGTCTCTGTCACCTCGTCATCGACACATCTGCTCCGGAACAGCTTGTAAGTAATCAAACCTGTCGTTGTTTATGACCTTTTACATGTTTTAAAATCGTTCATTTTCAGTCTTTCTTAATACACACCTGTATTTAACTTATTTCAATTTTGTTCTCTACTCACGGAGTTATGCTTTAAAAAACAGGCCTGTTTTGATATCTGACTGCTTCATTTTAAACTATTTATGTTAAACTATTGATTTATTGTGTTGGGATGTCAACGGTAAAACACGGGCCCTCAAGCAAAACCTGTTAC
Organism: Hybognathus amarus; assembly: GCA_030378365.1. Taxonomy (NCBI): domain Eukaryota; kingdom Metazoa; phylum Chordata; class Actinopteri; order Cypriniformes; family Leuciscidae; genus Hybognathus; species Hybognathus amarus. The sequence goes on along the minus strand of JAQIUQ010001685.1, from coordinate 151,016 downwards.
TTGGTTTATAGTCTCATTACACTTTGAGACTCTGCTGAAATGTTAATGGCTGTTAAAATGTTTCCTTGACAGGTTTGCTAAAAAGGAGCCTGAAAACTGAAAGAGCCCAACCTTATTGGACATTCAGGAGTGACACCTGCTGTTTGTGCACTGTAGGTCTTTTTCATAAAAAATATAGTTCAACTGAAACTGAGCTAGTTTAGACTCTAGTGGATTTCACAGAAAAACCCTCAAAGTGAAATGAAGGCATGACGACTTATGTAGAACCAGGAAATGCGGTTTCTGTGGATATATTACAATAACATGCTAAACATGCTAAATGCTAAAAGGTTTTGTTTTTCATACGAACAATTTTAGTTCACCAAATAACCTTTCAGTGAACAGTTCTCCAAAGAACCATTGTCCTCTTACACAGTTAAGAACATTTCAATAATCTAAAGAATCATCTTCCAATATAAACAGGAAATGAATCATTGATGCCATTAGAAATCCTTAATTGTTTTTAAAAGTGCACTTATTTAAATGCCTATATTTATTATAACCCCCTCCCCCCATCTAATATTATTCACACATAAATGTAATCCTACTGCAGAATAAACATCTTTAGATATAGATAGGGATGCATATTTTCTGCAAAATGTAATTTCCTAATAAAACAAAAGCTAATTCAATGTAATCATTTCCAGCAGAATACAATTTATTCAATACAATTTTGAATTTAAAATATTTTTTAGTTTTATTTGAAAATAATGTGTTGGATTATTATTAAAAATATAATCCAATTTTTGAAGATTAAGTAGATCTGCTGACATTGCATCATTACCACAGAAATGGCCAAAACGCTGTTTTATTTGGTTATTACGCGAGCGTCTGATATGGTTGAAGACGTGGAGCTGGAAACCACTTTTCCATCTAACAACCTCTTCCACAACGGTGATGACTTTAGTCCTCGAGGTGGAACTGGAGGTGGCTTTGACACTGTAGAAGAAAAAAAACAGTTACAGGACCTTCATTGTAATAATTGTCAGTTCCTGGGAATTTTTAATGTTTTGGAGCTGAATTGTGAAAGAAATGAACAGATAAACTCACGTGGTTCTCCGTCCAGCAGTCTCCTGTACTCTGCGATCTCCATCTCCAGTCTGGTCTTGATGTCCAGGAGCATCTGATACTCGTAACGCTGGCGCTCCAGATCGGCATCGAAGCTGAACGATATTCTCTTCCAGGATGGTGACCTTGAAGCACAAAAACCAAGTGGGATCTTACATTCTTAATATGTGCTGAATTATGTTTTTTTGTGTTCAGAAAGTCTGGTTTGTATGATTTGTGTACGATCTATCCCTGTTAATTGTGAATCTACTCACCTGATGTTGGTAACTTGACAACTTCATGGAATAATCAATTCTTTTGTTTCAGACAATGTGGCCTCCAAAGATGCTTTCTAAAGTGATAACATGCACATTTACAATAAAGTAAAACTACTATACTAATATAAAGAGTTAATGCCACAAAAACTGACAATTGTGAATCACTGAACCATGGCTGTTATGGACTGGAGTTCAATTTCCAATGACTGCATTCTGCATTTGACCACATTGACTTCAGAGCGAGTTGTTTTTAAGTCTGTGGTGCTGGTGACAACTTCTTGTTTCAGAGTTTCTGTCTAAAATAAAAATAGAGGGACGTTATATGCATTGAATTGAGCTGTCTCACACCATTGAAAAGCACATTAAAGGGATCACTTTGAAATTAACTTTTGTTTTAGCTTACCTCAAGGGCATTCAAGATGTAGGTGTCTTTGTTTCTGCAGTAGTTTCAATTTTGATATTTTTAGGTCAAACCGTTCTTGTCTGTCAGTCATATAGTGCATGTCTATGGTCACCACCTCAAAGAGCATGCACAGAGAAGTTCAAATTAAACATGATTTAATGACTCGTAAATGTAAGTACACATTGATGGCCTAAGACACAAAACGAGCGGTTTGTGTGAGAAAATGAACAGTATTTATATCGCTTTTACCTCTTGTAACCACAGCAACGTCCAAGTGATCTAAGAGCGTGGGCGCTTTGTGGCTGTGTTTACAATAGGTAAAAACTATATAAATATGGTTCGTTTTCTCTCACAAACTGCTCGTTTTGTGTCTTAGGCCATTTATGTGTACATTTACGAGTCATTAAATCATGTTTAATTTGGACTTCTCTGTGCATGTTCTTTGAGGTGGTGACCATAGACCTCCATTAAATGACTGATAGACATGAATGGTTTGCCCTAAAAATATCAAAATTGAAACTACTTTGGAAACAAAGACATCTACATCTTGCTAACCCTTGAGGTAAGCTAAAACATGCCAAAAATTAATTTAAAAATTTCAAAAGACCTGTGTTCCTCCCTGTATGTTTTGATAAATCTCACCTTTGTCTTAAACCAGTACTCCAGATCTCTTTGGTTCTTCGCTGTGACGGATTCATAGTGCTCACGAAGTTCTGCCAGGATCTTGCTGAGATCTTCCTGTGGAGGCGCATCAACCTCGACGTGAACCTGTCCGCTCATTTGTGTGCGTGCGGCCAAGAGATCCTAAGAATAAATGTGAATCCACATATTCAGTTCAAGTAACCTCACTGATAAATATTGACTTTTACACATTTGTCACAAATCTGTTCTCACATATACTTGGCACATCATTAGAGTATAGATTCAAAGTTGAACAATAATTGACAAATGACTATTTTTGAAGTATAACTTATTCTAACACTACTTTCTTTAGCACACAGAAGCCTTATATACCTCCTGATGATTCTTCTTCAAAAAGACCAGCTCCTCCTTCAGCCCTTCGATCTGCATGGTGAGGTCTTTACTGCTGAGGTTGAAGTCATCGAGCACCCTCCTCAGCCTGGCAATGTCTGCTTCCACAGACTGACGAATGACATGCTCGGTTTCATATCTGTCATGCAGCAACATTGACTTTAGAACACCTCCAAACTGAGGTAAAACTCATTTAATGCAACACTCATGTATTTTATACATTCTCACTGTAAAAATATGATCAATTGTTTTTACACTGCTTTAACTTATCAAAACAAGTAATTTTTAAGTTATACAAGATCTCCACTCATTTTTAAGTCAGTTTATGTAATTTGAGTTGAAAGTACTTAAACATTGAAGTTGATTGTACTTAAATTTTAAAACCTTGTTGTAATCTCTACACTGTTTTTACTCAATAAAGTGAAGTTTCAGCTATTATTAAATACTAAATTTAATACAGTGTAAAGTTTAATTTAGTTTTAAGAAATAATATTGTTTTAGTGAACTCAAATAATATAAGTTCAGAGTACTCATAACTATTGTTTTTTATAAACTTAAATGAATTGAGGCAATCGGTTTCCTCAAATTAAATGAGTTAGCTTAACTTGTTGGGTTTTACAAAACATTTAACAATTTAAACAATATTTTGTAATTGATATGGTCACAGAGATAACATTATTTGTGACAATTTCATAATATAATATAAAACATATTGGGTTTAAAATATGAGTGAAATACAACTGTAAATTCTTGATTTGTTATCACAACTTTTTGTCAAATCAACTTAGTTAACGACTGTGGTTCAGATAGCATAATATTTTGAGTTTCTATTTTTAAATCAATCTCCTTTGTTGTATTAACTCAAATTTTTAATTTCAATGAACTCAAAATTTTAAGGCAACTAGGTAACTTACTTGTTTGACTTAAAACCAACTTTAAACTTTAAACCAACAATATGCTGCTATTTTGCATTTTTCTATTACAAATGATATTATTTCCTTGTTTGTTCTATTATTTTAGAGACACACAGATAGATAGATGACAGATAACAATATCCCAGATTTCCATTCCTATACTGCATTATGTTGTCATTAGTACACTGTAAAAAAAAAAAAAATTTCATGATTTGTAATTCACAACATTTTTTCTTTTGTCAATCAACTTAAATAATTTGTGTAGTTCAGATAACATACAATTTTGAGTTTCTGATGATTAAATCATTCTCCTTCATTGTCTTAACTCAATTTCACTTCTATTTCAATGAACTTAAAATTTCAAGACAACCAGGTTACACTGTAAAAAATATATTGTTGGTTTAACTTAAAAAAGTAAGTAACCTGGTAACCTTAAAATTTTAAGTTGATTGAACTGGAAAAGGTGAGTTAATACAATGAAGGAGATTGATTCAATCATCAGAAACTCAAATTAATAAGTCATCTGAACTAAATAAATGATGTAAGTTGATTTGACAAAAGAAAAAATGTTGTGATAACAAATATTGAAAATATATTTTTTACAGTGTACTTATTTTTTTAAGTTAAACCAACAATATTTTTTTACAGTGAAGAAATAATGAGATTTTCTGCCATGATATGAGTTGAGTTGAGGTGCAAACTTGAGTTGAATCTGCTCAAAAGACTCACTTTATTCTGAAATCATTTATGGCCAGGCTGGTGTTGTCAATGCTGAGATGGACTCCACCTTTCAAATGAATGGCTGCCATGATCTGGACATATAAATGAACATATGATTTTCTTTTTGCCTCGTATTTTCATAGCATGTCTCCCTGAAAACCCTATCATACCTTAGCCTGGAGATCCTTTATGGTGGCATAGTAGGAGGTGTAATCACGAGCAATAGGAGAGGCTTTCCCATCAAGGAACTGACGGATCTTCATCTCCAGATCAGCGTTGGCCTTCTCCAGTGAGCGAACCTTGACCAGGTAAGCGGCCAGGCGGTCATTGAGGCTCTGCATGGTGTGTTTCTCATTGCCAATGAAGCTGGTGTCTGCAGATGTCGACACGCTGAAACCCCCAGAGAGGAAAGAGATGATTTGGAGATACGGACCCCTGACCCTCCTGCACCACCGTACACACTGCCAGCCCTCACGGTGCTCATCCGGCTGCTTCCTGTGCTCGATGTGGATATGCGCATGGCTGAGCCGCTGGAGGACATGTAGCTGCTACGGGAAGAGTAGGAGGAAGCCATGTTGACTTAGAGCGTCTGTCTGACAGGTCAGTAAATAAAGGAAGGAGATCTCTGGGTTCTTTTATAGAGTGAATATGAATACAAGACACAATACCTGGAATTCCATGCGTGTCGTCTCGGCACATTTTCTGGAACATATCCAACAACCTTAAAGGTCACACCTAAGGTGAATTGTAGGATTAATGACACAGATAGTTGTATTTGTGTAGATCGCATTAATTAGACTTTATCCTGTAAACATGCAAACAAACCTCTCAAAATTCTAAGTTTTATGCTTTAAAAAACTTGGGGTCAGTAATAAAAGTTATCACTTTTATTCAGCAAGGTTGCATTCAGTTTATCAAAAGTGAGAGGAAAGACATTTATTATGATCCAAATTGAATGCTGTTGAACTTTCTATTCATCAGAGACTTATTTGCACAAACATACCGTTTGAAACTTTTTTCAGCATTGATGATAATTAGAAATTTTTCTTTAGCAGTAAATTATCATATTAGAGTGATTTCTGAAGGATCATGTGACACTGAAGACTGGTGTAATGATGCTGAAAATTCAACTTTGATCACAGGAATACACTAGTTTAAAGGAGTAGTTCACTTTAAAAATAACTTTTGCTGATAATTTATTACCCCATGTCATCCAAGATGTCCACGTCGTTCTTTCTTCAGTTGAAAAAAGGTTTTTGATGAAAACATTCCAGGATTTTCTTCTTATAATGGACTTCATTGGGAACCAAACGGTTCAAGGTCCAATGAGAGTTTCAGTGCAGCTTCAAAGGGCTTTAAACGACACCAGATGATGAATAAGCGTCTTATCTAGGACCCTTCCAGTCATGACTCGAAAAAAGATTTGTTCGTTTTGATGAATGAGTTTGAACAGGAGAGTCACGAAACGTGCATCACAGAACAGAGCAAGGCAAGCATTTGAGTTTATAAAACTTAAACTTTTTATTTTTTTTAAATGACTGATCGTTTCGCTTGATAAGACCCTCATTCATCGTCTGGTGTCGTTTAAAGCCCTTTGAAGCTGCACTGAAACTCTATTTGGACCTTGAACCATTTGGTTCCCATTGAAGTCCATTATATGGAGAAAAATCCTGGAATGTTTTCATCAAAAACCTTAATTTCTTTTGGACTGAAGAAAGAAAGACGTGGACATCTTTGGATGACATGGGGGTGAGTAAATTATCAGCAAAAGTTTTTTTAAAAGTGAACTACTCCTTTAAAAATATTCAAACAGAAAACATATTTTCAATTATAATAATATTTTTTTAACAAATAATTGCAGCCTTGATGAGCATAAGACTTATAAAATCTTTTATATAATTTAAACAACCCTTAAAATCGTACACAAAGTAAATGTATCTTTTATTTAATTGTTTAGATATATTGGTAACACTTTACAATAAGGTTCATTAGTTTACATGAACTAGATAAATACAGTAACAAATTTATTTCTCTTGGTTAATTCATGTTAGTTAATACATTAATGTTAACTGAATGAACCTTGTAAATTGTTACTGATATATTTACTGACAAAAATTATATATATATATATATATATATATATATATATATATATATATATATATATACCTATATATATTTATAGACAAAAGTACTGTGATATACAGTACTGTGCAAAAGTCATAGGCACGTTAGTATTTGTTTAGTGTACCTGGACAAAAGCAAAGGGTGGTCACACCAAATATTGATTTGATTTAGTTAATAGAAGTTAATTGACAAATCAAATCTATTTATGACATTATTGTTGAAAGCATCCTCACTTTAAAGCATTTTTTACACAAGTGCCTAAAACCTTTCACAGTACTGTAGATTTTGCAGTTTGGTTTCTACAAGTGTCTCGTTGACTCAATGAAGGGGAGATCAGATCACCAGCTGTTGAACATACAAAAATCCTATTGGATTACAACAATTAATGACAAAATTAATGTTTGGGAATGTAAGATCTAAATTATTGGCTTAAAACTATTTTTGGGGGGGAGGGGAGATACGTGCCTTAGACGTTTGGACAGCACTGTGTTAAATAATGTATATGTGTATATTGGTTTTGCTATCCACTTTTGTTTGCAAAATTGTTGTCCTGCACCATAGACACTTTCTCCCCTTTTTCGGTGATAGTGTCATTTCGCTGTTTCCTCACATAATTTTCTTGGTTATTTTGACATTGTTTCAAAGACTGCCAAATTTCAAAATGCAAAACAAATCCTGTGTAGAGAATCCAGTAGGACAGCATTCATCAGGAAAAGAGAAGCTTTAAACGTGTGAGTTGAAAGACCTCCACATTTGTACCATGAAAATGAATTCTGCTGACTGAACAAACCACGTTTCTTTTATGGGCTGGGTTGGGCTGGGCTGACATTTCTGCTGTTGATGAGTTTGACATTTGTGGTTTCTTATATGTAAAGCAGCATTAACATGGAAAGGTGAGGTTTTTCCAAAGCAAGTTCATCAGAACAATAAACAGATTTGTTTGTTTGCCACTTGTCATTTTAGCAGCAATAGAAACATTTTTTTCATTCCAGTTTGACCTTTTTGTTGCTTTTCAACGTTAGCAGGAGAGATTTGCAATGCTAACTGCTTTATCGTGCACTGACCCAGCTAACCCTAACTTGTCATCCTATTGTGAATGTTTACTCCCACTGCCATTATAGATTCACTTTCCCATGTATTCATTCAGCAGACAGTCATATGAAGTCTGTTCATGTGTTGATGGGCTAAACTATCAAGAGATTTATAACTTTTTTACATAGTTGCATTTCTGAGGTTTTGCTAACCTAGTTAAAAACACTGTATTTAAGACTTTGGATAATGGAATGAGAAATAATGCTCAGTTGATCACCTGGATTTATTTGAGGATGTGATTGAATTGGTATTTGAAATGTTTAAAGCTACACTGTGTAACTCTTTTAGTTTGTTCTTAGCAAAAAACACTTAGTTCTTTCAAAAATAAATGTGCTCATTAATGTATATTGAGTGTATAATATGCCATTGAAAATACATACGGGTAAGGGGTTCTAATGTCGGTCGCCATGTTGCCCCTCCATCTTGAAAGTACATTAACCAAAGCGGGACATAGCCGTTAATTCAAAGCTTCGCCTTTCGCGTTTACGTTTGAGTTAACACTCATGGATCGAGGTTCGACCTGGAAGCCATGTTAATCTTGGACTACATTGGCCACCGTAGGAGTTAAAACGAATCGAAATTGAGAGGGACAGAAACTAATATTCACTGGATGGTCATATACCATTTCACCGCTAGATGGAGGTAAAAATCACACAGTGTAGCTTTAATGACGTGCATTTGTAATACCCACTTTGCATCTGTTTTGCTCACTTTACCTTACTTTACCTTGAGGGCTTTTACACTGGGCTTGTTTGCAGTGGTCCGAGCTTTGTTCCCGGCGCCCCCTGCAGCATTGGTCTGGTTTCACACTCAACTTGATTCTATAGAACCCTGGTGCATTTTACGTCATCGCAAAAACGTGCACGGTGCATGATAGAAAACAGAACATAGGTAAATATTGCATTTTTTTATTAATTTGCTGCTATTATGCACAGTTGAGTGAACAATACAGGTTTACTGTGTGTGTGTCACATAAGGTGGACTTCTGCTGTTTGCAAACGGACTCTTTTGAGGAGACAGTGGATTTCCAAATGTGTTGCTCTGATTCCACACGCAATGCACGAATACACTTCAGGCTCACTCTCGCTCTAAGGTAAATCATCAACACTATCATCCTTTACAAGTGTTTCATTTAACTGAATACATCACAATAAGCTTAAACGCATGCGCAGGATACTTTAGCTCTAGGTAGTTCTCGGGTTCGGTACCCCAGTGCGCAACCGGGTCCCATGACAGCATTCACATTAGTGATTTTTTTTATGCCAACCGTGCCCCATTCCGAACTAAACTGCCAGTGTGAAAGCCCCCTGAAAGTAGCATTGCGGAAGTTCTGAAAATTCTTACCGTTACTGACACCAGTGGCCGCTCGAGAAACTGCACCCAGTCTCATGCTCGTTCTTGTATGCACGCTCGCAGGCTCGTTTTGCGCACTACAGATAAGGCTTTTTTTTCTTCTTTTTTTACTTACGAGGACTTTCCATGGGTATCTGGATTGTGCTGGAGGCTGGTCGCCTCTTTCCATTTGAGTCCATTTGAAACACTGCTGCTAGCGATTGCCACTGCTTACTGAATGGCTGCCGTATCGTATCTAAGCGCAAGTGGACGAGAACGTGCATGACGACACATTTTGTGAATTTTCACGCCAATTCAGGCTCCAACTCTTCTACACACAATTGAGCGTACAGGCTGATAGAGGCAATCGTGGTGGACAGTCAAGGTGTCATTCTTTCTATTACATCATGGTTGGCTCATAAATGTATAAATTAAGACTTTGGGCCCTTGAGTGTCAAGTGCAAAGCGCAAGCAACTTTGTGGGCGGGTCTTGGGCGCTGTTGCTATTCAACCGGCGGGATAAATGACTCTTTGGAAGCTCTTGGAAGCGCTTTGGAAGCTCAAGTCGCCGCGGTGTGAACGTACAGTAAAAGAGGTTGGTCTGAATTAGCTTGATTATTCATAGGTGTGGTTTAGGCGTAATGGGAAACAAACCAATAAAAGCGTCATATCACATTCCCTTTAAGAGCATACGCTTGTTCCATGGTGCAATTATATTATAACGCACATTTACCAGGTGCGCTTCAAAATCTGTTCACAGCCGAGGAGATCGATGTCCTCGTCAGGGCTGTAAAAGAAAAAGTAGTGACATTGGGGATGGGACAAACCCACCTAAATTAGCTTCGGTTAAACATGCTTATAATAACTTGGGTATATGTGTAAGCTTTATGCCTATTTTTTCCATCGTCATGGACACAACAATGATTTCCCTCGTGTTTTAATATTTTTCCTTATATTAATGTATCATTTGCAAAAAGTAAAATGCATCTGTGTAGATGAGAGAATCATCCACAGTGTATGCGTGTTGTTCACACTCTGTATTATGGCCAAGCATGCGTCTCTTTAAATAGCATCTGAATGTACGCGCAACGCACCACTGACTTTAGACTAGGTTTTTTCTGGTCTGTGGCGCAGTTGTTTTCTGGAACTGCAAAATATCACCAGGGATTGTTTGCGCAGAAACACGCCTCCTTTTTTTGTGCTGAACCGCCCAGGGAGCGCAAGTTCATTCCCTAGTTTACCGACGTTCATCTGTGCGCGAAAAGCCCGTGCACAAATTATACATGCATCAGTGTATAAAGTCAATTTTGCTGGGTGATAGGGCCCTCTACCTTAGTAAAAGTAAAAACCTACACATAGCCCCTTTAAATTGAAACATTTCAAAATTGCACCCACAGACAGTTTTTCAATGGCATGTTTTTATTGTTGTAAATGCTCACAAACTACCACCACATGTTTGACAGCGTGCTAGGAACTACAGGTGCATTCTCCAACTGACATGACTCTGGTGTGCTTTACTTAACAAGCTTTGTTGAAGAGGAAGAAATCACCGTCCCACCGCCAACCACCTCTTCCACAACAGTGATCACTGCTGTTCTGGTGGTGGTGATGGAGCTGGACGAGGAGCTGGAGCCAGAGTTGGCTGAGATTGCGAGGCTGCTTGGGAGACAAAAATACGCAACCAGTTATCTATCTATCTACCTATACCTACCTATAGCATCTCTCTATGTATAGCACGAAAAGAATGTGTACTTTTCAGTCTGCATCTATGCAAGAATATACCAATTTGGAGCCGAGCATGTACTTGTTGATGTCTATATAACCATGGTTTGTGATTTACCTGCCACTGGCTTCTGCATCCAGCAGCTCTCCTGTACTCTGCGATCTCCATCTCCAGTCTGGTCTTGATGTCCAGGAGCATCTGATACTCTTGACTTTGGCGCTCCAGATCAGCCCGGAGCTGCACCAGTTGGCCCTCCATTCCAGCCACCTACAAGGGGAGAAGACAGAACTTTTAACCCCAACACAGGTCAAGGTAAAGCCTTATTACAGTTTTACTCAGTCACTTTGGTGCACTTCTCAAATCATCCTTAATATTTGCAAAGAAGTATGTGCATTATCAAATTAAATTCATACAAACAGCACCACACATTGGATTACCTGCAAAAGCCTGTAAGTTACTCAAAATATTTAGTTCATTTCTCAAAAGTAAGTATTTATGTCAACAAGAATGAAATGTCCTCGTATCATTGTTCACAAACAAGATCTGATTCAGTCAGTGAGTATTACTGTAATGAAATGCACTTCTTCTGTATGCCATACATCCATTTAAAAAGTACAAATTTACACACTACTGTATGTGAGTGATTGAAAGAGACTGGCAAAAAACAACCATACAATAGTGATATAGAAGCGAAAAAGAAATGAAAAGCGAAAATACAACATTAGAAAGGCAAACACTGGAACGAATTTGCCTTTGTATGCAGCATTTTATATACTGTATGCTTGCCAATTGATGGTTCTTGAGATGCAAGTTTGAGCTATTTCAGAGAACTGGTTTGATCTAGATTCTCTTCATTAGTGAAAGTCAAGATTCCCTGCACAATTCATTACTTCTTGGCACATTTACAAAGTCAATAGAAATGTGTAGAAAATATGCTTGACAGTTTATGACAACTAGATTAACCACTTTGCATTTAATGACTTTACAATGAACTGATGACTTAGATGTTTTGAGTGGTAAGACTACTGCACAGATAACTATTTTAAGACAGTTTAAGCAACATGGCATTTGCAACTGAAGATGTAGAAACCGGAGACAATTGCACATAGTCAATTGCATGAATGTAAAGCAATTGCAACTTGTTCAAAAGAATGAGAAACTGGTTTTATGATGTGCACAAGTGACTAGATGATGTGGAGGTTGAACAAGTAGTTTTGACATTTTCATTTCTGATCTGATAAATGCACCAAAGCGACTGAGAAAGTGCTACAGTAAGAGTTAGATTCATGAGATTCTTACTCTTAGGAGCTCTCACCTGTGACTGGTATCCGTACAGCTGGAGGGAATAGCGATTCTCAGTCTCACTCAGGGTGCTTTCCATAGATGATTTCTGGGAGGCAGGGATAATGAGAAAAACATCTGTTAGCAACTGACGACTAAAATTGTAACTCCTTAAATAATCTATAAATAATTTGCTTAAAGGGGTAGTTCACCTAAAAATAAAAAAATTCTGTCATAATTACTCACCCTCATGTCATTCCAAACCTGTAAGACTTACGTTCATCTTCAACTGAATATCTTTTTGATGAAATCTGAGTGATTTCACAGTCTATGTAACCGACACTGAATCTTCAAAAAGTTAATAAAGAGATACATAAAATGAATCCATATGAATTAAGAGGTTTAATCCAAATTCTCAGAAGAGACATGAATAATTTATATGATAAACAGATTTAATTCACATATAAACGTTAATCGACTAACACATTAGTAGAAGCTCAAGCACTGATTGGTCTGACGTGTGAAAACCAATGAGGTTCATTCTTCGTGTTACGGAGCACGTTTAGAGCTTTAGTAAGAACCAATGAGGTTCATCCTCAGTGTTACAGAGCACCGTTTCGAGCTTTAGTAAGAACCAATGAGGTTCATCCTCGTGTTACGCAGCTCGTTTGAGCTTTAGTAAGAACCAATGAGGTTCATTCTCGTGTTACGCAGCATGTTTGAGCTTTAGTAAGAACCAATGAGGTTCATTCTCGTGTTACACAGCACGTTTGAGCTTTAGTAAGGACCAAATGAGGTTCATCCTCCGTGTTACGCAGCACGTTTGAGCTTCAGCAAGGACCAATGAGGTTCATCTCTCATGTTACGCAGCACGTTTGAGCTTCAGCAAGAACCAATGAGCTTCAACCAATGAGGTGAGGTTCAACCAATGAGGTTCAACCAATGAGCTTCATCAAACAGGTTTGGTTGAACTTGTTTATGTTTGCTGATCAATGTTTAAACAAATAAAAGCCTAAATTAAATCTGTTCATCATATGAAGTGATAGTTTCTTCAGAAAATTTGGACAAAACCACTCATTCATTTGGATTAGTTTTATGATCTCTTTATGAACTTAGCATCAATGTCTCAGCTGTGTAGCTGTTTATTGGAGGGACAGAAAGCTCTCAGATTACATCAAAAAAGATCTTCATTTGTGTTCTGAAGATATAGGAAAGTATTAGCTGGGTATGGAACGACATGAGGATGAGAAATTAATGACAGAATATTTGGGGGAAGTAAGTAAATGGCACTTGGTTTGAGATTTTGATATCTATTGCACTGACATTCATAAATTGTTAAAGTTGTACTATGTAATATTGACAGCTAGTGGTTGAAATGGCTACTACAGTCCAAATTCAAAATATTGAAGAGTTTTGAGATGGTCCTCACTGCAGAACATGAAATCAGAGGGGAGGAATTTGATCCTGATCCAACTCCTCCCCTTACATTTACCTAACCTCATCTCCGCCCCCTGATCCCTAACCCCACCCCTAATCCTACCCATCTCCACCCCTTAGATCTGGATCCAACTCCGCCCCCTGGATCTCACGTACTGCAAAGAAGTGCTAGTGGGAGTTTTTGCCCGCCTCCTCCTCAGACTTGATGCTCACACCCAGATTGATTGTAATTGATAATGGAAAGCAACAAGCTTTAGAATATAAGTTGATCAGCTAATGTATGTTTGGAATGTTTTTGTTGGTCGGTTGAACTTGCGATCTCTGACCCAGTTCATTTACTGGCTTCCATCGCAGTGTTTTCCACCAACTGGAAACCTGGGTGTTGAAATGCCATTGGGTAAATTCAATTGGCCGTTGGTGGAATCACACAAACCAAAACAAAAACAGATATTCTGACACGGAACGCACATTTAACAAAAGAACAACTGGCTGTAACATTGTTTTTCAGAGAAACGAGTATTTGCATGTTTAAAGGTTCTAGGTCCACTTTTGGTTGAAATTGAGTTTGACATAATCTGATCCATAAGGTGTTTATTAATGCCTGTGTGGTGTTATTTTTGTAAAAAAAAGATTAATAGATAAAGCTATAATAGAAGATTATACTACATAACAGTTTTGCCAGCTGGGCAGGGCCGGATTAACATAAGGGCTAGGCGGGGCTGAAGCCCCAGGGCCCGCGGGATTAGGGGGCCCGTGATTGGCTGGAGAAAATGAGATTGTCAAATCATAGGTGGTTGATTTGTGTATAATAAAACAACAAGAAGTTATTGGAAAATGTGCCTGACTGTCATAATTCACCGCTGAATCAAAATAACTCTACAATTTGCGCCAGAAAAGGGATGCAAAAATTCCTAAACTAACGAAATACTTTGGTTCACTTTCATCCGTGTCCGTGGAAGAGTGCAGCGGCAGCAGCCCGTTATCTTCACGCTCCTGCGTCGTCACCGATCGCGTGCACGTCGAGGTAAGCAAGAGAAGCAGCAGAAGTTAATGAGTTAAGCACTATTTGGATGGTAATTGTTTCTCGTGGAGTCGTTTTTAAATGTTTATAGGGGCTAGTCGTCGATGATTTATTGCAGCCTGAATCCAGAATGTCAGTGTTTTTCTCCCACCACTCACTCGTGGTGAAAAACACCGGCAGAATTACTGTTTTTTTTTTTTTTTTTTTTTTTGACGAACATCAAGGTCTAATATCCAAGGCCATTAAGTTAACATTTAGAGTTACGTTTTAGTTTATCGTCACTTTGCCGATGAAAATCCCAAAATGAAACCACAGCAGAAATAATCTCTGAAACTGATAGTGGAGATTCGTTACTGAATCCGCGTTTTGAACGAATGGTTTCCTTTTAAATGACTCCTCGTTTGCTTCGTCGATGAATCAAACAGCTGTTTGAACAAATCGGTTGAATGAATGACTCGCTTATTAAGACAGAATTGCCGCCACCTACTGTTAGTTTTGGTTTCATAAAGTAGCCTACCCTTCAATGAAAAAGTAGATATCATTTTATATTTAATTATTAAATAAAATAACAATCATATAATTTATGTAATTGTAAATGCAGTGTAAATGTTTTTTTTTTTTTACAGATTCAAAATTATCTTTCATTAAATCTCAATTGCGGTCAATAATGGTACAAGAAAGACTGAACCATCTAACACGGATGTCCCTGGAATGCAACTCTGCTAAAGCTAGAAAAAAGGACTATTTACTGTAAGACAGAAAAGGAAATGTAAAAGGAAAGTTCATCCAAAAAATAAAAATTCTGTCACCCCAATGTTGTTCAAACTAAAAGAATTTCTTTCTTATGCTGAACAGAAAAGTAGATATTTTATATAGTGTTAGTAACCAGACAGTTTATGGTAGTCATTGACTTAAAATATTTTTTTCTTATGTAAGTCAATGGGTGACATCAACTGTCTGGTTACCAACATTCTTTAAAATATCTTCTTTTGTGTTCAGCAGAAGAAATAACAATAAAAAAATAAAAATATATATTTATTGTGGTAAAAGACTGTGGAGTGGCAATCAGATGAAAGGGGGCCCTTGGTGTTGCTATAGCCCCAGGGCCCAAAGTCCTCTTAATCCGGGCCTGCAGCTGGGATGTAAAAACTTTGATGCTCAATATCTCAGAACTACCCTAAACGGAGATAGAACCTTATAATTCTAAGCTCACACCTCACAATGTTTGCAAATGCTTCAGTACAGTAAGAAAAATGACATAAGTGTGACTTATGTATAATAGTTTTTGTGCCCACTGTACATTTCTTGAACACATACTCACCATGGAAAGGAGGGACTGAAGCTCAATCTCCAGTGACTGTACTGTGCTCTTCACAGTGTTGACCTCGGTTTTTGACGTCTGCAAGGTCTCTGTGCTTGTTACAACCTCTTGTTTCACGGTCTCAGACTGCAAAATAAGTATTTACAATTTTATTTCATGCATGTATAAACTCAACATAGAGGTAGCTGTGCTTATGTTTATGGCACATACATACTACTACCAAAATAAAAGTCTTTTTTTTTTTTGCAAGATCTGATCAGTTTTCAAGATTTTGTTTTAATCTTAGTATTGATGTTTTGCTTTCCTTTCATTAACTATTATTTGGACCAACTTAATTATGGTATTTCTGAAATTTTTTAGCTGGGCCCATGAAATGCATATGACTTTATGGGTGTTGTGTTTCTCATGTACAGAGTTCGGCTCTGGACTGAACCAACCTTCTGCTGGAACCAGCCTTCAAGGTCTCTCTGGCTCTTGGCTACGACGGTCTCGTAGTGCTCACGCAACTCCGCTAGAATTTTAGTGAGGTCTTCCTGTGGTGCGGCTTCGACTTCCACGTTGATCTGTCCACTCATCTGTTCACGTGAGGCCAAGAGGTCCTGAAGATACATTATATTTAAATATCTCAAAATATCTGCCCATCATCACCTGTTTATTCTTGTCTTCAAAAATCATGGTATGGAAATATGTTACAAAACAGTGACATCTTGAGCTTAAGGCTATAAAGCACCTGTGTGACCTGACCTCCTGTCTGAAATGTTTAACTGGAACAGTTTTTGACATTAATCTTTCATTTTGCTCTGCTCCATAATGAACAGCCTGAAAGTTTTGAAATGATTTACTACCTCCTCGTGACTCTTCTTCATGTAGACCAGCTCCTCTTTGAGCCCTTCGATCTGCAGACTGAGGTCTTTATTGTTCAGGTTGATCTCGCTAAGAACACTCTTTAACCCTGCGATGTCGGCCTCCACAGACTGACGCATTGCCATCTCATTCTCATATCTGTCAAATAAAAAGAAACATTATTAAAAGAACATTCTTTTATCAACATCAAGATTTTACGTACTGCTATAATAGTTCGTAATAGTTTACTATTTTATTTTTCATGGTATTTTAATATGCAAATAGATTATTAAACTATTTTAAAATGTTTAGCTTTTGTCACAGAGAAGAACATGCAAATGACCCAAAAGCACTTGCACTGCAGTTTAGAACGGATGTGCATTTACACAGCATATATTCTATATGATTAATTTATTTAAAAAAAAATAAATAGAATTACTTCATTCTGAAATCATCTGCAGCCAAGCTAGCATTGTCAATGCTGAGGTGGACTGTGTTCTTCACCTGCATGGCAGCCATGATCTGAGAACAAAACCCAGGAAAATTAAAACATTATTTGATTTCATTTTTATTTGCATGTTGTACATGGAATTAAGAAGTATGCCATTTTCTAGCAGTAACCACAAAGAATCTACCAAGCTAGACTTACTTTAGCCTGGAGGTCACTGGTAGTAGCCTCGAAGTCTGAGTAGATACGAGCACTGCCAGAAGGAGAGATTCTGCTATCAAGGAATTGGCGTATCTTCAACTCGAATTCAGCATTGGCCTTTTCAAGTGAGCGGACCTTCTCAAGGTAAGTAGCCAGACGATCGTTAAGATTCTGCAGCGTGAACTTCTCATTACCAATGATGCTGTCATCTGCTCCTCCAGAGACACTGAATCCTCCCCTGCTCCAGCACCAAATCCTCCACCGAATCCTCCACCAGCACTGAATCCTCCACCAGCACTGAATCCTCCACCAGCACCGATCCTCCACCAGCACCGAATCCTCCACCAGCACCTCCTGCAGCACCAAACCCGCCTCCAAATCCACTTCCTGACCCTGCTGCGGACATGGAACGAGAGACACTGGAGATCCGGACCCCTGAACCCCCTGCACCCCCGGTACACGCTACCAGCCCTCATGGCACTGATGCGGCCACCTCCACCTGAACTGGAGAATCGTGAGGAGCCCATTGAGGACCTGCTGGAAATAAAGCTGCCGCTGGAGAAGGTGGTAGCCATGTGGACGGTGGTTTGAGGTCTTACTCTGCTCTGCCTGGAGAGTGAGTACAGTGGAGAAACTCTGGGTCCTTTTATGTGCTGGTGAAGCTTGCAAGGAAAGACTTGGTAACCTTAAATCCATCAAAAACTTGCTGGCACAGGCATTCTGTCAGCTCCAATCATCATCAAGTGAAAAGTGATGCTAAAACAAAATTAACTGATTGATAATCCCCTCAAGTAAGTTCAGATATACGCTTGCATTCCCCCTCTAAACTTTCTCACATGAGAGCTCTGTACATGTTCAGACATTTGCAGTAAAATTTTCAGTAAAACCCTGGAATATTCTAGACCACCTTTAAAGGGTTCATCCAAAAATGAAAACGCTGTCATCATTTACTCACCCTCAATTGTACCAAACCTGGATGAGTGTCTTTCTTCTGTTGAACACAAAAGAAGATATTTTGAAGAATGAGAACCAAATAGTTGATGGCCCTATTGATTTCCATTTAATGGAAGAAAATACTATGAAACGCGGGTCCATCAACTCTTTGCGTACCAGCATTCTTCAAAATATCTTCTTTTGTGTTCAACGGAAGAACGAAAATCATACCCGTTTGAAACAATTTGGGTGAGCAAATGATGATCCCAAGCATCCTTTTAAAGGCTGTTAAAGGGACACTAAAGGCTGTTAAAAGGGATACTCCACCAAAAATAAAAAATTCTGTTATCATTTACTCACCTTAAGTTGTTGCAATCCTGCATGAGTTTATTTCTTCTGCTGAACACAAAGGAAGATATTTTGAAGAACGATTGGAACCAAACAGTTGTTTTGCACCATTACATTGTCTTCCATAGTAGAAAAAAAATACTATGGAAGTCAATGGTGCCAAAGTTCCAATAATTCTTCAAAATATTTCGCTTTGTGTTCAGCAGAAGAAAGAAACTCAGGTTTGCAACAATTTGAGGGTGAGTAAACGATGACAGAATTTTCGTTTTTGGGTGGAGTATCCCTTAAAGTAAACTCAATAAAATTATACTCTCATTTAAAACTTTGCTTGTTACTCTAAAATCTGAGTCACAGAAAGCTCACTGCAGAATTTGAACACCATCTGCATCATACAAGTGATGTAGCCATGTTGGAAGACGCAAGTGGGACTTTAGAGCTATGCTGATCTCATTGACAAATGAAGATTTGCTTGCAGCAAATTATGTCAAAGTTTTACCATATAGGGGCACTAAGAGGTAAAGTGGACTGTTTGAACCTTCTCATGTTTGAGCATGCAGCGGGATGATTCCCACCATGTTTGGCTTAACATCACATTCCTCCCTTAGGCGGCTCAGGGGTCTGCTCTGCATAAAAAGTGATTTATGATATTTTATTATTTATGTATTGTTTGCCTTCAGTTCTATTATATTGAGTATTTGATATAAGCTTTGTAAAAATCTATTTTTGTTTGAAAAAAAAAAATATTATATATATATATATATATATATATATATATATATATATATATATATATATATATATATATTACTGGGCTGCTAATATTTCCAAGATTGTATTATGACTGGTGTACACTAGAAGCTGCTACTTGTACCTCTTCTTCCCTTCCAGCACTAGTCTTTGCTCCTCTATTCTCTCCAACCTTCTAGTTATACTAGAAATCCCATTGTGTTATCAACTTGAAAAATTGGAAACAATTTCGACAACATTTTCATTTGAAATCACTGTTTTCAGCCCTATTTGCTACAATCATTTGTTTTTGCCATCTGTTATTGATCACACTTTAATAGATGGCGGGATAAAGGCATTGTATGTTTTCTCAGAACTTTTCATTGATAATTATTTTGCTACTTTCAACAACCTTGTATCATATCCAAATCTAATTTTTGCATTGAGCTCACTCTACCAAAGCTAGACTCCACAAATTGTCCCCAGAAACAGATGATTCTCGTATCAAGTGCTCCTTTTACCCTGCTGATCATGTCATTTTTCACTTGCCCCAAACTGGGCTTCCTTTTTTGACTTTCTTTAGGGGCTTTGCATAATTATCTCCCTCCATGCTGCCATCTATTGTGTGTCTGTTTTCTCAAGCAGATGCTTTTGCCTCCCTGGTTGTTAGAATATCTATTTTGCTACATTGGAAGTGCCCAACTCCACCCTCAACTAATCTTGGTTATAAAATATATTGTGATTCTCTATAAAAACTGAACACCACCTGGGTTCAGCTGTTAAATTCTATAAAACTTGGAACGCCCCCCTAAATTTCACTGTTTCTCTGACCAATGTGTTACCCAGTTTCAAATGTAAGAGTTCAGCATTCTTGAGTTGCAGGAATTTTATCTTTCCATAGTTTGCATCAGCATAGGCTATTTAACAACAAATAATAATAATAATAATAATAATAATAATAATGATAAATATTTTTAAAAAGTTCCCTGTTCCCAGTATAGTGCACTATATAGCGTTGACTGAATTCTGAGCAAACTAATTAATTCTCCGGTATATACTCAAAAATGCTCATTATCAAATACTAGCCTATTGTGTAAAAAAAGAAAGAAAAAAAAAGAAAAAGTGGGCTAATTCAAAGTTTTAACCAATGGTAGGCCTACAAGTCACATTACATTTTCATAAGTCACAAATTGAAAATGTTGCTATTCAAATTAATAATTGTTAATCAATTTTGTCATTCATTTATCTTAACAAGCAAGGTGTACAGTATGTTCTCTGATGCAAACGAGTCACCTCAAGAAATTTGGTTATTTGAATATTATAGATATCCTTTTCACGACAATATTTAGTTAAGTTTCTTGTAAACGTAAACTTGATGTACAAACACTGGTTGTTTGTTTTTCAGCGTCGAATGCGTGCTCAACCACAAGGGCGCGCGCGCGTGACAAAAATGGCGCGGTTTTCTGAGGAGGAGAGTCAGAGAATCAGAGGTAAGATACTTTACTTCACTTACGACCCAAAAATGTATAACGTTTATGGCCAGATGTGGAATAGCATTATATTACGTTATAATCTATCATTGAAAACCCGTATTCCCAGAGTACTAGAAATGTTTCCCGAATTTAATGAGGACAGATAAAAAAAAATCTAGATAAAGACAGTGGTTTCAGATAAAGTGTGTACAGATATTCTACATTTGGCGTAGTTTGACGACTGTTATAAAACAATGTCCACATTGATATAGCTACAACCATAATAAATACTTCCAGTAGGCTTGTTGAAGTTATATTCCCACAACATTTACCTTTGCATTTGCAATTTTACAAGGATGTGTAGAAATGTGTCTGCTTTACATTCACAATACTACAGGTTTTTAGAGAGGTGGTCCTCGTTCTTTCAGTGCCATAAACGAGATAACATAGCCTATTTGGAACCATCTGTCAACTTCGTGTTGTAACCTCACCCTTTTCCCCATAGCATAAAGTGTGAATGACCTAAAAGCACAAGACTGGTCAAAACTGGTTGATTGATAATCCCCTCAAGTAAGTAAGACAAATGCTTGCATTACTCCTCTAAACTTGTCTTAGATGAGAGCTTTGTACATGTTCAGACATAGCCTATGTGGACTTTTTTTGTCACTGCTAGTTTACTCTCATTTGTCATGTTTTAGACTTTACATTCTCAGTGGTGCATAAATGCGTTCAGATTGTTAAGGGTGTGCCAGAGAGACATTTATTTAGTTATTTTGATGACAGGGCGTAAATGTAAAACATTTTGCTTATATCCTTGTCCTTTGCAGCAAAGTGAACTTTTTGTTATCTTTTCTTATTGTTACTTACATTTTTGTACTGGTAATTGAGAACAGCCATGTAATCAGGTCTTTGAGTTAGTTGGTATTTCTTTTTTCTGATTCTAATGTTTTATACCACACCTACATCTGTTTTTAGTTATAATTTAAATGCCCTTTGCCAACATTTTCACATTGACTCAATATGGTATCTAAACGAAACTAAAGAAAATAAGACAAACACAAAAATTCTCAGTTAGACCAGTTTATTGGTATTTTTTAAAATCACTCTGAGGTTGTTGCTGCTCAAGAGCTCTTTTGCGCCACGGTCTGGCTGGTAGCCTGGGAAGATGAGCTGACCACTTTGCCGTCCACCACTTCTTCCACAATGGTTACCACTTTGCGTGTTGTTGTGCTTGTGCTTGAGCTTTTGCTTGAGCTTGAGACGCTGCAGAGGCAGAAAACACATACAATTAAATTACTGAAATGCTAGGCATATATTTCTCATTTTAATTTAGTTTGTTGCAATAAGTCACCACTGCTCACTGAAAAATGTTGACGCTACTGTTCAGTCTAAACGCTGTTCTTTAGAGATTTTGTGTTGTAGATGTCTCACCTAGTAGCCTCTCCGTCCAGCAGTCTCCTGTACTCTGCGATCTCCATCTCCAGTCTGGTCTTGATGTCCAGAAGTATCCTAGTACTCTTGACCTTGGCGCTCCAGGATCGGCACGAAGTTGCACCAGTTGCTCTTCCATGCTGCTCACCTGGAACTGGTAGCCGGACAACATGGAGCCGTCAGCGGGCCTGTGTTTCTGCCAAAGTGTTTTCCAATGATGATTTCTGTTGGGGGTGAAATTATAATTCAGCTTTCTGCACAATGTGGGATTTTGGGAACATTAAGGGATATATTTCTCCTTGCTTACCATACTAAGTTGAGACTGCAACTCGATTTCAAGACTCTGAGAGTGTGCGTTTAACCTCTGTGATTTCAGATCGGGATGTTGAAAGGGTTTCTGTGCTGACAGCAACTTCCTTGTTAAGGGCTTCGCTCTATGAAAGAAAATCCATAGCAAAGTAGTCAGGTAAGTATGTTGTTCTTCCATAAATGCTGCCCTTTCTTTAAAAACATCAGATTTTTACCTTGGACTGGAACCAAGCCTCAAGGTCTTTGCGATTCTTATTAGCAACTGCCTCGTAGTGCTCACGGATTTCAGCCATGATCTTTGTCAGGTCTTCCTGTGGTGCTGCGTCAACCTCTACATTGACCTGTCCACTCATCTGGGCACGAGCTGCCAAGAGTTCCTAAAGATGTTGCAAGAAACCACTGAGCATTTGTATAATTTACAGGAATAACTTATTTAGCTAAGAGTGTGTACCAACATACCTCCTCGTGGTTCTTCTTGAGGAAGATCAGCTCTTCTCTCAGGCCCTCAATCTGCATCTCCAGATCAGATCTGGCCATTGTCAGCTCATCCAGCACCCTTCTCAACCCCGCAATATCTGCCTCTACTGACTGCCTCATGCTCAGCTCATTCTCATATCTACACAAAACAGTAACTGATATAAATTATTTGACCTTCTATAGATGTTGGAAGTGCTGTTTGTTTATTCACTTACTTGACTCTGAAGTCATCTGCAGCCAGCTTGGCATTGTCAATGCTCAAGTAGATGCCTCCGTTTAGACCAGTTGCATGCTGAATCTTCAAGTGGAAAAATAAAATAAAAATAAAAGTCAAATTTATGAGAAGTCAAACCTGAGAAATATGGTATTTTTTTCCCATGCATTTTAAATATATCCTTTGCAAATGAGGAAACATGGGATATTGAAATTGGATAATTTTTTATCTAAAGGTAGGTTTAATGATTGACTTGAATTAGATGTTCTGTAGTTTTGTCATGTACCTTGGCCTGAAGGTCACTGATAGTAGCGTAATAGGCACTGTAGTCCCGAGCAGAGGGGGAGGTCTTGCTCTCCAGGAACTGGCGGATCTTCAGCTCAAGATCAGCATTGGCCTTCTCAAGGGTGCGCACCTTCTCCAGGTAGGAGGCCAGACGGTCATTGAGGTTTTGCATGGTGGCTTTCTCATTTGCAGACACATCAATGGCATCAGCCAGGTTGAAACCAGCACCACCTCCAAAACCAGCACCACCTCCAAAGCCAGCACCTCCAGAAGAGAAGGAACGAGAAGCAGAGGCACTGGAGATACGGACACCAGATCCTCCTGCTCCTCCATACACACTACCGGCACGCATTGATGAGACACGACCTGCTCCGCCACCAAAGTGAGAAGATCCTCCTGAGGACATGAAGCTGCGGGTGGATGAAGAAGACATCATTTTGAAGCAGGCTTGCTGTTGTTCTCTACTCTGGAGAATGAGCGAGGCTGGAGAATGAGCGAGTGGATGAGTGAGGAGAAGACGACCCTTGCTCCTTTTATGTGGACAAATGGGGGAGGGACTAAATGGATGGACTGCTGATGGGAGCGTGAAACTATTTGCCTATTCCCCGAGGTAGCAGGCGTGGCCGAAGACAGGTCTGCATGGTATGTTAATGTTTCAACTAAATCCCTCAAAGATTCCTTAAAGTTTGACTCTTGAATCATGGATTTTTCCTTCTTTTTGTGCTTTGTTAAATTAATTTCTTTCTACTTAAATGAAATGTTTTATGTTTAATGTTTTTTTACTGTGTTTGCACAGTATATTGGCCATATCAATCTGATAAGTAAAATAGAAGAATATATTTAGATATAGTCAAGAAACAAAAATGATCATAGGACCCCACATTATATGTAGTTGGCCTATTGTTAAAAACAAATTAATTCAAATGTATACTCAAAGATATCTTTTGTTGTGTGGGACACAGGCACTTTATTTCTTAATTTGTTATATTATTCTTGGCTCTACATGGGTGTCTATCATTTATTTATTCCAGTGGTTTATAATAGGCCAATTTGAAAATGTTTGTGGGGTAAAAGTTTTATTTGTTTTATTTTATTTCCCCTGCACATATTGTTTGGTGTCATTTGACACATGTGTAGACTTCAAAGGTGAAATTATTTGTAATTTCACAAAAGGCAGATTCATCAAAAAGTATCTGAATATGACATTTTAACAAATTCCAAGTTTTTCCAACAAATTCTTTAAATGATTGTTTTTGGCAATCATTTTGGGGACTTGACTTGATATTAACCAGATTTGTGAAGGGTTGGAATGTTTTCATTTAAAATGGTACATTGAAAGTTTCAGTAACAAAGTTGTGTATAGGGCAATATTTTAAATGTTTGGAATGTGGAGTGAATGTAATAACATTAAACACAGTTTGTTTATAATATACAGTTAGAACTACCACTTTTTTATAATATGTGTATATATATATATATATATATATATATATATATATATATATATATATATATATATATATATATATATATATATATATATGTATATATATATATATATATATATATATATATATATATATGTATATATATATATATATATATATATATATATGTATATATATATATATATATATATGTATATATATATATATATGTATATATATGTATATATATATATATGTATATATATATATATATATATATATATATATATATATATATATATATATATATATATATATACATACATTTCTAATATAGTAGAACTAATTCTTAAGTTAGTGAACAGAGTTAACCCTACTTTACACCTTTTGACCAACAGGAGGCAATGTCTAGAAACTATCTAGGGTCCCTCCTGGCATTCAGTATGTAGTCATGCAACAAAAGGGAATTTATTGCACTGCAATTTTTTCAATGTTTCCCAACCTCATTTCTGGAGGCACATTGTTGAATCCAGGTATGTTTACCTGGGGTTTGCCCCTTTGCTCAAGGCCACAAACCCTTTGGGGTTTGACCCTGCAACCTTTACCAGCTTATGTCAATTCAGTAGAATTTCTGACAGGGCCGTTCTTCAGGTTCTTAAGGCGTTCTTAAGGCCCCGTGCTTAAGGGGGCCCTGCAGTGAATGGACTGAGGAGAATGGACCATGCTTGAGATGGCCCTGATTTCTGACATACTTTTGGTGCTTTTATTAGCAAGCTGTTTTAAAAACACTTAATTTGAATCCATCCTGACTTTGGTCAGGGTCTTCTTTGATTACCTGATTTAATTTGGTGAGGTTCAGAGAACCTTTGTAGTAGAAATTAACACAGAAATTTGCAATATTTTTTGAAGAGTTTTAAAATAGGCGATGGACCATAATCAATAGAACAACTGTAATAACTGAACTCTGCATGCCTCTGGGGATCTAAAGCAGAAGCAGAAGCTTCCCCATACGGTCACCTTTCACTCTAGAACTGCATTCCCCACAATCCTTGTCTATCACTGTTCATTGCACTCAGCTGTTTCCTGTCATCATTGATTATCGCACGCAGCTGTTTTCACTCACCCTGTTAGAATCTGTGTATTTATACCCTGTCTGTTCAGTCAGTGACCCCTGCCTGGATGACTATGAGTTTGGATCACCCTTTAATTAAAACTACTGCATTTGGATTCTCTGCTTGCTGTGTGTGATTTGTGACATATGGACTCCATCACACTGAATCCAGCGGTATGTTTTGTAACATCTCTTTCCCAGTCACCGAGCGCGAGAGAAGGGAGTTTTTAAGGGGATCCGATTGTCGAAGTTTTGTCGGACCCAGTGGAGCTGAGAGATGGTTCACATTCCGTCTGCCCATCAAGAGACTGTTCACGTCCTGTCTGCCCAGTCAGACACTGTTCACGTCACGTCTGCTCAGCCAGAGACTGTTCACGCCACGTCTACCGGGTCAGAAACGGATCAGGAGATGCCCATTCACGTGGCCATGGATGGACTATTTGGAGCATCTGATTCGGATCCTGGACATGCCTGTGCTTGCTGTTCCAGAGCCGGAGACAGTGTCCGCTGTTCCTGAGCCGGTGTCCCGCTGTTCCTGAGTCTGAGCCGGTGTCCGCTGTTCCTGAGCCAGAGACAGTTTAGGAGATACCCATTCTCACAGCCGGGGAATACCCAACAACTATCTGGAGCATCTGGCACGGATCCTGGATAGACTCTTCAGACCTTTTGTGTCCCTGGTTCCAGAGCCGGAGCCAGTGCCTGTTCCAGAGCTGGAGCCAGAGCCTGTTCCTTAGCCGGAGCCACTGCCTGTTCCTGATCTGGAGCCAGCGTCTGTTTCTGTGTTTGTGTCTGTCCTTGTGGCCATTACTGTTCTAGTGGCTGTTCTTGAGCCGGTGTCTGCTGTTCCTGAGCCAGTGTCTGCTGTTCCTGAGCCAGAGCCAGTGTCTGTTCCAGAGCCAGTGCCTGTTCCAGTGCCGGAGCCAGTGCCTGTATCTGTTCCAGTGCTGGAGCCAGTGCCTGTTTCTGCTCAAGTGCCAGTGTCTGTTTCAGAGCTGGAGCCAGTGCCAGTGTCTGTTCCAGAGCCGGAGCCAGTGTCTCGGGATTGGGGGGTGGTTATGTCAGTGTCTGATTTGTGTTTCCCCGGGTGTCCACTAGATGCTGAGATTTCGTTTTTTTTTTTTTTTAGAATAGTGAAGCCACACTTTGGACCGCCGACGTAAGCTTCTCATGTTCGACTTGACGCGGCTATGCCAACACTTCCGGTAGACGTTGGTGTTGTTCAGCGGTTTCTTCTTCCGGTCGATGGACTGTGAATATCAAACCTAGGAATCGAAATTTTAACTTTTGAACGATTCCGAGGAAAAAGCGAAAAGTTAGTCCCGGTTTCAAGTCGAATACTCGATTCTCGATACCCAACCCTAACAGTAACCCAATAAATCATTGGCAGAACTACTTAAACATTTATTCATTTTGAAAAATGCTATGAAATAAATGCAGTGTATTTGAGTCTGTGTGTAAGCAGCCTCCTTATTTTGTCTAATTCTAATGTTTTTATATATTAGCAGTTACGGCAGGTAATTGTTGATTTTTTTTATTTATTTTTTTTCATTTAGGATTTTAGTCTTATTATGTTTGACTATGGGATTTGATTATGAAAGGTGTAGATCAATTTTAAAATGCTATGTGATTCCTGAGCAGTCTTTAGTTTTTTTCATGCTAGAAAATTATTGTTTTTAATTGACAACTTTCCATATTGAAATTGTTGATTTCATGCAAGGTGCAAATGACATAAGAAAAAGACCAACATATGCACTGTTAGACCAGTTTATTTGCTTTTTATCACTCTGATGTCGATAGCTTTTGCTCAAGAGCTCTTTTGAGACACAATCTGGCTGGTAGCCTGGGAAGATGTGCTGACCACTTTGCCGTCCACCACCTCTTCCACAATGGTTACCACTTTGCGTGTAGTTGAGGTTTTGCTCGTGCTCGTGCTTGAGGTACTGCAGACATGGAAAATAAAGAATATTAAATAAATAATTTAAACATTACTGTTTAGTCTAAATGCTTTTTTAAAGATATTTTGTGTTGAAGTTGTGTCTCACCTAACAGCCTCTCCGTCCAGGAGTCTCCTGTACTCTGCGATCTCCATCTCCAGTCTGGTCTTGATGTCCAGAAGCGTCTGATACTCCTGTCTTTGACGTTCCAGATCGGCACAGAAGTTGCACCAGTTGCTGTTCCTGGCTTGTCACCTGGAACTGGTAGCCAGACAACATGGCAGAATAGCGGGCCTGTGTTTCTTCCAAAGTGCCTTCCAATGACGATTTCTGTCGGGAGAAAGTCATTGTTGTCTACATTGTGATGATAACAAAATACTTTACAAGATTCCTCTTTTTGTCGGTGCTTGCTTACCATGCTGAGTTGTGATTGTAACTCTATTTGAAGACTCTGGAGTGTGCGTTTAAGCTCAGTGAATTCTGATCTGGATGTTTGGAGAGTTTCTGTGCTTTCAACAACTTTTTTCTGGATAACTTCGCTCTATAAAAGGCAGTCCATAAGAAAGCAGTCAGATATGTTTTTTGTTGGTTTTGATTACAATCCCTCTTTGCAAATTAACAGATTAAATCTGATTTTACCTGGGCCTGGAACCAAGTCTCAAGTTCTTTGCGGTTCTTGGCAACAACTGCCTCGTAGTGCTCACGGATTTCAGCCATGATCATTGACAGGCCATCCTCTTTTGCTGGGCCAACCTCTACTTTGACCTGTCCACTCATCTGCTGGGCACGTACTGCCAAGAGTTCCTAAAGATGCAATATCAAACAATTGATCAATTGCTTCATTTAAAGGAATCACTTATTTATCAAAGAGTGTGTAAACCAATCACCAACGTACCTCTTCGTGGTCCTTCTTAAGGTAGATCAGCTCTTCTCTCAGCCCCTCAATCTGCATCTCCAGATCAGATCTGGACATTGTCAGCTCATCCAGCACCCTTCTCAGCCCAGCAATATCTGCCTCTACTGACTGCCTCATGCACAGCTCAGTCTCATATCTGCACAATTATATCAATATAAATGTCTTGGGTTTGTTCTAGATGTTGGAAGTGCTTTTTATTTTTTCAGTCTTTTAAGTAATGGACTTACTTGACTGCAAAGTCCTCTTCAGCCAGCTTGGCATTGTCAATGCTGAGGTAGATGCCTCTATTAACACGGGTCGCATCCCTGGATCTTCGGGGGGACAGAACGTAAATATATAAAAGTCCAATTTTACGCAAGTACTGAAGAAATGCAATGCAAACACATGCTTTAATATATTCTTTGCAGACAAAGAATGGTGGAAT
Source organism: Hybognathus amarus (assembly GCA_030378365.1). NCBI lineage: Eukaryota > Metazoa > Chordata > Actinopteri > Cypriniformes > Leuciscidae > Hybognathus > Hybognathus amarus. Next base: position 121,750 of record JAQIUQ010001685.1, on the reverse strand, counting down.
ATTGGTAATTCGTGATGATTGGTTAATTAATTGTCTTGAGTAATTATATTCTGCAGTTATGTCACGTACCTTGGCCTGAAGGCCATTGATAGTAGCGTAATAGGCACTGTAGTCCTGAGATGAGGGAGTGGCCTTGGTCTCCAGGAACTGGCGGATCTTCAGCTCAAGATCAGCATTGGCCTTCTCAAGGGTGCGCACCTTCTCCAGGTAGGAGGCCAGACGGTCATTGAGGTTTTGCATGGTGGCTTTCTCATTTGCAGACACATCAATGGCATCAGCCAGGTTGAAACCAGCACCACCTCCAAAACCAGCACCTACAGCAGAGTTGGAACGAGAAGCAGAGGCACTGGAGATACGGACACCAGTTCCACCTGCTCCTCCATACACACTACCGGCACGCATTGACGAGACACGAACAGCTCCGCCACTAGAGACAGATAAGCGAGAATATCCTCCTGAGGACATGTAGCTGCGGGTGGATGAAGAAGAAGACATCATTTTGAAGGAGGCTTGCTGTCGTTGTCTGCTCTGACTGGTGAAGGAACGAGCGGATGAGTGAGGAGAAGATGACCCTTATTCCTTTTATGTGGACAAATGGGGGAGGGAGGGACTGTTAAGATTGCCTTAGGTGGTTGAGAGCCATTAAACCATTTCCCAGTTACCGAAGGTGTGACTGATGACAGGTTTGAGTGGTATGTTATCATTTCCTTAGAAAAACATTTTGGAGGTTTCAAAATGTTTTTCCTTTGAAAAACATTTTACAGTTTCAGCCATCAGTCCTTGTCATTGGTTATGTATTTGGCTTGTACAGCACTTCAGTCAGTCCTGTGGCTGTTTTAATTTGCTTTATAAATAAAAAAAACTGAACTAAACATAGTTTTAGTTTTTAGAAGAAAGTCGTTTTTTTTAGAACATGAACTAAAAGAAAGTAGGCTAAAAATAATATTTCTGGCTAGTTTATTTTAGCTTTTTTGTAATACATCACACTTTCACCCAAACTGAATAATTAAAAACAAGTTTAAATGAGTAGCCTAAATCTTCAATAAATATTTTTGAGTCTTCATTTTCTTTTTTGCCTACTCGTAAAACTTCAAGTAATACCCATAGACTCTCTGAAGAACAGTTTTGAGGCTGCTTATGGGGGGTATGGGTGGCGCCATACTGGAAAATCTTGAAAAATACCAAATACAAATGTTCAGAAAGGATACAGAGGTGGTATGATGTGTTGTGTCAGATCATGGCTGAGATGTCAAATTCCACTTGCACAGCCCGTTATCAGCTGTCAATCAAAGTTAACCGCCCTTATTAGTCATACATTTTATATCTAAATACGATCTAAACTAACGAGTGCGAAAAAATTCACCCCCCTCTCAGTTGTCAGGCATGCGTAACATATTGAAGATTACAATAAAAGTCCATGGGACCAACCTGTAAAAACATGAATTTGTGCTGTGAAAACGGACATTTTAACATGGGATCTGTGGATATTTGCTCCTTTTTGGGACCTCCCTGTAGCGGATTTTCCCTGTACCCGGGTAGGCTTCATTTTTCAGATTAGAATGTTGCCGCTTAGATAATAGCCTGGGCTTTTATTTTCCCAAATTGCACCAGCTTGTGTTTAAGACAGGCATCTATATGTTGAGATGTTGTTCATTGAGTCTATAATCTCCAAAAATCTCCCAATGCTGCATGTGAAACTACGGTCTTACAAACTTTTACTATCGTGTCAAACTGTTTTGACAATGCTTAATTTGAATCCATCCTAACTTTGGTCAGGGTCTTCTTTTGATTACCTGTTTTAATTTGGTGATTATCAGAGAAACTTTGTAGTAGAAATTAACACAGAAAATATATATTTTGAAGAGTTTCAAAATAGGCATTGGACAATACAGTTACCAACAGCTGAACAATTGTAATAATTGAACTCTGCATGCCTAGAAGCATGATTTAGAGTAGACGCCCTGAGCAGAGTGGCAGAACTACTAAAACATTTATTCATCTTGAAAAATGCTATGAAATAAATTCAGTGTATTTGAGTCTGTGAGTAAGCAGCCTCCTTATTTTGTCTAATTCTAATATTTTTATATATTAGCAGTTACGGCTGGTAATGGTTGATTTAAATTTAAAGACTTCAGCCTTATTATGTTTGACTATATATGGGATTTGATTATGAAAGTTGTAGATCAATTTTAAAACAGCTATGTGATTCCTGAGCAGTCTTTAGTTGTTGTTTTTTCATTCTAGAAAATTATTGTTTTTAATTGACAACTTTCCATATTTGTTCAATTTAAGAGTTGATTTCATGCAAGGTGCAAATGACAGAAGAAAAAGACAATCATGCACAGTTAGACCAGTTTATTTGCTTTTTATCACTTTGATGTAGATAGCTTTTGCTCAAGAGCTCTTTTGAGACACAATCTGGCTGGTAGCCTGGGAAGATGTGCTGACCACTTTGCCGTCCACCACCTCTTCCACAATGGTTACCACTTTGCGTGTAGTTGAGGTTTTGCTCGTGCTTAGTGCTTGAGGTACTGCAGACATGGAAAATAAAGAATATTAAATAAATAATTTAAACATTACTGTTTAGTCTAAATGCTTTTTTAAAGATATTTTGTGTTGAAGTTGTGTCTCACCTAACAGCCTCTCCGTCCAGGAGTCTCCTGTACTCTGCGATCTCCATCTCCAGTCTGGTCTTGATGTCCAGAAGCGTCTGATACTCCTGTCTTTGACGTTCCAGATCGGCACGAAGTTGCACCAGTTGCTGTTCCTGGCTTGTCACCTGGAACTGGTAGCCAGACAACATGGCAGAATAGCGGGCCTGTGTTTCTTCCAAAGTGCCTTCCAATGACGATTTCTGTCGGGAGAAAGTCATTGTTGTCTACATTGTGATGATAACAAAATACTTTACAAGATTCCTCTTTTTGTCGGTGCTTGCTTACCATGCTGAGTTGTGATTGTAATTCTATTTGAAGACTCTGGAGTGTGCGTTTAAGCTCAGTGAATTCTGATCTGGATGTTTGGAGAGTTTCTGTGCTTTCAACAACTTCTTTCTGGATAGATTCGCTCTATAAGAGGCAGTCCATAAGAAAGCAGTCAGATATGTCTTTTATTGGTTTTGATTACAATCCCTCTTTGTAAATGAACAAATTAAATCTGATTTTACCTTGGCATGGAACCAAGCCTCAAGTTCTTTGCGGTTCTTGGATGCAACTGCCTCGTAGTGCTCACGGATTTCAGCCATGATCTTTGTCAGGTCTTCCTGTGCTGGTGCGTCAATCTCCACATTGACCTGTCCAGTCATCTGCGGCACGTGCTGCCAAGAGTTCCTAAAGATGCGATATCAAACCACTGAGCATTTGCATCATTTAAAGGAATCACTTATTTATCAAAGAGTGTGTGAACCAATCACCAACTTACCTCCTCGTGGTTCTTCCTAAGGTCAGATCAGCTCTTCTCTCAGGCCCTCAATCTGCATCTCCAGATCAGATCTGGCCATTGTCAGCTCATCCAGCACCCTTCTCAACCCAGCAATATCTGCCTCTACTGACTGCCTCATGCTCAGCTCAGTCTCATATCTGCACAATTATATCGAATATTAATGTCTTGGGTTTGTTCTAGATGTTGGAAGTTCTTTTTATTTTTTCAGTCTTTTAAGTAATGGACTTACTTGACTCTGAAGTCCTCTGCAGCCAGCTTGGCATTGTCAATGCTGAGGTAGATGCCTCCATTAACACAAGTCGCATCCTGGATCTTCAGGGGACAGAACGAAAATATATAAAAAGTCAAATTTGAATCACTTTTACGCAAGTACTGCAGAAATGCAATGCAATCACATGCTTTTGTCAGACAAAGAATGGTGGAATATTGGTAATTGGTTAATTTTTGTCTAAGGTGGTTTGATTGTCTTCTTGAGGAATTATATTCTGTAGTTATGTCACGTACCTTGGCCTGAAGGCCATTGATAGTGGCGTAATAGGCACTGTAGTCCCGAGATGAGGGAGTGGCCTTGCTCTCCAGGAACTGGCGGATCTTCAGCTCAAGATCAGCATTGGCCTTCTCAAGGGTGCGTGCCTTCTCCAGGTAGGAGGCCAGACGGTCATTGAGGTTTTGCATGGTGGCTTTCTCATTTGCAGACACATCAATGGCATCAGCCAGGTTGAAACCAGCACCACCTCCAAAACCAGCACCTCCTGCAGAGAAGGAACGAGAAGCAGAGGCACTGGAGATACGGACACCAGTTCCACCTGCTCCTCCGTACACACTACCGGCACGCATTGATGAGACACGAACAGCTCCTGAGGACATGAAGCTGCGAGGTGGATGAAGAAGAAGACATCATTTTGAAGGAGGCTTGCTGTCGTTGTCTGCTCTGACTGGTGAAGGAACAAGACGGATGAGTGAGGAGAAGACGACCCTTATTCCTTTTATGTGGACAAATGGGGGAGGGAGGGACTGTTAAGATTGCCTTAGGTGGTTGAGAGTGAAACCATTTCCCAGTTACCCAAGGCAGCAGGTGTGGCTAATAACAGGTTTGAATGGTATGTTATTATTTAGTTTCACATTTCCTTAGAAAATAACATTTTGGAGGTTATGAAAGTTTCAGTTGTCAGTCCTTGTCCTTTGTTATTTGACTTGTACAGCTCTTCGGTCAGTCCTGTGGCTGTTTTGAATTAGTTTTATAGATAAAAGAACTAAACTGAACTGAACTTGTCAATCTGCACATTTATGTGCTTTTATGTTCTGTTTCTTTTCATCTCTGCAAAATATATTTTAACTTGTTACGTAAAGGGATAGTGTATCCAAAAAATGGAATTCTGTCATTAATTATTCACCCTCGTGTCATTCCAATTCCGTAATACTTTCGTTTATTTGTGAAACACAAATTAAGATATGTTTTGATGAAATTTGAGCCATTTCTGTCCCTCTAGTCTAGACAGATACACAACTACCACTGACGCTTTAAATGAACAGATTTAATTTAGGCTTTTATTCACGTTTAAACATTGATCAGTGAACAAACAGAAGCACAAGAACTTGCAGTAGCTCGAACGTGCACGAGATAAACCTCATTGGTTCTTGCTGAAGCTGAAACGTGCTGCGTTACACGAGGATGAACCTCATTGGTTCTTGTTGAAGCTCAAACGTGATGCGTAACACAAGGATGAACCTCATTGGTTCTTGTTGAAGCTCAAACGTGATGCGTAACACAAGGATGAACCTCATTGGTTCTTGTTGAAGCGCAACGTGATGCGTAACACAAGGATGATCCTCATTGGTTCTTGCTGAAGCTCAAACGTGCTGCGTAACACGAGGATGAACCTCATTGGTCCTTGTTGAAGCTCAAACGTGCTCCGTAACATGAGAATGAACCTCATTGGTTCTCACACATCAAGCGAACATGCTTGAGTTTCCTTTTACCATTACTGATATGCGAGCTGATGAATATTTATATGTGAACAAATTCCTAAATTAAATCTGTTCATCATATAAAGCAATCAGGTCTCTTCAGATCATTTTGGACTGAACCGCTCAATTCATATGGATTGGTTACAATCTCTTTAAGAACTTTCTTGAAGCATCAAAATGTTTGTTGCCTAGACATTTTCAGACAGGAATGTTGTTTCTGGGTCAACAAAATATGTTGATCCAGGAACATGTATTTCTGGAAAAACCATGGTGACTGTCTATGAGATTTCATCTGTGTTTCGAAGATAAACGAAAGTCGAAAGTTCGGAACGGCATGAGGGGGAGCAGTGAATTACAGAATGGTTTCACTTTATTTTGATGGTTCCTTTAACATATTCTGTTAACTAAGTAACGTTGCACCAACATGTCTACTAACTCTCATTAGAGTTAACTCGTATTAATAGACGGGTTAGGGATAGATTAAGTTGACATGTAGTTGCAAAGTTACATATAGTCAGTAGAGTGTCCGTTGGAGGAGCATCACAATAAAGAGTTAAGAGATATTAAGCAAACAGTCTGTTATTACTCTGAAGAGAGTTAGTTGACATGCAGTTGCAAGGTTACTTATAGTCAACAGCACGTTCAAAAAGGACCATCAAAATAAAGTGTTACCCAGAATTTTAATTTTGGGTGAACTAACCATTTAATGGGCAGTGGTGTTAGTACTCAAATACATTATGGCATTTGTTTTTTACAATTCTGAAATCAAGAGATTTTAAAATGACTAGATTGTTAGATTTATTAGATGCACCTTTTTCAATTAAAAATTACATTAAATTTAAAACCGTAGAAAAGTTCTTAGCACTTGTCACACATTACACTGAAACCTTCCTTATCTCTCCATCATTTCAACACCTCATCCAGATCCCGCACCTCAGGCAAGATAAACCGGTTTTATCCACTGAATGTGTCAAGTCTCAACATTTTTCAAAAGGTTTTCAAAGTTCAACAAGTACATGAAGCCCTTTTGAGATTCTGAAGTGTTCAGCTCTCATATTTGTCCACTCCAGAGCAGATCATTTATTTAGAGTATAGTATAAGGTACGATGACAGTACATCAAACCCTTTTCATATGAAGTTTATTAGATTCATTACAGAGTGGGCCTCTGTAATTTTTATCTCTGTTCTTGCAAAATGCATTGATTAGATTAGGTTTAATATTTCTTTTTATATCCAATAAGAAGATTGAAGTCAAAAGTAATTATCACCCTTCAGTCTATAAACCCACTGGGCAAATTCTTCAAATGACCAGCTAAATGACAGAAGCAGACAAGGAAGTGTTCATGTTGGTTGTGAGGTTGAATGTGCCAGGTAATGGAATAGCATTTTAACAATCAGAAGATAGCTAAAAGATGTATTATAAAATATAGGAATTCTTGTGTCAACTTAAGGGTAGCAGGGTTATGGCTAGTTGCATGTGATGGTATCATGTTATAGCTGTCAAACCTGAAGAACACCATAGATTTTCAAAAGCGAACTAGATGTGAAGTTGATAACTGATGAAAGATAAGTATAAGTCACTACAATGCAGCAAATGCTTGCAAGTCTGTACAATATTGTTGTACCTCTGACGTGTTACGTTACGGCAAGATCAGATAGTTTGCTGGAAATGACAGTGTGCAGCATTCAGGATTGAGTAACTTCGTTCTGCCGCCAGGAGTCACTCATTTTCTGAACTTGTAATGAAAATGAAACCAATTGTGATGTCATTATTTCCACTGTGAGCTTAAAATGTTGGACTGAACTAAAAACGCTTAAAAAGCTGTCTGATTGCATCTCAGTCACTGAAATGGCAGTGAATGCAGCCTCTGAAGTACAAACTGGATGCTGCCGTCATTTTTGGAGACATTTTTGGGCCATTATATGTTTGTTTGGTCATTTTAAATGTTGCTTGGAAGAGTTCTTCTTTCACCAGAATTCAGTAAATGGCCCATAACAGAGAAACATACCTTCAGTACATAGTGGTGTAATTACAGCATCTACCAGCAGGGGATAATTAACTTCACCTCTGCGGGACAGAATTTAAAGGAGCTATATTTAGAATTCAGAAACCCTTGTTATTAGGGACAAGTGAAGAAGTCAAGTGAACTGCAGCTTATTGCTTGAGATGTTGAAAAAGAAGTTACTTTGCAGCAATATACTGTTAACAAACATCAAGACGCTGTCAGTGCTGCTGTGAGCTACGTTTAGATGAATATGCCTTCTTCTCAATAACAAAATAAACATGCCAAAAATGACAGTGAGAAAACAGCAGTTAAGAAAGCATCTGATCCTATATGTGTTGAGAAGCTGCATTGCTTTGTGTTTACTAAATGGAAGTGTAATGTGAAATTGAACCACTAGAGGTCCCTAGAGGGCTCATTAAAGATGAGAGAAAGTGCATTAGAAAAAAAATGAAGATTATAAATTCAAGTTGAGATATAGGCCAATGCCATCTCTTCTGTGCTTTATTGATGCCTAATAACCCAAATAGCGATGTGGATATGTTTGCTCCAGCGCCGCAATTTACCGGCATCATATTGACCGATGAGGAAATTAAAATTACGCTTATGATAGTTTATGGAGTACATTTGAGACTGTTTGTATACATATATGTAAATGATTATGTGAAACTATAGTTTGAATTATTCCCTTCTTTGCATGACACATTGACATTACATTAGGCCAACAGACTAGGTCTTTCGGTATAACCCTGAACATTGTATAAGCATTCGTTTCATGCGTCATTGAATGGAAGAGAGGCTCTCGAGGAGCGCGTAAACATTGCGTCTTTTGATTTTCCTGGCAAGACCATCCCGAGTCCTTCACATAAAAATCATTCTAGGCTTTCACAACCTAGAAAGTCGGGGAAGGCCTCGTTTTTTAAGTTTTGTTACAAGCTATTCACACATTGGCAATAAAAGCGACTAATACATGAGATTTCTTACACACAGCCCCAAAATTTTTTATTATTTGCAATTACCTATTGTTCTTCCTTTTGTAGCCATCGCATATCGTGTGTAATATTCCCAAATAAACAAAACTCGAGGAAAGCATCTTCAAAACCCACTGTGGCAGAAGAAGAGACCTACGTATTATGGATTGGATCCAGGACGCTGGTCCCACACAGAGGTCAGTGTCCAGCAGACAGTGAACTGATAAATGAGAATCTGATATTGATGTTAAAATGTTCAATGTGTTATGTAATGAGTGCACATTAATTCACAGCTTCACTCTTTATAGCAGGCATCTGAATGTGACTGGCCACATCCACCCACAGATCTATTCTTTTATGGCGTGAATCTGAACCCTGATTGAGTCCCTGCACAAATCTCGACAAAAGCATTCTCAAGATCATACACCTCTCCCAAGATGTTAAATAAATCAGTGGGGCTACAAAAAAGGTAAGCCTCATCTTTACAATGCCAAAGGTTGTTTTTGTCCCAATGGTCAAGCTATGATGGTCATATCTACAGTTTACCTGTCGGTCAGTATCTCATTGGATTCAAATTAAAATTTCTCAATGTTAGACTGTTAAAACCCATTGATCTTTCAGTATAAGACCTACCTGCACTTTTTTTTGTTAACCTTGTCTACCTCTAAAGGATTCATATTAATTATGGGGTACATCAGTGTATACTGTAAGTGCACTGCCCTGGTGACAAGCTGCTTTAGCTCTAAAGGCACAGTTTTTGCTAATATTTTTCTATAAAATATTATTGGTAGGCAGAGTATTAAAACAAAAACCATACAATTCATTCCTAGGGCGTCATGGGCTTTGTTCGGTTATGGTAGGTTTAGTTCTGGGGTAGGTTTAGACCACTAGGTGCCTTCTGGCCCATATACATTTGCGTCTCATATTGACACTAAAGGGTGCCATGTGCGTTGGATGTAGACGAAATGTCAAAAGCGTCAGTATATGACGCCTTGGGATGGATTTGCAGACTTTTGCACACATTTGTTTTAGTTGTTGTTTGTTTTTTATGCATGTACACTATTGTTCAAGATTGTTTTGCTCTTATGCTCACCAAGGCTGCATTTATTTAATCAAATACTGTGAAAACATTCATATTATGAAATATTACAATTTAAATTAACTTTCCCATTTTAGTCATTACTCCAGTCTTCAGAGTCACATAATCCTATTATGATCATTCTAATATGCTGATTTGCTGCTTAGAACATTTATTATTAATATCAATGTTTTAAATATTTTTTTGTGGAAACCATGATCATTTTATCAGGATTCTGTGATGAATAGAAAGCTCTAGAGAAAAGTATTTGTTTGTAATATTATAAATGTCTGCTGTCTTAGCTTATTTTAAAAAACAATTTCATCCTTTCATCATCAGACTAGAAAGTGTATTACTATTTTTTTTAATAAACCCAAACATTTTAATGTATGCTTGTATATTACATAAGTGTATATTTTTTAAATGTAACATAAAGAAAGGTTGCCTAATATTCCACATGAAGTTTTTGTAAAAGGCAAAAAATCATTTCTGGAGTATAAAATAAGACTGCAAACACATAAGCACATTTAGAGCACTTTATTGTTTTTCATCACTCTGAGTTAGGTTGTTTGATCTCAAGAGTTCCTGTGCTGGTTGTTCTTGTTTGAGATCTCACTTGGTTCTCGGTAACAGCCTGGGTTGAGGAGATCACTTTGCCGTCCTTAACCTCCTCTACAATGGTCACCACTTTGCGTGTAGTTGAAGTTGAGGTTTTGGTTGAGGACTGTGCAGTTTGAGTGCTTCTGAAGTTGGGGGAAAAACAGGGAAAAAAGTAGTCAGAATCATCTCAATCTCATTGTTACTGAGAAATCAGGGTGTGAATGTGCATTTTAGCATCTCACCCAGTAGCTTCTCCATCCAGGAGTCTTCTGTACTCTGCGATCTCCATCTCAAGTCTGGCCTTGATGTCCAGAAGCGTCCTATACTCTTGACCTTGACGCTCCAGATCGAGCAGAAGTGACATCAGCTGCTGTTCCATGCTGCTCACTTGCGATTGGTAGCCGGACAACATGGCAGAATAACGGGCCTGTGTTTCTTGCAAAGTGCCTTCCAATGACGATTTCTGTTGAGGGAAAAGTCATTATTCTAAGGGCTTTGTGCAAATTTCAAGACTGACCTGGTCATCCACTTACCATGCTGAGTTGTGATTGTAATTCGATTTGAAGACTCTGGAGTGTGCGTCTTAAGCTCATTGATTTCTGTTTTGGATGAATTAAGGTTTTCTGTGCTTTCAACGACGACTTTGTTGATTGATTCGCTCTGTGAAGAGACAATCCATAGAAGAGGAGTCAGATAAGATATTTGGTTTTGATTTGGTATTGGTTTCTTTTGGCAAATATAAATAGTCTGATTTTACCTGGGCCTGGAACCAGGCGTCGAGTTCTCTTCGGTTTTTAGCAGCAACACCCTCGTAGTGCTCACGGATTTCAGCCATAACCTTTGCCAGATCTTCTTGTGGTGCTGCGTCAACCTCTACGTTGACCTGTCCAGTCATCTGGCCACGTGCTGCCAAGAGTTCCTAAAGATGCAATATCAAACCATTGAGCATTTGCTTCATTTAAACGAGTGTTTAAAGAGTGTGTGAACCAATCCCCAACATACCTCCTCGTGGTTCTTCTTGAGGAAGATCAGCTCTTCTCTCAGCCCCTCAATCTGCATCTCCAGATCAGATCTGGCCATTGTCAGCTCATCCAGCACCCTTCTCAGCCCAGCAATATCTGCCTCTACTGACTGCCTCATGCTCAGCTCATTCTCATATCTGCAGATAAATTAAACCATGGTAAATCAATTGGACCCATTTGAGATGTTGATCGCTTTTCTCTTAGTCATGTGTGGACTTACTTGACTCTGAAGTCATCTGCAGCCAGCTTGGCATTGTCAATGCTGAGGTAGATGCCTCCATTAACACGAGTCGCTTCCTGGATCTTCAGGGGAAAACATATAGCCAAATTTAGATATCTCTGGAGAATTGTTAAACTATCTCTTATACAAAGTTCTCACAGATTTAAATGGTTATTTTGCACACACAAAAAATCACTTGTGTGTTCATTCATAAACTGCATATGACATCCTTTACTTAAGCACATTATTAGAATACAGGTAAGTTAACACAAGATAGTTATTTATTTACTAATAACTGTTTCAATTTTGTTCGTCTGACAATAGCACATACTTTGTTCTGGAGATCATTGATGGTGGCATAATAGGCACTGTAGTCCCGAGCAGAGGGGGACGTCTTGCTCTCCAGGAACTGGCGGATCTTCAGCTCAAGATCAGCATTGGCCTTCTCAAGGGTGCGCACCTTCTCCAGGTAGGAGGCCAGACGATCATTGAGGTTTTGCATGGTGGCTTTCTCATTTGCAGAAGCATCAATGCCATCACTGGCACCACCTCCGAAACCAGAACCACCACCAAAACCAGAACCACCACCGAAACCAGAACCACCTCCGAAACCAGAACCACCTCCATAGCCGCCACCACCTCCAGAAGAGAAGGAACGAGAAGCAGAGGCACTGGAGATACGGACACCAGATCCTCCAGCTCCCCCGTACACGCTGCCAGCACGCATGCTGCCAGCACGACCACCACCGGACATGGAGAACTGAGATCCTCCTCCCATGGAGAACTGAGATCCTCCTCCCATGGAACTACGTGCGTATGAGACAGACATGATTTCAGAGGAGGCTTGCTGTTCTGCTCTTTCACTGGAGAGAGTGTGAGAAGTGAGGAAAAGATGACCCCATGATTTTCTTTTATTTGGAAATAGAGGGAGGCAACCATAAGGATAGGCGTTTGGTTTAGCCAAAGAGGTGGAGTGAGAATCCAATGCCTCCCTCTTTAAAACAAACACAGGGTCACATGCACTCACACAGCCAACTGCAGGGTTTGCATGTGTTTAATAACAAGTTCTGGATTTATAGGATAGGCATTTTACCATAGTGTGCATACGTTTTTGATTTGAAGTCCAGTAGTTTAGCACAGTCTATCATGAGTTTATATTGTTTAGAAAATCACAAAATCAACTAACATTTTAGTTAACCTGTTTTGAACCTGAGGGGAAAATGGTTCTGCGAATACAAGAACTAGGAAAGTGAGAGTTTCTGTCCTCAGGGTGCCAATACTGAACCACACCCATAGTGCAAGCTGCAGCAAAGCTACAGTTATTATAAGATTATAAAACTAACAGAATGGTTCATATCTTTTTAATGGAAAATATGCTTTATCACATGTGTATAAAATAGAATGTTTTAATCTTTTTATTTATAGCTCTTAAAGATTAGCCATCAAAATCTCAAGTGATGCATTATGTTTGGATTAAATCATTATTTACACTATCCTTGTTAAATCCCAAAAATATGAAGATAAGCTTTAATGTTGTTGCCATGGTGACAAAAACAAAGAATAAGCAACCAGAACAAAAGGGAAGAATATTTAGCAAGCGTTATGGCCGTAAATTTGATGGCCTGATAGGAGAACAAGAAAGGCTTTTAATAATTAAGCTTCGTCTGATGGCAGGGAGTGTTTTATAGTAAAGAAATAAAGGTCAGATATAAAACCCATCACCATAAAGCTGACAAGAGACTGTGAGTGAGAAGAATAAAAATAATTTGTGATTCTTTGTGATGTTTGCTTGAGGCATTCATGATAACAACTTTGTCTTTAACAAAATTGCTTTATTTAAATATTGTGTAGTTCAGCTGTTTTACAAATAGGTTTTGAAATGTGGGTGAGATGTCTTGATGTGTTTTAGTTGGACTTCCGCTCCTGGCTCACATTATTTCAGTGTAAATGCCACACTTTCATGCTTTTTCTGCAGGACTATTTATATTTCACACTTGCTTACTGTAGACAAGCGATGTGTATTATGACCAAGGTTGTGTCCCTATGTAGGTGTAACTTCACAGATAGAATGAACTTATACTGAACTCAACTGTATGGCCAACAATTATAAAGGGTGGTTCTCTTCCTGAAGTTTTAGACGCTTGGTGTCAATAAAGTACAGGGAAGTGTCAGAAAAGTCAAACATTTGATGATATATCGTTTTATGGTATAGTCAAGGACAATTTACACCGCTCCTCTAGTGTGACAAATAGAGGAGTGTGAAGTTTAATGCCTAAAGTATGTGACAAATTAGGCCTGATGCTCCTGCTCCTAATTAAGTGCAAAATTGTAATTAGGTGCAAAATAACACTTTTGTAATTTGTCGTTCCAGTGATTCAAAGTAGAAACATCTGTGAAATTATATTAATTTATAAGTTATAATACATTGCACATTGTGAGTCATTGCAATTTGCTAATGCAATAAAAACATTTTCTTTTATTAAGTAATCCAAATATGTACTCCATTTGTCAAATGACAAAGACTTTTTTTAAAGGAAAATTGCTTTTGTATCTCTCAGAGCAGCATTTGTTGTTTTTTTTTCCTCCAAACAAAAGCATGCATTTTAATCTATGTTTTTCTCTTGCCTTTTGTTTAGATTTTCATTGCTTTGCTTTTGTGCTGCTCCCTTTATGAGCCTGAACTAGGAAAGCATTTGAGGACAAAGGGTGTGTCAGATCAATACAAAGTGCCGTGCAGGTTAGGTAACATCTAGAGACTGACAAGGGGACACATTCTTTCAATTTTCTCCCTTATGGTTTGACAAGTATACGCAAGTATGAGCCTCATAGAGAAACTGTGTTATATCAGTGGCATCCGCCCTCAGAAGTGATCTTGGGCAATTCTTTTGTTCTTCTGATAATTGCAAATAATGATAACTCAGGGAAAGTTTTGTGTTCCAACTGTTTGGTCCAAAAGTGCTTTGCTCCAAGCAGAATACATTATAGTTTTGCTGTCAGTTCTATCAATGTCTAAGGGTAATTTAAGTTTTTTAAATGTTGTAAATTACATAGTATATTTTTATACCTAAGAGCAGACATAGAGACATATGCAGAGTGGAATGCTAAACTTCTAAAATCTAATACCAGGGGCAAATTGTACGATTTTGGGTCCCAAAACGCCGTCCCAGACGACTTCTGTGGTCGTGGCTCCCAAATGGTAGTCCTACGTCGTACACTGAAAGAGGTTCGAAGACAGGGTCTTGCGACCAAAGATAGCCAGTGATGATTTTCTGACAGTGTCAGAAATTTAGCCTTATCATCTCACAGTATGTTTGCATAAATGCAACATGAAATGGCGTATTGATCAACGCGTCATGGCACTAAAAAGTCTTGGTTGTGTATGCAACCCTCGTTCCCTAGAGAAGGGAACAGAGACGTAGTCTGAATGGGATCATGCCAGGGAGCCAGTCATCTTTGACTACTATTGAAAAGAGCCAATGGAATTGCTGTACGTGATTTGCAGAGTCAGCCTTGGTCCAGCAATAGTGGTGAAGGGATAGTCGCAACCTAAGACGTTCACTGTTCGTACGCAGTCGACTGAATGGGATCACCACTGAAAACCCCACTAGTGCTGCCACCTTCCAGCTCCTAGAAAAAATCCTTCTGATCCCCCTGCATTATTTGAGGCGGAGATGGGACAGGGCTTAGGCCAGGGAAGTTACAGCTGTTCAACAAGACCACTAAGAAAGCACTCTCTTTCGTTGGAAAGGAATATGCTGCGGAAGCCACATCCTGCCCGTAGGGAGGTAACAGTGAAGAATACACATATGGACTGCACGGATGACCAGGCAGGACAGTATATGAAATGTCATTGGGGTGGCTCCAGCTTATGACAGGGGAAGACTGAACCAGACAGTGAGCCAAACTGTGAAAGAATACACATGTGATTGCTGTAGGGTTCACAACATATGGACCCAGCCTAAAACAGGTTCCACCAGTGCATACGAGTGATAGGCCTGGCTCCGGACGTTCCACCACGTCCATTGCCGAAGGATATGGAGGAACTCGTCAGGGTGCGGCTAATAAGGGATCACTGTTGGAGCAAGAATTGCACACGTAATCCAGTCCATAGGAGGGGAATGGCACAGCAAACCAACACTTTGAACCGGGTTTACAGTGAAATGGGCTACATGGGACACATAATCTAGTTCTCTAGCGAATGTGATGGGTGTCGCCTAGTCCCCAACTCTATTTAACATCTGTTCAGCAAGGCACTCTGTATCAACGCCTAGGAGGGAGCAATACTAGGAAAAATAGGAGGAGCTCACCACCCAGATGGGAACATGCATCATGGGAAAACTTTCTCACCAAGATGAAGGCAACCACATGTAGTGGGCCAACCTCTGCTTGGAAACAGCCTTCTCTTTCGCTGGTGTCCGTAACAGACAAGAGCTGGTCTGAGGTCCTGGCTTTGTGTTCTGAGCATGTATAACTGCAATAGAGCAGACGGACAGAGAAAAGCCAGGGTTGGGTCTGCCTCCTCTGGGGCAGCGCTTGCAGGCTCACCACCTGGTCCTGTAGGAGAGGTAGGAAACTTGGGCACATATCCAGGCCGGGGTCTCAGATGAGAGATAACTGGCCAGAATTCCAGACACGATTTGTTGACCGAAAATGCAAGTCCCTACCCTCTAGATAGAGACCAAGCAAGCAGGAGAACTGTTTCTCTAAAAACAGGTTTTTTGCAGACATGAGCACTGCTCAAAACTTAGATGTGACTAAAGTCACTAATTTTAGGAGCATATTTGCTCAACACCCAAGTGTGACGAAAGTCACTACCTTTTTTTCCATGAGCATCTTTGCTTAACACCTAGGTGTGATAAATATCACAAATCTTAGGAGCATATCAGCTCAACACCTAAGTGTGATGAATATCACAAAGCTTGTGCAGAAGCCGAGCAAAAGAAATCACAAGCCGAGTCTGATGGTATAGTTTGGGGCCATCTGGACCGGTTGGGAAGCGTTTTTGGTTTCCACGAACCGGGCCAGGGGACCACAGACATACCCGAAGTGGGGCAGCGAGGTGGAGGACAGGTCTGAGAAGGCCAGCGATGCATGAGAAGGTGGATGACCGGGTCCTCGAACAGCACCCTGCTGCCGTCCTCGCGAACAAGAGGGGGCTGAGGAGTCCAAGGCTTTACAGGGTCGCACACCACCAGACTTGCCCAGGCTTAGGACCCTGGAATAGAGAAATTTGCTCTTTTTTTGAAGTGTGGTTACCACTTGCCGATTTTTTTGGGAGCCAGCAGTGGAACAGACACACACAAATGAAGACTCCACCCGGCCCTCACCTGAGGGGAGGGAGTGGATTGGTGACCAACTCCATCCCTGAGCGACCCCCTCAGGAATACTTTCACCGCGCTTGCCACCTGGGTCCACACTATAAAGATAACGGCACAAAGAAACAAATTCTTTTCCAGCTAATAAATTATAAAAACAGCCAATCAGAATCCACCAGACTTTAAAGAGCTCTCAGAGCATTCAATGCCGCAGACAACAAAACTGCAGCGTGCATTTAATAAACAGAATGTTATTGCCAACTATCATTATTTACTTTACATTACATTTATTGATTTAGCAGACACTTTTATCCAAAGCGACTTACAAATGAGAACAATAGAAGCAGTAAAACTAACAGTCAGACAACAATACGTACACTGTAAAATAATTAGTGTTGGTTTAACTTAAAAAAAAGTTACCTGGTTGCCTTAACTTTAAAATTGAGTTAATATAATGAAGGAGATGGATTTAATAATCAGAAACTCAAAATATTATGTTATCTGAACCACATAAATTATCTAAGTTGATTTGACAAAAGAAAAAACAAATCTTTTTTTTACAGTGTAAGTGCTATAACCCCTCTCAGTTTAATTTTAGTGCGTTTTTTTTAAGTAAAAGAAGAGATTGTGATGTCACCTTAACTAAAATAAACAGTTTCTAATACATTTAAGCCTAAAATCTTTTTTGAAACATTTGTGTCAGTGTGTCTTAATGAGGCACTGAAAATACATTTCAGGAATTTGCAAACAAAGGCTTGTACGAACCTGTAAATCGTCTGCTAGCCCTCAACCAATAAAGATCTAGCCTTTTCACCTGATCCTTCTGAGCACAATGGGAGATTGTTGATTTATGTGGTTTTCAAATATTAATGGCAACATTAAAGGGAAAAGCTATATACTTGTCAAAAGGTTAATTAACACTCCTGCATGCAAGAAAACACCATATCATTTTTCAAAAAAGAGGTATGGGTGTGTTTCCGTAAAAAAAAAAAGTCAGTCCTTCAGTAATCTTAAACAAGTTTTGCTCATGAAAAGCTAGTAAGAATGTGGCCGGGCCAACAAGGATTTAGCTTTAAGTTTTACGGTTCTTTACATCTTCCGTCTTTCCCCCATGACATCTGGCTTTAAGGGAAAAACACTGAATTGCTTGATTTTAAATCTGAAGAATAAAGATCTGTTCATCTGTAACCCATTACATACGCCTTCAAGCATGCGAGGACAGAGGCACTTTAAACAGAGGTTTCAGTTTGCTTTAATTTTATTGGACTACCCAAACCCCACCCCACTCCACCCATCGAAGCTCACATTACTGCAGCGTACAAGCCCAAATCTGCAGTTTAACAGCTGCCTTTTCAAGAGTATTGGTATTTTACATATACTTGATTACTATAAACAAGCAAACTAATAATAATGACTAAGTTTGTGTCCTAAATGGGTAAATTGCCTTTCAGATCCAACCTTGTTTGTGATAGTATTGATCAGGATATTATAAGATGAGCCTAACCACAGCAGTTCGGTTTTGACTAAAAGGCCAATTCAAATGATCACTTCTGCAAATAATGTTAATTGATTCCAGACAGATTTATTTATTTTTGTTCTTTTGAGGATAGCAAATGTAACTAAAAAAATGTGAAAAAATGCATCTCAGATATCTATCACTTGTTTTATTGCTGAATTGGCTGTAATTGCATTATAAAAACAACTGATTGCTAATAATGGGACGCCTACACAATATACAAGAGTAAATTGCAGTGAACACACATTGAGAATGAATCAGAGCTTCTTGTGCTCAACTGGAAACGGGATTAAAAAAAGAAAATCTGGAAAGACACCTGTGAGAACATTTTTGGCATTCGTTCATAACTCTTTTATTCAGTAGACAGTTGAGTCATAACTGAATCATTTGTTTACTGTAATGGGATTTTGTCTGAAACAAAGTGCTTGTTTTTACAAGCGGAAACCTTTGTGAATCTCTGCATATACCAACGTTTTGTTAAACCATGCAATTGGCTTGCATTTATAGTTGCCAATAATCCTCTGGGGCAGGACAATGCACACATTGTCCTTGTTTTTCTTGCTATGAATGTGGCCCGTAAACATCAGGTGAGGGTTTTCAGGGCTGAGGGTGTGTCAGATTGATTTGGAGCGCAGGTTAGCTAACACCCAGAGACCAGGGGACATATTCTTTTAATTCATTCTCCCTCAGGGTTTGGCAAGAAAACACAAATGAAAGCAGAAAAACTGCTATCTGTGAACTACGCCCTCCCATCAATCACTCTTCATTCACACACTCTGCGTACAAAAAATCTTGCGAAATGCTTTTAGGAAAATTATAGTAAAGCTTTTCAGGTTGCTGTGGTTTTGTATGAACTATGACTCTGCTTCCCAGATTTCAGTTTTTACCATTTCTTTTTTATGCTTGTGCCACGACAACTTTAGACTATATATTTAAATATAAGACAAAAATCGTAAAGCTCCACAGATTAGTCTGATATCTTAAAATAAACTAGAGTAATATTTTTAGAGCGTGTGACAGCTTATCTGAAAACAGTCAGTTGCCCTTTTAAGGTCTGTTGTTGGAATAGTTCTGCGAGTGCAGTCCAAAAGAGGAAAGCGAGCCAATTTCTCACACATGTGTCTAATATATTTCTTCTTGGCTTAAACCATCCAACTGCAAACTGTTGAGCTTCCATTTTAATTAGAATGATCTGTGGAATAATACTCGTGACTTTTCCACTGCTGTCTGAGTGTTGACTTATTTATAGTGTGTAGGCCTACACATGTCCAAATACTTTTTTGGCCCCTCTTACTTTTGTTCTGGTGGTTTAAAGCCATATTGCCCTATAAGGTGCTGTATAATCTCAGGGTTGCAGAAACCTGCCCTTGTCACAGTAGACTTGATGTGAAGAGCTAAAGGCAAAAAAATGCATGAACCAGAGGAATGTGTGAAGTTTAGTGAAAGAGACAAAACCAAAAACGTATATTATCTATATTAATCCACATTGCAGCTATGGAACAAAATGAATCAAATTGCTGATGAGCATGACAGAATCAAAAGCTTTACAATAAGTTTCAATCCTAGTTTGGTAATTTCAGCATTTACTAATACATTATTAAAATCAGAAGTTGCATTTGTTAACATCAATTGTGAAATAACTATGAATGACTGTATTTGCATTAACAAAGAATAATTAATACTGTAGCAAATGTATTGTTCATTGTTACTTCATGTTAGTTGCATTAACAAATGAGACCTAATTGTAGCCTACTGAATTCATCCCTGTTCACTGTTTCTTTATATTTTACCTAAATACTAAAGGTACAGTTTATATGCCTCATAATATATGCTAGAAAGTATGCTTTTTACCCTGAAGCAACATCATGCATGCAATTGAATGTTTAGTGTGCTGATTTGAATATAAGTACTTGTTCAGACAGAACCGTGGGCTGCAAAAAGCTTTTCAACACATTCTATTGTAACTACCCTACCTGACACACGACAAGCTCCAGTGCAAACAAAGGAACTTATATGAGTTAGGGTTCGTTTACACAACACCATTTCAACTAAAGCGTTAAAAAAAACTTTTTAATGGGTTTTGGCTGTGCATTTACACAACAGTGGTGTTTTGGGGAGCTGAAAACGCAAACTTTTGTTTGCGAAACTGTTATCGTCTCTGTCTAAACTACATTTACATATACTCATTTAGCTGACGCTTTTATCCAAAGCGACTTACAATTGTATATAATCATGACATTACACATGTTATAAATATGTAGGAAGTTTTATGCGTGTTTGACAACTGTCATTAAGTGTCATTCGCTTAATTATGACATTTTTTAATGCAAATATGACATTGTTTGAGATGCCTATGTTATGACACCTTGACATAAACCAATACATCATAACCTGCCAGAGTCTTTGTCATGACAAATTGACATTACTAAGACAACACAACCTGTCATAAACATGGCATAGCAAATTAATGATCAAACTTAAGAAACCACCTAGCTTTATTGGTTAACATTACAGTAAATGTTAAATGTTAAGCAAAGCTTTATAATCTCTTTCACTTTGTCTCTTCATGATTTGCATAACATTATAAAGAGAAATTAATATTTATTTGTAAAAAGACAAAACTTTGTAAACAGAGCAGCTTATGCCATCAAAGATGGCGCCTCCAGGGAGGTCACATGACATTAATTGGCCTGTGGGAACTGTGTATAGAGCATCACAATCCCGCCATAGCCGGTGCCAGAAGTAAAAAATTCGATACAGTTTCTCCATTGACATTTGCGATATAAGCCATAAAAACGTAATGGTAGACTTAAAACCAGCTACGGCTGTATTAAGCGATTGTGTATGTTCATTTAAACGCCAAAAGTTCATGGGGCACTATCCTTGTTTTAAGATAAATGCCTTTAATTCGCAATGAATTGGATTAGTACTTCATTACCCACAATCCTCAACAATCACACAGTGATGCATCTGATTGGTGGAAGTCGTGTCACGTGTCTAAAACACCGCGAAGGCACGTGAAGACTGAAGATCGCGTAATGGCGTAGGGCTAAGTTCATTGGTCGCACCTCAGAGACGCCCCCGCGCCATTGGATATGCAGTAGCCGTAGCACAGCCAATGAGTGAGCCAGATGCTAAATGTTTTAGCAGTGCAGCTGCAAATGCGTTTTACAAATAAGCTTCAGTAAATCGAGGAAAAGGAGTTTCCCTGCACATTCACTATATAAAATTCACTGGAGAAAAAAGTTCATGTGGCCGTCGTCAGATTTGGAAGTCACTCAAAAGGCTGTTTCACGGTGGCTTATGTCGACTTTATGGGAGGAGTAGTTCCTTTGCTCGGAAATGAAAATATGTACACAGGCTTGTACCCTTGACTTTTTTGGGATTTTCTCTTTGTTTTTTCGTTCGAAATGATATGTTGTATGCTCATGAGTTCAGCCGTAGCTGGTTATCCTCAGACATGCTCTAATACTCTTTAGATATGGATTTTACAAAACGTCAATGAGAGAAATGAATGGGAAATTTACTTCCGGCACCAACGCTCTCTCGGGCTGTGGGCGGGACTTTGATGCTCTATTGGCACAGTTTAAGTGACATCGCCAACTACTGGCCTGTCAGCATAATACAGCGCTTTTAGATCTTTTCACGGATCTGTGTGAACGGGATTGTTTTGACAATGTTGTCTTCTATACGTGTAAAAAACGTACCCGTTTTAGTATATTGTTAACGTCCCCTTCGTCTTCGGTGCATATCGTGGAATAATTCCCTCATCACTGACTTGAAATATGTTGCAGATGATTTATTGCTAAATTTTGCTCATGAAATCTGTGCTCCAGCTGGCTTGCATGTGAGATATTTGATATGCTGTAACCACAGCCCTCAGCCCATTGTGAACTTTCGTTCTAGAAGATTGCAGTGACTCGTTCTTGTTGAATCATACTTGAATTAATTTAAAAGCAGTTACACAACTACAAAAGTACATTGTGATCACATACACTGAAGTAGACCACACACACACATACATGCACATCGTAAAAATATTTTTTTGGCAAATGTTATATCCAACATATTTGTTTCAGAATTACAGTTTTCAGAGTTTCAATTCTGTTCTTCATCAGTAATTGTGACTGCAGGACATTTTACAGCAACTAATTTTTAAAATTTTAATGACTTGATTTAAGATGTGTGTATCCAAAGTCTTTTCCATTTTAACTCCTCAATTCTCTTCAAATCCTGCAAGCACAATCCCCGTCAGTTGGCTTTTTGTGACTTCTGACAATCTCAGCACATGA
The DNA here is from genome assembly GCA_030378365.1 of Hybognathus amarus. NCBI lineage: Eukaryota > Metazoa > Chordata > Actinopteri > Cypriniformes > Leuciscidae > Hybognathus > Hybognathus amarus. The sequence continues at coordinate 99,327 of JAQIUQ010001685.1, read as the reverse complement.
ATAGTTGCTTTGACAACAGTGTTTTGTTTCTAAAAATAACAAGCATCTCATTTGTAAAATGCTTGTGCGACTGAGAGCATTGCCATCGATATCATGAAAGTTTATATCTATAGCACGAATGTCATTTCTTGTGCTATTTATACGCCAAAAATAGTTTTTGCATGTATATCGTACGTTTTTTTGCGTGCATATGATACGCACTTTATGGCGTAATACCTAGGCTATGCGTAATACGCACGAACTCCCCACTCCCCTCCCCCCTAAACCTACCCAACCTACCCAGTTTTCAGTGTAGCATATGCACGCAAAAAAAAACAAAAACATTTATGGCTTAAAAATGCCACGACATTCGTGATATAGATACGCACTTTCATGAGACTTTCATGTTGGAATCACCCATATGTGCATAGCAACAGCATAGCAACACCAAACTTGAAGATTTCAGTATGTGGTCCGAGAGATTATTTATCTTGTTTACCATATTCATTTTTGTCTGAATGTTAAATGTGTTCAAGCATTACAAATCAGATTCTCTCTGTTGAGTTAATGTAAATCCATGATAGTCATCAGTTATTCTGAAGTGATCAGTGTCATGCTTTTTCTGATGAGTGTAGATACGAGTGACCATGTTGACCCTTCGTATCCTTTCTAAACAATATAGATTTTTTTTAAAGATGCAGAAACTCCTGTTGTGACCCTTATGTGCCAAATGCATGCTTTCTGACTGGTTAACACAAGCCCCTTTGACTCCAATGTTATCTTCATCACTTTGAAGAGCGGATGTCAAAAGATAATAAGCACACTTAGGGCAATGACCGTTTTTATACTTTGCATTCATGCCAGCTGGAAATTCAAAGCAATTAATCTGTCAACATCCACCGGAATCCACAACAACACCAGGGCGGCGGTTTGTGTAATTCTTCACACATATTCATGCAAAGATCCGCACAATGTCAAGCATGCAGATGCTGTCTTGCTGTGTAAATAACCGGACTCTCATTGAAACTCACAAGCAAACACACTTTAATCTGCTCCGACCAGTTCTACCCGTTACCAGTGCTGTCCATTCAGTTGCCTTAAGAGTGTCTGACGTGGAATTATATAAATAAGTAAAACCAAACTTTTGTCACTCATCAAAAAAAAAGAAAAAAAAGAATGTGAATATCTTAACCACACCTGTAATCATAATGTTGTCACGAAATAGAACGTTTTATTGGTGTGTGTCATCTTAGCCCACCTGATGCTGTTCAGTTGGTTTTCAGGTCATATTCCCTTATTGCATTGCTTTGACCACTGTATGCCATAAAAAGGATGAAAACACATTTTCACAAGTCATATTGGCATTATATGTTCTCCCATGTTGTTCCTAACCTGAACTGTTTTTAGTTTTTTTTTTCTGTAAAAAAGTTGCTGCCTTTGAGTTGCATCCAAGATGTACAATCAACTTGGATTTTTAAGTCATATCAACTTAAATTCAATTAAACTGACTTAAAATTAGTTGACTTATTTAAAAAAAAGTTGAAATTGCTTAACTTCTCAACAACTCAATTTTGATGAGTTAAAGCGATATAAAAACAAATGTTGTCATAACTTATAGATCATATATTTTTTGCTGTCTTAAAAAGGCATGGGGTCCCAAACAAAACTGACTTACACAGTGTACTTTCAAATAATGTCTTCAAAATAACAATCCCTTTAACACTGGCACAAATAGTCCAAAAAGTTATGCATACTCAAATCCTCTTGTAAAGAGTGTGACTATGTAGTTTTTTTAAATTGAGGTAAAACATCGTCAGCACAGCATGCTTCTACAATATGCTTTAAATATCTCTAATGCGTGTGGCGGTTTAAGACAAGCCCTGTCCGTGTAAATATGGTCTGACATAAGTACATGATTTATGAATTCATTAGGTCAAGTCAGGGCATTTTATTTGCACAGTGCTTTGCACAATCCATGTTGTTTTACAAGCAGCTTTACGGAAAATCGTTCCTTAATATCTTTAATATCTCGGTAAACAAGCCAAAGGTGACTGCGGCAAGGAAGAAAAACTCCTATTACTTTGGCAATCTGAGTGATGTTAGCAAAGTGCTTTAGCTTCACATGTGGATGCAGTGCAAAGTATACTAGTGTAAACATTTTTTAATGATTTGCAAACACTTACATTTGTATGCCAAGTATAAAACTGTAACTGTTTCTTTTAAACAGCAAGTTTTTCTGGATCAGGGCTTTGACAGTGCCATTGTAGGGCATTCTCCTTTTCATCTGGAGCCATTCCAATGAAAATCTGGCCTTGTGATACAAACTTGAGCAACATTTTCCAACACCCACTGAACTGTGTTTAAAAAGACTGCCTTCTCGTGAAAACAGCTCCGTAGCATAAAGAGATAGCCTCCAAATCTTTCTCTTCTTATCTGATTTATTGTCAAAATCCAGACAAAGGTATTTTTTTTAATTGATTTTTTATTACTAGCTCACTATGTCACTGCCTAACTCCTGGTTCTTGCACAAGACAGGCGTTTCGAGGGAGTGGTCCAGCTTCTGCTGGCTGATTATTGTCCCTGTGGTGCTGTCGATTGATCTACTCAAGTATTTCGCAATCCTGATTATGCTGTCTTTCTTATCTAACCCTGATTCATGTCATTAGCTCATGAGTATTGTGCTGCTCATGACCTGAATTGGGTGTGTCCGATTATTGAGACACCTCAAATGTGCAGAGCTGGAGGAAGCAGGATTGAGAAACACTGAAAGATTGGAATAAGTACTCTTTAACTCATTCATTTATTTTTATATTATATGCATGTTGATATGCACTTTTCAAAAAACAGAAAAGGTACTGTCGATTTTCTGCCAGGACATAATCTGTTAATGCTGTGTCATTCAAAATAAAATTCCAGTAGAAATATCTTTGTATTGTACATGATTTGTCCATTTATTTATTTTTTCGAGCCCGATCTCATTAAAGTTAGTATCTATGGCACGAATGTCATTTCTCGTGGCATTTATACGCCAGTTTTTGCGTGTATATGGCACGCGATTTTCGCGTACATATGATACGCACTATTTTGCGTATAATATGCACGAACTCCCCACCCCCTCCCCCAACCTAACCCAGGGTTTTTTAGTGCGTAGGCTACCATATACACGCAAAAAACATTTTTGGCGTATAAATGCCACGAGAAATCACACTCGTGGTAGGCTATAGATACCCATCTTTATGAGACTGTGTTGTTTTTTCAGACTGTTCTGTGCTACACTGAGAGAATTAGTTTCAGCCATTCACTGGCAAATGAAATATCACACAGTTCCCTTAATAGGTCTGTTGATCTAAAACTGCAGTGAAAGAAGTAAATATGATTTGAAGCATAAATTGATTCTGTCTTTTAATATATATGAAGAGTTCAGATGCAAAAGCCTCTAAATGCCATTTGAAATTTTCTTCTAAAATGATCATTTTTATCAAGCTTGTATATTTAAGTTCAGTAATTTCACTTAAATGGCAATGGAGATTACCTATTAATTGTCATTTAAGTGAAATTACTGAACTTAAATATACAAGCTTGATAAAAATGGTCATTTTAGAAGAAAATTTCAAATGGCATTTAGAGGCTTTTGCATCTAAACTCTTCATATATACACCATGGAAAATCACAAAAGAAATATCTAATGAAAATCTTGTGACTTTATCTTGTGCATAGGCTACCCATAAGTAAAGTACACCACCTAGAGGCCAAAACAAAATTAAAGAAAACATTTACCTCTGGACCACATACTTTGTACGTACAATTTTATTGCCACATGAAATTAAAATCCAGGAATTCCTCAATAAGGTCATTATAATGTGAACTAACTCAGTTTGGTATATTTGTATTAAAAGAGAGTGTGAATGCCTTGACAACTTATTGATTCAGTCACTACAAACTAAGTTTGAGAAGTATTCTTTGGCTTAAAAAAAACACCCAGATGACACGGAGATGTTGTCCCTCCCCACTTTCCCAAATGATAATGTAATTTAATAACATGCAACACTGTCATATAGTGCTACACAAGAATGGGCAACGTGAATCAAATAGTGCATTTGCTCCCCCTGCTGCTTACATTGTGTGGTTTTCTTTCTTTCCCTTTATACAATGAACTAGTTGCATCAAGATTTTTTTGTTTGGTTGGTTAGCATAGCTTCATTGGCATCTGCTGGTAGCCTACTGTAACTACCTTCTGCTTCTAAAAAAAAATGTTCTTGTCCATTTAGCTATAGCATATTCTGCTGAAATTGTCCATTCTTCAGATGTACTTTAATACTTTTTAATATATGCGATTTAATACTTGGGTTCTTTTGAATGAGTAAATCAGGGTAAGGTAAAACATCAAAGGCCTCCTTTATTTTTTCTTAAATGAAAGCGAGGCAGTGAGGGATAGTTTATTCAATGGGTGAACAGTTATGTTCATGCATTTCTATTTTCCCAAATCTGGATGACAAAAAAACTTTTCAATTGTATTGTTGAAATTACATAGCCTGGTTCAACCAGACTCTAGTACATTTGATTTGTACATAGGAAAATGAAATTAAGCGGAAGTGCGTAGGAGGGCGCAGCCAGGCTAGAAATTACATGCAAATGCAATAGGATCTTATAAAGGCATAGTTCACCCAAAAAATTTAAATTCTGTCATACTCATCCTCATGTCGTTCCAAACCCGTGAGACTTTAGATATTTTAAGAAAATCTGAGTGATTTCTATCCCTCCATACACAACCACCACTGACCCTTCAAAAAGTTCATAAAGAAATTGTAAAAGAAATGCATATGCGTAACATGAGAATGGACCTCATTGGTTGTCCCACCTCAAGCGAACATGCTTGAGCTTCTGTTTGATCCGATGCACTGTGTGTGATCATGTTTAGGCTAAAAGCCTAAATTCAATCTGTTCAACTGATAAAGTGACCGACTACTGAAAACTTTGACTAAACGCTCAATATGGATTAGTTTTACGATCTCTTTATGAAGTGTAAAATGCATAGAAATCACTCAGATTTCATTAAAAATATCTTCATTTGTGTTCCGAAGATGAGTCTTACGGGTTAGGAATGACATGAGGGTGAGTAGGCCAAATGACACTTAACCGTTTTTTCATATTAAACTATTGTTATTACCTTAACTGTTATTCCCTCAACTAAGAAGAGATGATACTCTCTCGTATCAGTGTGTGCACTCAATCAATATTTGATAGCACTTAAAGGGAAAGTTCACTTTCAAATTATTTTTTGATATGTTTTATCTTACCTCAAAGGCATCCAAGATGTAGGTGTCTTTGTTTCCGGAGTAGTTTAAAGTTTGATATTTTTAGGTCAAACCTTGTCTGTCAGTCATATAATGCAGGTCTATGGTCACCACCTCAAAGAGCATGCACGGAGAAGTCCAAATTAAACACGATTTAATGACTCGTAAATGTAAGTACACATTGATGGTCTAAGACACGAAACGAGCGGTTTGTGTGAGAAGACGAACAGTATTTATATTGTTTTTACCTCTTGTAACCACAGCCACGTTCAAGTGATCTGAAGGCGTGGGCGCTGACGATCTGTGGAAGCACCGGAAGTGATTTAAATATGGTTGTGAAAAAAAATTCAACATTGTCTGTTGAAATGTCGAAATTGTTCTTCCATAGAGTGTCGAAGTTACGACGTCACTTTGTAGGCCAAAACGCGGAAGTGAATTAGCATTTTAGCACTACCGTTCCCTCGCTCTAAAGTCTATGGGTTGTTTGAATGGGTTTTTGCTAAATCTCCTGAAATAAGGTCTGTGGTTAACAAAGCCTATAAATATTTTCGCGTTTTGATCTATGACATAAAACACATAAGTTATATAACCTGCTTGAGTTTTTTAAACTTCATTTTATCTGCTTGTGTTTTTTTTTACTTTATATAGGCCCAAATGTATACATTTTGTATTAACTTGTAAAGATCATCTTGATGTGTAAGGGTCACAACTCTTTGTTGAACACAGAACTTTTTTTTTTTTTGCGATTTTCCAAAAGTCTATGGGGTAAATGCATAGCTTTTCGATCGAGGGAACCCATGCGACGCTAACTTCCGAGTTGTCCTACAAAGTGACGTCATAATTTCGGCACTCTTCGGCAATCATTGCGAGTTGCCACATGACGTCACGACATACGGGCATTTGCCGACCCGGCGCCATAGAAAACAAAACAAAACAAAACAAAAAAAAAACAAACAATAGAAAACAAACCTTTGCTTTTTCTGTTCATTTAATACGAAGGTACAGTAATGCAGGGAGTCCAGTAGAAATGTTTAAATAAAAACTGTACATTTTGGTAACACTTAATTTTACATGTAGTTTCTATAGTCAATCATGCATAGATACATGCAACTAACTCCTTACTTAAATTATATTGTAAGTACATGTAGTTAATTACTATTACTTCAATATTTCATATTTCTGTATTCCAAATTTGATATTTGATACATTAGTATCATACGATTATTTATGCAAGTTGTAAGTGCTGTGTAAAATGCATCTACAAGTGCTCCTTCAAAAATATAAGTGTAGAGCCATGTGTTTTAATTATAGGCCAACTTGGCTTTTAGTGTTTGCGTTTGTATTATGTATAAAGTAAAAATAAGGTAGCCAAAGGTCCGTGTAACGCTTCACAATTCAATTTTCAGACCATAAAATGCAAATGAAAAATGGAAACCAGACATTCATTTTTCTTGTTTTTCCAGTTACATAGTTACTTTTTTCTCCTGTTTTTCAATTTTACTTGCGCTAAATTGTGACTTCAGAAACAAACATTTGGATAAATGAAATCTAAATAATTTTTTAATTTTCGTCTTGTAATTTGCGCCGTGGGCGGTACCATTAGCACGGGGGCGTGGCCGTTTAATATTTCATTGATGCAACTGCTTTATTTACACTGCATGCACGTTGAGGAGAAGTTTAAAGGTGGAACTTGTTTATTTTTAATGATGAATACCATCCGGAAATGACAGTGTCAATAAAGTAAAACCAAAGTCATGTGAAATACTATTTCCTACATTGAATAAACTAAATACAAAAATACAAAAAAAACCATGAAAAGACAAACAAAGCAGTGACAAACATAAAGTTTAAACAAAAATGTGAAAATGTTTACATATAGATACACATTTAGCAGCTTTGTGATGATCACATAGTGAAAGGTAACACATCAGAAATATCTGTGTAATCAATGAATGAGATGTATCAACTTGTCTTAGTTAAGGGAATAACGAGCCCGTTCTCATCCTTTATCGTCAAATAGAACGCTATATGACAAAACGGCGCTATACTACGCTCATGGCACCCTTTATCGTTCATATAACACACAAACCCAAGGCGTAATAAATCCTTTAGTGTAATATGAGATTACCCTACCCCACACCTAAACCTAACCATCACAGCGCGTGTTATATTAACGATAACGGATGCCATGTGCGTAGTATAGTGCCGTTTTGTCATAGCGTTCTATATGACAATAAAGGATTAGAATGCGAATAACATAGTTTAATGTAAAAAAATGGTGGAGTATCCCTTTAAAGGTGTATATATCCCTTACAGCCTTCTCATTTGGTGTTTAATCTGTAAAAGGTTTCTAAACTGTGATTTTTATCAAATGTTATTTGTTTACGGTAAATGTTTTGTTGTTATCTGGAATTTAAATGTAATTTAACATCATTTAGAATGTCCATAATTGACCTAAAAATGCCGAAACATTTAACAATTTTTTAATATTTTTTTCTACCCCAACCTACAGTAACCATAACACAACATAACGTAAGAGACATCAGAAATCTTGCGTTTGGGTGACGTCATGTCCTCGATTGAAGGCGGGGCTTAACAGAGCTGTTTTCAAGTGCCCGAATCATATTGTCGCCATTTTGTAAGCTCGGCAAACGCTGAAGAAGCACCGAGTGAGAGAACCCCCCCTGAATAATCATCTCAGATTAATAAGAAAACAAAACAGCAAGATCACCCGTTATCGTCCGAAAGGAAAGGGAATCTTATCGTATGTCCGCTATCCAGAACCTCCAAACTTTTGGTAAGACTTCACATCTCTGAAAACGTATAATTATTTTATTGTGTGGGGAAGGGCGAAAGAAAACGACGGTGTTACGTTGATGTTTAGCAAATAAATCCTAGCACGACTGTTAAAATGGTCAATTTATGATCAACAATTCCAGTTACCGAGTCAAAAACTCGTGTTGTGTTTTTGATTAATGATTTCTGTCAGAAACAAAAGCTAGGCAGGCCTTCATTTTTTATTCCTGTTTGGGTCGCTCCAAATATCGATATACTCGCCTAATTAAAAGAGCATATCTGTATTAAATCGGTCTTTTATGTTTTTTTTGTATTGGTTTCCGTCGAGTTATATACGTTTATTGCGAATTAAATCGAGATTTAGCTATTAGATATGCTCTAACGTTAAGTTACCTAGATTTTGATCGCCAGCTTGTTTTTCTGGACGAGAGACAAAATGGAAGACGCCACTCGATGACGGATTATTTTTAGATTTCGAAAACAACTTTAGAAACATCTCGAACACCGTCTGCGTTTTTCATGTCAGAACTGAAGACAATTTAGGTTAGTACTCAACTTAGGCTGTAGGCCAATAAAAATAGTATTTTGATATGTTAAACTGATCCGACACACAAACGGTTAATGAACAACCAGATTAGACCTGAACTCTACCCTTTAGTTAAAGGAGATAGTTTGCTTTGTTCCAACATGTTCTTCTTTGGTTCTTACTGCCCCAAATTTTGAATGCTAAAATATTTGGGGCAGTGCTATTAATTAAGGTAACTTGCTTATCCTTCATTCAGAAATTAAATAAGTTACTTCAAGTGCCCTAGTTTAAAGATTAGCTTTGACCCATGTCAACCAAATCACATTTTACAAGAAATGTCAAAGCTGGAAATCTGATATCGCTAATGCCTGTTGTTTATCTTTTTGAAGACCCCTTTGCTGATGCAACTAAGGGTGATGATCGGCTCCCAGCTGGGACAGAGGACTACATCCACATAAGAATTCAACAGCGGAACGGGCGGAAGACTCTGACCACGGTTCAGGGCATAGCCGATGACTATGATAAAAAGAAGCTAGTCAAGGCCTTCAAGAAGGTTGTCATTTAAGTCCCTCTGAAAAAAAATGATTGCTCTTAAATGGGGGTGTGTTTTTAACATTGCCTTATTTGCATTTTCAGAAATTTGCCTGCAATGGGACTGTGATTGAGCACCCTGAGTATGGTGAAGTAATTCAGCTGCAAGGTGATCAGCGCAAGAACATTTGCCAGTTTCTCACTGATGTAAGTAAGAGCTCGGTGACTTTCTGATGTATAATCTTTTTGTGGTAGCTGACGTAATCGACGCTTTTTCCTTCATCTCACAGATTGAACTGGCCAAAGAGGAGCAGCTTAAAGTCCACGGGTTCTAGAAGCTGATGTAAACTGACCCCTCCCCCGACTCCTACCCCAGCCGACCCTGTTGTTGTGCTGCTGTCACCCCCAGCGGCCCCCCTCAAGGAAAAAAGCTGAAAATGATTACCTCTGATTTGAGACTTTTTAGTATGGCATCCTTAACAAAACGACCAGTCCTGTTCAAGCATGGACGGACGACAAGGCAAATAATGCGGGATAAATGATTTTTGTTCCTTGTCCCCTTCTTTAGTCCTTTTTATTTTTTTTAGTTAATCTTGTGCTGCTCTAGAGCACAAATTCCATGTAACTTTCTCTTTGTTTTGTACAAGGTGTTTCAATAAAACCTTCAGATGCCACGTTTTGCACAGTCCTTAAGTTGATGGGTGGGGTGTGGATGGGGCAGTTTGTGTATTGATTTCTTGGTTCATATTTAAACCACCTCCATAAAGAATTTCTTTTTTAGTTCTGATGTGGGCCAGCCTGCTTCAGGGTTACATTGGTGTGCTGTTCAAACACAAAGCACGGCAACCCCATCTTTTCTCATTATGCATCTTCTAACTGCCTTTTTTACCCTTGTTTTTCACAATATGCATAATTTCAATTTTTCTAAACTTGTAATACCATATTTTGTTTTTGGTCTGGAATAAACAATATCCCATACTTATCGTGTTCCACGTTTTTAAACGCTGAAAGTTGTCATGGTGAATGAAGTGCTTGCTTTGTGATCTCAAATGTATTTCAACAAATGTAGCTGTAGGTTTTGTTTGCAAATAACTGGTTTGTCTAATTCATTTTATCAGTGCTTTTTACTTGCATCCATTGTTTCAGTTTAAATGTAATGTCACATAGGAACTCTGCAGGCAAGTTTTGTGCTTTTTTTTCTATGTTGGCAGTTAGTCATAACATTTTAAATGCAAATTTGTTCCAGTGAGAGAACTTTCCTCAAATTACTGGTAAACCAGTTGAAATTTGAATAACATTAGATTGTTAATGTGAACTATTTATACTATGAACCAAAAAGTTGTTCACATCAGTGGTGTCCAATCCTGTTCCTGGAGATCTAGCTTCCTGCAAAGCTTAGATCACACAATTAAACCAGCTAATTTAAGCATACCTATGTGTTGGATCTGAACTCTCCAGGAACATAACTGGACACCCCTGTTATATGAAAAGTATAATAAAGCATTGTGCAATTCTTGAGGCTTGTTATGCTGCCCATTCACATTTTTCTGTAGAACAACAAAAGCAACAACTTAATGAAAGGTTTAACATTCTAAGGCCTGATTTCACAGACAAGGCTTAGATTAAGCCAGGATTAGGCCTTGGTTTAATTAGGGCATTAAACTTGCCTTTGAGATATTTTTTTTACTGGTGTGCATCTTGAGACAAAATCGCAGTGACATATTTAAAAAAAAAAAAAGCCAGTGCGAGTCGTTTTCAGTTTCGGATAAATGCTTCAATGTATATTGTAAGGACAATACCACAGAGACTGAATTAGGTTTTAAAATAACTCAATTTTATTTTTTTGCCAGTGGCCCTTTTATAGAAATCGGTCATTTACTTCAGATTCAATGAGACCCATGTAAAAGGCTTAGTGGATGATTATTTTACCCCACTCCCTACCAAACAAATACAAAGAACCACAACCACCATTTGAAAGCTGTTTAAACTTGTGGTTGTTCTCTTTTTTCCACAGCAGAGGGCACAATGACTGTACACATGTAGTGTGATGGCATTCAGTTATTTTGAAAGTCCAACTATATACATTCTGGTTTATTTAGAGGATATGCATATTTGCAGACCATAAAAGGATAGGATTATCAAAAGAAGTACATTTTTTGTGATTGGGGTTGTTGTGTGGTCCTTTATGACAGCATGTAAAAATAAGAACAGGTGGCATGCAAACCTCATTAAAAGTAAACATTCTATTTTTAATGTTCCATCTCTATGTGAATGACTAAAACACCAATCCTAAGGGAATCTCAGATGCATCCAGTGTTTTGAATGTGGTGTTGAAATACCTTGTCTTGCAGATTCAAGTGGAGCACTCAGACTAATGACTTGAGTTAACCGTATAACTGGAACACCAAAGTAAATCAAACTTAGTACACATTAATCAATTAATCTATATGTTTTACAAACTGCTTGTCCTATAGGGTCATGGGGATGCTGGAGCCTATTCCAGTGCTGTTCCTAAGACTGGGAACCAAACAGGATAAATGACCAGGCAATATATTCCAGTGATATATACAGGTGAACTGAGTAATGCTGAGCTCCAATAAAAAGTGTAGAGCTAATTACAATTGTTAGATATAGTCAAGAAATCAGAGTTAGTAAGAGTTTGTTTATGCGCCCATTTAACAATTCAGTTCAGGGTTTTTTCAGCATTTTAAAATCTTTATGCTGTGCTAAAAAACTAATGAAGCAATACGTACAGTGGCCGTATTGTATTTATAGGCTACAGGGTTTCCCCAAGAACTGAAAAAGAATACAGTGGAACTTTTGCCATTTTTATCATTTATGAACGATGAACTATAATATTTCATCATTCATTTTCCTTATTTTTAGTTACAGGCAAAAATAATTTCATTCACAAAAAAACAACATTTTAATTTTAATTCTGTGCAAGGAAATGTATAGTTGGCTAATCAAGGTTATTGATAGGGGAAAAATGAGCCATTGATCTAAGATATTGACCTAGTGGTTAAATGCAATCAGTAGTCCAGTTATTTGTGTGGGTTTGATCGGTACTGCTATAAAAACTCATTGTGAATTACTATTAGAAGTCATGATCATTATGTTATATTAAACAGCAAATTAGTTGATATTATAATTAAATAAATGCATCTAAATGAGTTCAAAGTCATTTATATGCTTGCTTTGTATGTATGTACAAGGTGTTCCCACCTAACGCATAAGATTAATATTACATGTTTATATTTATGATAATAATAATTAAAAAAAAAGTTTTTCTGCAGAACTTATCTCACAGGAACGGTAAGCTCTACAACGGTATGTAAAATACGTCATTATCTTCAGAAATTATTTAGAAATTTTCATTATTCAACGCATTATTACACAGAACGTAACTTGAAATATAATTATTTTCATAAATGACTGTTAAAACAGCACCCAAACCTTGCAAAGACCTACCTCATTAATTATTCACATTCAACAGCCAATGGCAAGTCTCCAGCAGCAGACCTTTCAATTTGTTATATTTGTGTTAGTATTTTATTTCTTCAAATTACAATATGCAGTTTGTGTTTAAGGATAAATAAATAATATAAACAATGCAATTTATTTAGTTAACCATACAGTATTATTGTTTGTACGTAATTCCTTTGCGCAGCTGCGCAGTTCATGCAATCCCAATCCGAATAATCAAATTCTGGCGGTTTTGTACGGTTTTATAGTGTTTCCTACAGTAAAGCTTATGCTAAGAAGTGGTTTAAAGTTTCGTCGTTGACAAAGACGACTTTGACCAACAACAATGTGTGTGGAGACGACTCTGGAGCTAATTAGATGGTACAGGATACGAAAGGTAGGAATGGAGAATTTGTTTGCTACATTGCTAAATTTGTATTGCGGTATGTTATGCATTGCTTTTATTATTGCTGTATTGTTGGTGGAAACCAGGTGCTTTTGTGACTCATGTTTATGAAGTGTAGAGTCATAAATCAAATTGGTTTTGGCGTAGTTTTACTTTGGACTTTGGACTAATGATATTACGTTGTTTGCGCCTTTTCTCAAGAAAGCCACTAGATGGCACTGTGTTGTGTGTGATGTGTTGAACTATGCAGATTAACAAAAAATATAGGCTACTAGGCTAGCAAGCTATATGTGAAAATGTTAAGAGAAAATAAACAGAGACGTTGATATCATACGGTGAAGTATTTTATTTAAATAAAATGAACAAAACAAGACTATATTTGGTTTGTTCTGGCGACGGCCCTGGCCCCAGAGAGTCGGGAGCTGTTAGCTGTTCTTCCCTTCAGGTTGTGGTATTGATCACTGAGTGTGATTTTTTCCGCTTGTAAACACTTTTGTGGATAATCACTCTACTTGCCTACCCCACTACATGTAAGCCTTGGCCGACAGCGGAGTATTGGTTCCTCCCAAGGTTTGTCATCAACACAAACATCAGGGAGTTTGTTGTCGAAAGAGTGATCTGAATTAGGCTTTGTAATTCACATAACATTTCAAGCGTACTGTTAAAGGCATTGTAGTTTACCTCACAAAGTTAAAACTCATAGGACAAACTAAAAGAGGTGTAAAAAAGTTTGGCCTCCAGTGATCAACTGTCAGGCATAGGCCTATTTATGTTGATATCTGTCAAATAGGTTTATCGTTGCAAGGGTAATCAAATATTCAGTCAAATATTTATTAATAATGACATTAACCCAACTATGCAAAATTGCAAACCAATCAAGGTCCTACTCAGTGACGCTCCACTCTCTTATCAATCCGCGGTGTAACTCTCTTTAAAGGAGTAGTTCACTTTTAAAAAACCCGTTTGCTGTTAATTTACTCAACCCCATGTCATCCAAGATATCAATGTCATTTTTTTCTTCAGTCGGAAAAGAAAGTAAGGTTTTTGATGAAAACATTCCAGGACTTCAATGGGAACCAAACAGTTCAAGGTCCAAAAGACAGTATCCGTACAAACAGCAATCTGTTCAAAAGGCTTTCAAAATATGATTCCAGATGATGAAGAATAAGGGTCTTATCAAGTGAAACGATCTATCATTTAATAAATAAATAACAAAGTTTAAGTTTTATAAGCTCAAATGGTCACATTGCTCTGTTCTGTAATGTGCATTCGTGACTCTCCTTTTTGAACTCGTTTATCAAAATCTTTTTTCGTTTCATTTGGCTGATTCAACGAACGAAATGAACGAATTGACTCTGGAAAAAGATTAATTCATTTTGATGAACGAGTTCGAACAGGAGAGTCACGAACGCGCATCACAGAACAGAGCAAGGCGACCAATTGAGCTTATAAAAATTATTTTTTTAAAATTATTATTATTATTAAAGCCCTTTGAACAGTTTGCAGTTTGTATTGAAACTCCATTATTTCTTAACTCCTTAATTTCTTTTCGACTGAAGAAAGAAAGACATGGACATCTTGGATGACATGGGGGTGAGTAAATTATCAGCAAAAGTTTTTTTTTTAAGTGAACTACTCCTTTAAGCCAATCTCAAGTTTCACCATCTGTTCTAAACAAATGTCTGTTAAACTGTGTTAATGGTGCTGGAATACTTTAGTGGTGAATTTGAAATATCTTATGTATGTAAGATACGATTAAGATAAGTAAGTTGAGATAATATCAGGAGTCTTCAGAAGATCGCAACAAGAAAGTGAAGATAGGTGAGAACTTTTATTATCTTGAACTGCAGATTGTTTAATGATTAATATGTAATGTTGCAGTCTCGCCATGATTGTGGCACAAGTTTTGGTATAAGAAAGAGCACAGGGGTCATATATTGCACTGTAGCCTTTATGACCAACAGACATAGCTTAACTATTCCTTAGCTTAGCCTAGCCTATATTATGTATAAGATAATCTTTTTAGAAAGTCTGTTTTGTTTAAATTGCCTCTCTTATGCTCACCAAGGGTACATGCATTTATTTAAAACTCAATACAGTAAGATGGTGAATAGTGTGAAATATTATTACAATTTAAAATAATTTTTTACTGTTTCCATAGGCTATATTTTAAAATGTAATTTATTCATGTGACGCAAAGATTTGACAAACTCTTTTTGTCACTACTAAACATCATAAATCCAGGATTATAAATAATTTATTTGAACAGGAAAAAAAAAAAAAAAAAAAATATATATATATATATATATATATATATATATACGGTGGCGTATTGCATTCACTTGAAGAAAAAAATCTACTCTGTTTTTCTGAATTAACGACTTAATTATTTCAGAATTACAAGATAATTTTTCATGGAAAAAAAGTTTTTGCTCTGTTTTTCTGAATTAACGACTTAATTTTTCATGAGAAAAAAAGTTTTTGCTCTGTTTTTCTGAATTAACGACTTCATTTTTCATGAGAAAAAAAGTTTTTGCTCTGTTTTTCTGAATTAACGACTTCATTTTTCATGAGAAAAAAGTTTTTGCTCTGTTTTTCTGAATTAACGACTTCATTTTTCATGAGAATTTTTTTTACTCTGTTTTTCTGAATTACCGACTTCATTTTTCATAAGAAAAAAGTTTTTGCTCTGTTTTTCTGAATTACCGACTTCATTTTTCATAAGAAAAAAGTTTTTGCTCTGTTTTTCTGAATTAACAACTTAATTTTTCATGAGAAAAAAGTTTTTGCTCTGTTTTTTCTGAATTAACGACTTCATTTTTCATGAGAATTTTTTTTACTCAGTTTTTCTGGATAAACGACTTCATTTTTCATAAGAAAAAAGTTTTTGCTCTGTTTTTCTGAATTAATGACTTAATTTTTCATAAGAAAATTTTTTCATTCAGAAAAACAGAGCAAACAAAATTTCCATGAAAAATTAACTCATTAATTCAGAAAAACAGAGCAAAAAAATGTTCTCATGAAAAATGAACTCATTAATTCAGAAAAACAGAGCAAAAAAAAATTCTCATGAAAAATTAACTCGTTAATTCAGAAAAACAGAGCAAAAAAATTTTTCTCATGAAAAATTAACTCGTTAATTCAGAAAACAGAGAAAAAAATTTTCTCATGAAAAATTAACTCGTTAATTCAGAAAAACAGAGTAGATTTTTGTTCTTCAAGTGAATGCAATACGCCTCCGTAATATATATATATATATATATATATATATATATATATATATATATAACAAATGTTATTTTTTGGGGTGCATGAGTGCACAGTTTACTAAGTCTGTGATGCTCTTTTACAAGAAAAATGCAATATTATATCTGTTAGCAGAACCTTGTTTACCCTGTAATCTGTAAATTGATAGGCTTCAGTGTGCACAATTACAGTTACAGCTATGAGAAAGCTGCTTGTTATTTGCTAGTGTGAATTGCTATGTTGGTGTACTCTTTTCAGGAATCATGATTACACTAGGCTATAATGACAGCTATCAACATGGTGCAATTAAACATTTTCAAATCCTCGATCAAAAGAATCTTGAAGTCTGATTCCTCTCCGTTATACATGAAGAGACGAGGCGTGCCTTTCATGCTCACGTTGCCTAGACTCTCAAAATTAAACGGATGTCAGTGAAATAAAATGGCTCGAGTGTATGGGAACGTCTTGAGTTGAATGTTTGTTGCTTTCAAGCAGTGCTGTGTTTAGGGCAACATCCAGGAAGCTTCCGTATAATTTTGTCATTGTTCTGGTGCTCCCTTCTAGCCGGAGAGCTGGTGCTCGGCCCAGATGTCGGATCCATTTTGAATGTTAAAACCACCAGAGGAAAGCCTCTTAGTATGGCAACGAAACATTGTTTATCTTGAGTTGGTTTCAAGATGCAATGGGTTTTGTTACCATGAAGAGTCTTTTTCCTGCTGCATAATGTCACATGTGTGCTATGCTGAGTAATATTTTAGCCATAAGTTTACTCACATATTGATATGAATGGTACTTGAAATGCAGAGGTGTTTTGAATTCAGCATGGTGGTATGCCGATGAATTTTAATAGATATGCAGCTGAATAGTTTCTTTTCACACATGGCTGTTGATGATTTGCAAATGATGCACATTGTATTCTTTCAGATGCCTCTATAGAGCCATATCTTTTTTGACACGTCTATAAAGGATTGACATATTTCAGCATTTAAACTGTAGTTTTGGATGGAGTTTCTTACAGTCTAATTTATTCCCTTGGGTAGTTATTAAAACTCTCTGTCTCCCATAACTCCCAATGATGCACAGGAAGGGAAAGACGACTCTCATCCTTGACAGTGGGTGCCTCGAAAAGACAATTAAGCACATTTCAGAAAAGCATATTTAGTAAAGCTACACATTCTAGTCATGTTTCCGAAAACATTTCACGTAAAAGCAATAAACCTTAGATTGCAGCAGCTCTTGAACCATGTCTTGTATTGAGACAGTTTTATGGATGTAGTTATCTGCAAAGTCCTTTAAAGGAAAGTCATGCCACTCGGCCGCCGTTTAGCAACGCCTTCGGGCAGCTACCCAGCAAACACAGAAAGTTCCCCTAATGTTCCCGAATGGTTCCATGAGGTGATTTTTTTTGGGGAGCCAAACAAGAACCTTATAGGAACGTTCCATGTTAGTTATTTTTAGGTTCTATTCTTAACGTTCCCTTAACCTTAAGGGAAAGTTCTAGGAACGTGGTTCTGGGAACCAAAAACTAACATTCCCAGGATGTTCCCAGAACCTAAATTTGTTTGCTGGGATATTTCGCACTAACAAGACCAGGCTCCTATCTAAATGAATGGGTAGAGAGTCAGAAATGCACTTGGTCACCAGGACATAAAAACTGCATGTATAGAAACTGCAGTGAAAGATGATAAAAATCGCTGAAAAAGTTTGAGGACTTTGCCCCAAAATAAGGTTTAAAATGCCGTTTTTCTCTCGCCGTTTTCATATGTTCTCTCGCTTCCTGTGTTTTTGTGTTTCCCGGCTTGATGTTTCCCGGCTTGACTGTTAAAAGCAGACGATTGGCTGTCCAGCGGGAGGGGCGGGACATGTGCAAACAACCGCCATCTTTGGTCGCCATCTCGGTTGTATTAAGGATTGAGGAAGTGGCATGTCTCTATAGTCTCTGACAATAGAGATTACACAGGTTTAAAAGCAGAAAAGGGCTTGTACTGTCTTTCTTCTTTCACTGAATCCTTGACATAGATTTGTAGACTTGGACCAGCTAAGAGAGATCATGAAAATCACAGGAACGCAAACCCCAGTATTTTATTATGAAGCTCCAAAGCCAAGATGTGAGTGTATAACAGATCAAAAGAAACACTACTTTACATACATTTAGGCATTAAAAATGCACATTCGATGCTTGATTTTTTTTTTTTAAATTTTTTTTTATCCATCCATAAAGGCCAAAAACTACACCAGAGGTCTACCTTAAGTACCTTAAGTTCACCCAAAAATGAAAATTCTGTCAGTAATTACTCACCCTCATGTCATTCCAACCCCGTAAGACCTTCGTTTATCTCAGCGCAGTCTCATCCCAATTCGTCATATAACTGACGTTTTGGGACGTCTTTTGACCATTCGTCAATATACGACTTTTTAGGGCCCCCTTAAACGTCGGTAGATGACGTTATGGGATCCTAACTCTACCCCAGACCTAAACCTAACCCTAAACCCAACTCATCACCTAACTGACGTTAAAGGTAAAGCGTCCGTTGTATGACGACCCGGGATCGTCATCTACCGACGTTTAAGGGGGCCCTAAAAAGTCGTATATTGACGAATGGTCAAAAGACGTCCCAAAACGTCAGTTATATGACAAATTGGGATGAGACTGTGTTATTCATGTATGGGCGAATCATTTCCGGTTGCCATTTCACAACAGTGGTTTTCAAAAAAAATTCCCCCACGTGCAGAGTTGAAGCTCATTATAATATGCAAAACTGTTCTCCACTCACAGCAGTGGGCGTTTACTTCCTAGTCTTCAATGCGATAACGCCCATAAAATCCGAGCATTTTTCAAGTAGGCTGAAAACTAGGGAAGAAAATAGCCCATAACTTATTCATTTTTATGTTTTTGAATGTAAAAACCAAGCAAACGTCATAAGTTGACCTCAGACAACAAAACAAAAACATTTAAAAAGCCAGTTCATGACCCCTTTAAAATAGTGACTTCAGTGGCTCAATCTTAAGTTTATCAAGCGACGAGAATACTTTTGTGCGCCAAAAACAAACAAAAATAACGACTTTATTTCAACTTTTCACTTCCTTCTCTACAAGCCTTTGGTCAGTTAACATAGTGTGCGTAGAGCTACGTCACACGTAGGCTCACTATTGGCCGACGCTGGTCATGTGTGTGATGCGTGTGAAGTACAATAACAGAAGCTTACGTTATAACGTTATAAGGTTAATATATTAACCCTCTGATGGTCTTCCTTTATGAATCACGTCCTGGGCCTTCCTGGTCAGAAGTGACCATAGGCCTAAAAATTAAACTTCTTCCATCCCAGTAAAACCAATGCAATTTATTTTTGTCCTATATTATATTTATTCTTTTTAATTTAGTATTTTGAGACAATTTGATTGAATTTATTAATATTTATGCAATATTTATGGTGTATTTTTTCAATGGATATAATTATAATGCAGTATTTTAGTTTAATATAGAGTCTATGCCTTTAGAAAAAAAATATATTTTGAAGAAAATTAGCACCATCTGGTTACAGTATAGAGAAAAAGCATAGAATCATGGTGTAACCACTAGATGACATGTACAGCTCTCTATGGAGAGGCATGTGAATTCCCCAGCTGTTTATGAACACATTTTTTTTTTGGTGTATTTGAATATATAGTAGAACAATCTCAAACTATTTCTTGTTAAAAAAAAATTGTAAAAAATAAATAAATAAATAAATTGTGAATTTTTGTGTTTTGTCAATTTCCCATTCATTTTCTATTGGGGTCAGTTTTAACAAAATACCACAAGTGTGACTATTTTTTCTAAGACCACTTGCTCAGATCATGACCTCATTTTTTTTGTGTTCACATACACAATGCCATAAAAGTCACCAAGTTTTGCAACGCTCCGATGAAGCTGTGATTTTTAAAAATTCAAAACAGATTTTCTGTGGTCTGAATTTATTGGTGTGTATGTGTATAAAAGTGTGTTTGTGTGTGGGTGGGTGTACATTTTTTGCATTCTTGATGTTGTAGAGTGTTACCCCTTTACTGTGGTATACTTCTTTTAAGTATCGTGGTCGATTTGTAGATTGCACAAACAATGTTTGTGTGTGTGTAAATTTCCCATTCATTTCCTATGGGTCGGTAATTTCTGACCGAAGACCACGAGTGTGACTATTTTTTTACGACCACTTGGCATGCTTGGATCATGACCTCATGACCTTTTTTTTGTATTCACATACCAAATGCCAAAAAAGTCGACAAGTATCACAACCTTCCGATGAAGCTGTGATTTTTTTAATAATTCAAAACAGAAAATTCAAATCAGAAGTGACCGAGGAACATCAGAGGGTTAAACTAGTAACCTGAATCGAGGCAGAGAGAGAAGGACATGAATAGTTGAAATAAAGTCATTATTTTTGTTGTTTTTTGCACACAATATGTGTTCTCGTCATTTGATTAAATTTAAGCTTGAGCGACTGAAGTCACTTGGACTATTTTAACGACGTCTTTAATAACTTTTCAAGGCCAGCAAGTTTCAATTCCTCAAGAAGCCTATGGACTAGTATGCAGGAGTGATACAGCTCTCAGATTTAATCAAAAATCTCTTAATTTGTGTTCTGAAGATGAACGAAGGTCTTACGGGGTTGGAACAACATGAGGGTGAGTATACTGACAGAATTTTCATTTTTGGGTGAACTAACCCTTTAAACACATTTTTCTTCAAAGCCAGCACAAAGGGTAAGCTATTTTAATTATCTTGATATGTTTCCATCTACCCTTTTTGTTCACCTTTTAGGACATTGCATGAAAAAAACAAACAAACAAAAAAAACACTATATAGTTTTTTAGCACATGTTTAAGAAAATGCACTCATTTGAAGCAGTTGTCTCTGACGAAAAAATTTTGCATTAACTACAATGGAAGTACATTTACAGAATACATCCCTCAAAACACACTCATTTATAATGTTCTCAAAATGTTAGCACAAAAAATGTTGATAATTGTCTTACACTTTTCAAATGTAAATGTTTCAGAATTTTTAGAGAAGATTCAAAAGTTACATTCCTATGTTTCCAAAATGATACATTGTAATGTTCCCTTAATGTTCACATAATCAAGAAAAAAAAAACAGTAGACAATATATAACAGTAGACAATATATGAAGAGTTCAGATGCAAAAGCCTCTAAGTGCCATTTGAAATTTTCTTCTAAAATGATCATTTTTATCAAGCTTGTATATTTAAGATCAGTAATTTCACTTAAATGGCAATGGAGATTACCTATTAATTGTCATTTAAGTGAAATTACTGAACTTAAATATACAAGCTTGATAAAAATGGTAATTTTAGAAGAAAATTTCAAATGGCATTTAGAGGCTTTTGTATCTGAACTCTTCATATTTACTTTACGGATTAATTTTTACTTATTAATGTAATAGTTTGAATAGAATATGCCATGATGAGCAAATTTAACACCACACTTTTTTATTTAATGAATGTCTTATTATTTGTTAAATAAAACTGATTATTTGACTATTTTTTTCAGGTAGTAACGCAAGGTAATATATTTATCTTCTCCCAGTGCAACAACCCTTAGGAAGCCTCTCCTGAGAAAATATACATATGTTTAGCCTTTCAAATCAAGCCCCCACCACAAAACTATAGTACCATTCGCTTTTCTGCTTGTATAAAAAGGTAATATTTAACAGACCTCTGCTTATCTATGTTTACTGCTAAATACGCATAATGCACTGTTTATACACAGATGATAAAATACTGGCTGGTCAAAATAAACAAATCAACACAGTTGATTATCACTATGGCTGAACTATGTAAAAGATGCTCAAGTTTCACTAGTATAATTTTAATTTGACCTGGCATAACCTGTAAGATATTTTGGAACAGAAATGAGTTGGAAATGTTTTGGAACAACTAAGCTTTGTATTTGTTCGGCCACATGGTTGCACCCATAATGTATATGGATCTGAGATATTGGGCCTTTGAGCCATCTTTTTGTAAAAAAAAAAACAAGAAAAAACTCGTACAAGTGTGAACAATGAAGTTCTTTTGGGCAATCTAGGTAGATTTGTATTTTATATTACCATATGAAAAGATAAATCATGTTCTGGATAAAATTAGTGTCCATGTCTAATCATCGTTATCAAAGAAAATGTTATTACATGCTTTTCAATTAGATAAAGTAGGAATAAAACAGGTCATCATTTAGCTATAGAAACAGGCAGATGGAGTAATGCACCAGTGGCAGAGACTATAAGTTAACTTTAAATGCATCTTGTTTAAGATATATTTGGGTGACCTCGCTCTTGTTAGACATGTTTTTGATTCGTAGTATGCATGGAGACTGGCACTGTATATTTACCATGGAAGGAAGAAAAGAGCATCTGCCATGCTATTGTGATTCTGTGAAACAATGGTCCAAGTGGCCATGTCTTCCCAAAATAAACTTGAACTTGTGCTTTATAAATGTAAAATTCAAAATTAAATGGTGATCCTTTTTTTAAAAGACCTACTTTCTGCGATTTTTATACTGGCTGTGCTGGCAAATAAAAACAATACATTTCTGCAAAGTAAGGTAAAGATAATTTTTCAAGGACGGCAGGTCTTGAGAAATCACCCTAAAATAGTCCAATCAGTCCCACCTGATCAAACATGACTGGATCTCACTTGTTAAGGATCAAACTGACCTTATGTGACCAAAAGTCCTGAGGCCTTTATAAAAGCTGTAGGTTTGTCTTAAGTTGTGTTGTTGTGCACTACACATCATGATGAGTTCAGCTTTTCTTCTACTCCTGACGGGTCTCTTGGCCAATGGACAAGGTGAGAAACTTTAAGAAAGACTATTTGTTTTATAAATCAATAGATTAGCTTGTTGTTAAAGGGTTAGTTCACCCAAAAAGTAAAATTCTGTCATTATTTACTCACCGCATGTTGTTCCAACCCCGTAAGACCTTCATTCATCTTCTGAACACAAATTAAGAGATTTTTGATGAAATCTGAGAGCTGGATCACTCCTGCATAGTCCTTCAGTGACTTCAGTGGCTCAATCTTAAGTTTATCAAACGACGAGAAAACTTTTTGTGCTCAAAAAAACAACAAAAATAACGACTTTATTTCAACTATTCATTTACTTCTCTCTCTGCCCCGAGTCAGGTTACTAGTTTAATAAAGTAAGCTTCTGTTATTGTACGTCACACACATGACCAGCATCGGCCAATAATAAGTCTACGTGTGACGTAGCTCTACCCTATCACAGCACGTTAACTGACTCGAGGCTCATAGAGAAGGAAGTGAATTGTTGAAATAAAGTTGTTCTTTTGCGCATAAAAAGTATTCTCTTCGCTTGATAAATTTAAGATTGAGCCACTGAAGTCACTTGGACTATTTTAACAATGTCTTTATTAACTTTCCGAGGACGGCAAGTTTCACAATTCCTCAAGAAGCCTATGGACTAGTATGTAGGAGTGAGCCAGCTCTTAGATTTCATCTAGAGCCTGACCGATAAAGGATTTTGAAGGCCGATACCGATACAAATATTTGTTGGTTTTAAAATCCGATATTTTGAATATAGAGGGAATGCATTCACGGGACTTTCCCGCCGGAACAACCCCCTCTCAGCCTGACCGAGTGGCAAAAGTTCTGCTGCGTGACTGGATTTATTAGGGAAAAACTGCGAAACTGCGACTAAAACGAACAATTTTATCAATTTAAACTAAATGTTGGACTCAATATAGTGTTCCTTACAACTTGTCAGTGTTTATTAAAAAAACATCCAATAATGCAGAATATGGAATGATACATATTTAATTGATGAGTTGTTAATATATATATAACAATACAAAATATGCTCCTCTTTCTATCGCAGTCTGTAAAAACCTCCGATTTTTTGTCAAATCTAGTTGTAAAGTCAATTGCAAAGCTCTTTCCCACTTTATATGTGTTGTGTTTGTTTTCGCGGCATTCATGCTGAACACATATACAGCCGCTCAGTCTTTTTGCCACTCACTGCACTCCGGCCGGAGGTGACATCACGCGCATTCCCTCTATATCGGCCGATATTTTGTTTATTTCAGAAATGCGCAACAAAACATGAACAGATTTCCCTAATATAGTTTTAGTTATATATGAGTTTTAACTAAAATAATATTGCATTTTAAAAAGATAGTTTGAAAAATGCCTAATATCTGCTGATAATATTCGGTCTGCCGATATATCGGTCTGGCTCTAATTTCATCAAACATATCTTAATTTGTTTAACCATTTTTGGGTGAACTAACCCTTTAAGTGTTTGTTCTGAATCAAACTCTACAGAGTTACTCTGGGAAAACAGCTACGATCAGCCTGTGAATTTTAACTGCCCTCAAGGACAATCAATATCCTACATAAAGAGGTGAGTAGAAAGCAGATTGTATTTCAGAACAGGTGTAGATCTGTGTAGAAATGTCATTAAATTAAAAGTCAAAATATCATGGGCCACTGCAGTCTACAAAAATACAGATTAACGAATATAGTTGTGCCCAAATGCAGTTAACACTAAAATCATGGATGTTATTGACCATATGTATAATTTATTTAGCTTTGTAAATGATTTAGCCCAAAAAAGTGGGGAAAACATTGAACTGTACAGATTAAAAGACAAGTATCATATTTGGTTTGGAAAAGAATAATAATTAATCTCATTTCAACAGAAACATTGTCATAATGAAGCACAATCCTTTAGTACTACTTATTTATAATCAGAACAATCAAGTTGTAATGAATGTGTCCCTCACTGTTTCCATGCCTATATGAACTCGAAGCCAACATGATAATAATCACGAGGACAGGTTGTGGGAGTTCGGCTGTAAAGACACCTTTACCTCGACTACAGAATGTTTCTTGTCCCCTTACGCCAATGATTATGACCAAATGCTTAAGTTTGAGTGTCCACCAGACCACATCATGACAGGAATGAGCAGCGTCCACAGCAACAGCAATGAGGACAGACGGTGAGTTCTGATTTTGGACTGGTTTTGACTTTTTGCACAATTTCTCCTGGGCTGATGTCATTACCATTTTTCGACACAGGTGGCAGTTTAACTGCTGTAGAAGTAACAACCTGTGTACTTCTGAATGCCAGTGGACTACTTATGTGAACTATTTTGATGAGCCCTTCCACTGGAATGTGCCAACCCAAAGCTACCTGGTGGGTGCTGAAAGCTACCATTCAAATAGCAATGAGTAAGTATAGCTCCTCAAAATAATACAACATCAATTTTGTTCATGGTAAGTCGGACCATCAGTGATTATCAATAAATAAACCGGAAGTACCTGAAAGAAGTTCATTTTATGCTAATAACTGACTAGCTGAGTATTATGAGGCAGCTTATCAAATAAACACAAGAGCATGGTCAATTGAAATGACTGTGGTCATTATATAGTGCAGAATGCCATGATTGACCAATCAGAATGAAGGATTTTAGACAGCTGCACAATAAAAAATGAACAGTTTCAAAATTCAAGAAGCAGATTTATAATATTTTCAGGAAGAATCAAAATCTTCTTTTTCCTCTCTTAAATATTCGGTTCATTCGAATATTGATAAAGGTTTTAAGTAAAGGGTAAAGGAAATGATGTGTGAAACTGCTCATTTAAAATGATTTTTTTCTGACTTTTTTTTTCAGAGACCGTCGCTGGATGTACAAGTATTGTAATAAAGTGCAATGCTGAGACTACAGACAAATAGACAAATCCCTCCAAATGCACTTAAATCTCAAATGAATCAAAGATTGCAAAGAAAATGTCATTTTATTGACCAACAAATTTAAGAATAATTTCTTTAATAAATGCAAAGAGAAAAACAAAAACTGTGTCTGATCTCTGAAACCACAGAAAAAGTATGAGGATTGTGCACTTTTTTTTTAGATATGTATGCGGCAGTACAAAACAAGTGCTGTCGGACTGCATTCACATGTTAACCGTTTTATGGTGTTCGGGTCTGTTGGATCCGTTTTCATTTTTCACTCATTGGCCTTGGCTCATTTTATGTGAAGAATATATATCAAAACACATTTTCAATAAAAACACACTACACCCCCCTACACATTTACATTACACACAGAATGTTTCGGGTCCACCGGCCCCGAGGCTAATAAAAGTGTGGAAACTGTTGGCCAGTATGTATCTTTACTCTGTCCGCCTCCTGTCAGTGTGTGTGTGTAAGTGTGAATTTTGTGTTTCTGCAACTGCCGTTCCCACAAAAGGTCACAACATTGCTGCAAAATTCAAGCACGCCACCGTCTGCTCTCACATTCCCGCACATTTCCTGAAGAAACAGTTTTGCCCCTGGATCCAGTGACTAGTGAGGAACATTAGGAGACACTGTAAGGAGCAATAATTGCTTCAATAAGAAATGAATACAAAAAGAAAAAAAGGGTTTAGTTTGGTTTAGTTTAAAAAAAAAACTAAACAAAAAACAATATAACATAAGCATGTTTTTCAACACTAATCATAGATAAATAAGTCACGAAAGAACCACATCAACAGTCAGCATTTTTCAATCCATAGAAGCTGAAATGCTATTGTGACTTTACAGCAGGTTTAAATATGACAAATGGTACATTAAACAAAAAACAAAACATAAACCTGATATATGTGGGGAGTATTAAGTTAATAAAACTTTTTTTTCTTTGTTCATATATTATCTTGCATAGGGAAAGTGAGTCAGAACTTCTATTATGGTCCCTCATGAAAAAAAAGATACATTTTCACTGGAGTGCGCTGTTTCATTGAGTGTGTTTAATCAGTATACATGATTTCAGGCACTGTTAAAGGGATAGTTCACTTTGAAATTAATTTTTGATCTGTTTTAGCTTACCTCAAGGGCATCCAAGATGTTGGTCTTTGTCAAACCGCCATGTCAAACTGATCTGACGGCACGGGCGCTTCGGTGTGCGCATGCGCCGGAAGTGATCACTTTGCGCGTCTACAGTACGTCTCTCATTGTTTACACAGAGATTTTGGAAGTTTTACCTTTCACTAAACATATTTAGATATACAGGAAATCGCAATGGAAGATGATTTCGATATATCTAAATATGTTTAGTGAAAGGTAAAACTTCAGAAATCTCTGTGTAAAGAATGAGTGACATGGCTGTGTTACACAAGGTAAAAACGATATAAATACTGTTCGTTTTCTCACACAAACCGCTCGTTTCGTGTCTTAGGCCATCAATGTGTACTTACATTTACGAGTCATTCAATCATGTTTAATGTGGACTTATCTGTGCATGCTCTTTGAGGTGAACCAAGGGAGAACCCCACATATAAAGAAAACATAAAAAAAATTAATTTCAAAGTGAACTATCCCTTT
Organism: Hybognathus amarus; assembly: GCA_030378365.1. Classification (NCBI taxonomy): domain Eukaryota; kingdom Metazoa; phylum Chordata; class Actinopteri; order Cypriniformes; family Leuciscidae; genus Hybognathus; species Hybognathus amarus. Next base: position 71,717 of record JAQIUQ010001685.1, on the reverse strand, counting down.
AAGGACAGTAAGGACCCTGGATCACTCACTACAAATTTGGACACTGATGACTTGACATCCTCATTGTACAACATCACCTCTGGTATTTATAAACAACAGCGGAACTGATATCTCTAATTATATATATACAGCTATGGAAAAAATTAAGAGACCACTGCCAAATCAGCAGTTGCTTCTGGATTTATTATTTATATTATAAATAATAAATCCAGAGCAACTGCTGATTTGGCAGTGGTCTCTTAATTTTTTCCATAGCTGTATATATATATATATATATATATATATATATATATATATATATATATATATATATATAATTGTTATTCACAGTATAGCCTACATTATGATTAATATTTTGCTGGTTACATATACGAGCAACATTTCAGCCCTAATAAATAAATTATAAATGTAAGTTTGATAATATTACCTGCTGGAGTGTATGTTTATGCTGAGTGCAGTGCCCTTGTTGTGCCACATTTCAACCCCCTGCCAAACTATTACCCCTCGTTGAAGTCAGTAACTGATTCCCTAATCCTAACCGCACTTCCACAACTAACCCTAAACCTACCAATACTAACCCCACCCCAAAAACTAACCCTAAACCTGCCACCACTAACCCCACCCCCACAACTAACCCTAAACCTACCAATACTAACCCCACCCCCCACAACCAACCCTAAACCTACCAATACTAACCCCACCCCAAAAACTAACGCTAAATCTGCCAATACTAACCCCACCCCCACGACTAACCCTAAACCTACCAATACTAACCCCATCCCCCACAACCAACCCTAAACCTACCAATACTAACCCCACCCCAAAAACTAACGCTAAATCTGCCAATTCTAACCCCATCCCCCACAACCAACCCTAAACCTACCAATACTAACCCCACCCCAAAAACTAACGCTAAATATGCCAATACTAACCCCACCCCCACAACTAACCCTAAACCTACCAATACTAACCCCACCCCCCACAACCAACCCTAAACCTACCAATACTAACCCCACCCCAAAAACTAACGCTAAATCTGCCAATACTAACCCCACCCCCACAACTAACCCTAAACCTACCAATACTAACCCCACCCCAAAAACTAACCCTAAACCTACCAATACTAACCCCATCCCCACAACCAACCCTAAACCTACCAATACTAACCCATCCCCCACAACCAACCCTAAACCTACCAATACTAACCCACCCCAAAAACTAACCCTAAACCTACCAATACTAACCCCACCCCCCACAACCAACCCTAAACCTACCAATACTAACCCACCCCAAAAACTAACCCTAAACCTACCAATACTAACCCCACCCCAAAAACTAACGCTAAATCTGCCAATACCAACCCCACCCCCACGACTAACCCTAAACCTACCAATACTAACCCCATCCCCCACAACCAACCCTAAACCTACCAATACTAACCCCACCCCCACAACTAACCCTAAACCTACCCATACTAACCCCACCCCCCACAACTAACTCTGAGGTTATCTGAGGTTGTCCCATAGACTTTAAAAAATATATATACGTAGTATCCGTGACGTCACCCGTAAGTTTCTGAGGAGCGTTTTTGAAGCCTAAAGTAAGCGGGCCGACCGTCACCATCTTGGCAGCGAGTCACCTCTCGTCACTAGCGGAGCAATTAAAATGGGCAAAGAGGGGGGACAAGTTGTCACATTGCTTTCAAATCTGTGAAAAATCCCATACTAGGTTGTTTAAATTAAATAGCATGTAATTGTGACAACTTACCCCATATAATGTGACTGGGGGATCTTGTCACATATTTTATAGAGTGTTAAATGAACTATATTTTTCAATAGCAAATTTGTTGTTGCAAAGACTCTGAAAAATATGCTCTGGGGTAAAAGGTGTGACAACTAGCCCATGTTTCGACTATATAGTGTGCGACATGCATTAATGAACACATTTATTGCATAGAACATTAATTCTATGGGTTGATGCATTGCCTTTCATGCTGTGTATATGTGTTACAGAGTGAATGAGAGAAATCCATATAAAATGACATTTTATTTTCTCCCAAAGCAAAAGAACCAAAGTACTTGTTTTCAGACAGCATCATTTGTCATAAACCTTCCTCCCTGCAGGGTTAGAAGAAGATCTCAAACATTTTGTAAAAAAATGGCCCTTCTTGCACACTCATTGCAGTCATATAGGAACTTCTTCTCGCTAAAATAGCACTTTAAATGGACAAACAGCATTCACGGGCCTCCATAATAATCATACCACAGCATGACGCTGCACTGTAAGTGTAGGTGAAATCTCCCCAGCTTCACAGCTTTTATTATTGCAGTGTCAACCAATCACAATTAAGCACCACTAACAGAGCCAATTTTGGTGAACGAGTTTGAGTGCTCGAGAGTTTGTTTGTTCCCCCAAAACGGCTATTGTCTAATCACACATCATATCAACCGTTACTGTGTGAGCAGGTCCGTCAAACATTGACTACAAGCGTGATGGTGAAGCGGTGCGCCCACGGCCGATAGATTGTCTGGAGGAGTTGTGTTCATTTTGTTTCCAGAGCTGCAAACACACCGTGAGCGGTGCCTACAATGCATAAAAAGTGTGGACGGCCCCACTTCCAGTTAATTGTGTCGAACATGGTTAACTTGCGTGTCAGCGTGCGTAAGACTGAGACACTGAGATTAGTCAAAGAAACATGGAGGAAGCGAATGTATAAAACTGTTACTGAGGCAAACCCAGCAAACAAATGTAAGTTCTGGGAAGGTTAGTTTTTGGTTCCCAGAACGTTCCCAGAACTTTCCCTAAAGGTTAAGGGAACGTTCCCGGAACATTCTCCTTACGTTATAAAAATGGAACCTAAACATAACCTACATGGGATGTTCCTATAATGTTCTTGTTTGGTTCCCAAAAAATAACCTCATGGGACCATTCGGGAACGTTAGGGGAACATTCTGTGTTTGCTGGGAAGTTACTAAATATGCAGCGTGAGTTATATATTTCTAACTTCTAACAATTAGCCACTGAACCAGCTTATAAAATCCTCTTCAAGGCTGTGCTGATTGCATTTGAGGTAAAGGTCATGGGGTTTTTCTCAGATTTCGCTTGAGACCTTCAGCCTCAATAGTAGTCTTTTCTCCTTCATTGCTTATTTTTATATTTTAAATATATCCCTCCACTACTGTAACCCCTTGTGCCTCACCCTGGAGGATATCGCGGAGGTATTGGTCCATAAAAGGTCACTGATACGCACGGCCCGGGTATATACCTCTTCCCGTCATGGCAATCTGTCGTGCTGGTGAGTTTGACCATTTGTTTGACGGGCGTAGTAACAAGAACTAGGGGGCGTGGCTTTTGCGAACGGTCAATAAATGGAGCAGCACGGTCCCGTTAAGGGCAGAGACTTTAAGTACTTTGATCTGTGTCCTTTACAGTGTCTATTCCGATAATTGCAAGGCATATATTAAAGGGTAGCAGAAGGAGTGAATCTGACATAAATGGTTAGCATGTGGTAATGTGCAGCTTTTTTATCAATAAGTTAAACAGTACAATAGATATAGGTTCAATATAGGTTTAGCAGCAGTGCCATTTTTGGATTTGCAAATAACCTTTCAGTAAATAGTTCAAAAGAACATTTCAATAATCTAGAGAACTTTTCTTCCACTACTAAAAAAGTAGGGACATCAACAGAAATTGAGACTCATCAGACCAGGCAACATTTTCCAGTCTTCAACTGTCCAATTTTGGTGAGCTTTTGCAAATTGTAGCCTCTTTGTCCTATTTGGAGTGGAGATGAGTGGAATCCGGTGGGGTTATCTGCTGTTGTAGCCCATCCGCCTCAAGGTTGTGCGTGTTGTGGCTTCACAAATGCTTTGCTGCATACCTCGGTTGTAACGAGTGGTTTTTTCAGTCAAAGTTGCTCTTCTATCAGCTTGAATCAGTCGGCCCATTCTCCTCTGACCTCTAGCATCAACAAGGCATTTTCGCCCACAGGACTGCCGCATACTAGATGTTTTTCCCTTTTCACACCATTCTTTGTAAACCCTAGAAATGGTTGTGTGTGAAAATCCCAGTAGCTGAGCAGATTGTGAAATACTCAGACCGGCCCGTCTGGCACCAACAACCATGCCACGCTCAAATTTGCTTAAATCACATTTCTTTCCCATTCTGACATTCAGTTTGGAGTTCAGGAGATTGTCTTGACCAGGACCACACTCCTAAATGCATGTGATTGTTTGATAAGATAATTGCAATAATGAGAAATTGAACTGGTGTTCCTAATAATCCTTTTGGTGAGAATAGTCTGGCTATGAGTAACCCACTTCTAGACAAAATCATCTTGAATTTGAAATTCCATCATGTAAGCAAATTCAATAATGATTACAAGATGTTTGGTTTAATTTCTTGACATGTTTAATGCGTAGGGTGTGCAGTCTATTCTATAAAATTTTAGTTTTAGCCTAGACGTCTGGGCTGTGTTTGGATGGCTATTAGATGTAACAATTTTAAACACAAAATTGCTTGTTGGGATGTTTGATATTTTGAGCCGTTTTTAAAACGCACATATATTGGATGAATCAGTCAATAAAATAAAATAAAAAAATATGATCAGATTTCAAAGTGGTGTATATTCCAGCCTTAACTGGTAGCTGGTTCGTTGCTGCTCCAAGATGTTCTACTAGCTTGCACTGGCTAATAAGCAGCTTTGACCAAATAAAGACCAACTAGAAATGGATTGGTATTGGTTGACCAACTCAAACTCACTATAGTTTTCCCTGTAGTTTAAATTCGAATAGAATCAAATATGTATTTAACAGACAAAGTTGAGGGGGTTAAAAACTAGTTTCTTCTACTTTTTGTACTTTTGAGGTGTTGGTCATTGAACTGGAAACTTTCAGCCGAACTAGTGTAATGTACACTTCAGCAGGCACACACTTATCAAATAGTCACGCAGCACACGTTCAGGTGTTAACCTGGCATATACCTTCCTGTCAGCAGCTCTATCTTCACCCAGAAGAGCGCCTGAGGCTCAGTGAGTGCACCACTTGCACTTCCCATGTCCTTCTATCCATATCTACACTGCACGATGGTAGCTGAATAATTAAGGGTCTGGGGTGCTAATACTCAACCTGAATCCCAGATGACATTTAGAGCCCATACTGCCCACTTTACCTTCTGCAGTTTCTGCAATATTGCTAAATGCAAAGCACAAAAGTTTATGTTGAGCTTTTACTTTTCAGCGGTTTGTTGTGCTCTTTGCGTTTAGATTCTGAGATCTCGGTCTCTGATCTGAATTTTTCAGCAAAACTTTGAAAAGCTCAAACAGGCTCCAAAGTTTGTAGACAGTTTTTATGATTCATAATGTATACCTGCAGCCAGACTTATCAGTATACTTCAAGTGTGTTAATGATTAACTTGAAGTGTGCTATTGTGAAACAACACATTTTGTATTAAGTATATTTTAGTTATTATAAAATTGTAGTAAAGCATAACTTTAAGTGTACCAAAATTGGACCAACTTCAAATATACCTAGTATACTATGGGTAGGCTATACCTTAAGAGTCTAGGTAATTCAACAACAGTTTTTCAGAGCAGAATGATTGTTGAGACCCAGGGATTTTCCTCATGCCCAGTCTCTCGTCTGCCCAGAACAGGATTAAACAAGCAACATTTCCCAGTCCAATCATTTCGAGCCCAACTACTTTATAGTTAGTTAATTACTTCTGTAGAGATCAATATTTAATTAGGAAATGTTTTGCCTGTGCATGGGGCAGTTTTACCAGTCTGAGAGACCACTCTCTTCACATTTAATAGAATCTAAATTCATTCCTTAGCTCCGTTTGACTCCTAATAATTTATGTTTTGATCGACAGAAAGGCCTTTCTTTTCTTGTTAGTTGGGTTTTATGTTCTTAAGGCATGTGGAAGACAATCAGAAACACTGTTTGTATCTTACATATATCATGCTGGCAGTATTGTAACTATGGCCCTGTTTACACCTGGTATCAGAAGTGCGGTTTGCCGATCGGATCACAAGTAGACGAGAGAGACACATACCCGTTTACACCTGGTGTTTAATCCATCTCTTTTGTGCACTTTCAACCACTTCTGTCCTGATTTCTTCGAGTGGACAGTCTATGGGCGGGTTGATGTACGATCTAGGACAAAATAACTTTGCGCAATTTACATAGAGATGATGAAAAAACAGGGAACATAGATCAACTTTTCTTTCTCCTCTGTTTCAAGATCATGCCGAATGCTGTGAGTGTGTGCGTGTTAGAAATCAGAAATAGTGAAAGAATCTTGCTTGGTTTGTTTTTTGTCTTCAAACCAAACTTGGGTCTCCAACCGACAAAGGATGAATCCAGTCTGGCTAGTGCGCTTCAACTAATGTTTACCAATTAAAAGCAATCCAGTCAAATGCGTTTTTGACTACCTCGGGAAGTGATCGAAAGTGCACCAGCTCAACATATTTTAGACCCCGTTTACACCTGTATTTAGCGTCGTTCACTTGTGATCCAAGTGATCGACTAAACCTCATCTTAATACCCAGTGTAAACGGGGCCTATATGAGGCTCTGTTGAGGATTTGTCTTCAGTGTGAAGTCTCTGTTTTTCTTCTGGCTTTAGCAGCAGCAGTCATGTTGTATTTGCTGTAATGTTTATATTTGTCATATTACCCAACACAATGGTGTGATTCTTCAACTGTGGACACTTTTGAACATGTGCACTTAGAAATGAAAGATATCACCAAAAAAAAAAAATTCTTTCTTTATTTTTTGTGCTATTATGCCATCCCAAAACCACACAATATTTTTTTCTTTCTTCTGTGGAACACAAAATATATTTTGAATAATGGCAAATGTCAGTGGATACAATAAAAGTCAAGTAAATTTCTTAAAACGATAGTTCACCCAAAAAAGAAAATTCTGTCATCATTTACTCACCTTTATGTCGTTCCAAACATGTAAGACTTTTGCTCATCTTCGAAACACGAATTAAAGGTGTGAGGAACTGAGAAATCAAATTTTCCTTGAGCTTTTAACATCTAAGAGGTCATCATATTATAAGACTATCCTGTAAGTTTCAAAACTGAAAACGTCCTTGTTAGTCCAATAAAAGCTTTTTTTGACACCAGGCTCAGCAAATGACTCGTTTTTTTAAAGTGGGGAACTATAACGTCAAAGAGGATAAAACACCACCCCCGCAGAAGAAGATCAACGCCTACTTTAACACAGCCGGTTTAGCCCCGCCCACCGATTCGCGCATTATACGCATAGCTAAATAACATAGATGCCTACCTTGTGATGACATACCGGATTGAGCTACCGAGCAATACATAATATACAGAATATTGTGCAGTGCCTGGTCGTGGAAGAAGACAGTCGCTGCATAAGCTTCCTCTGGATTCCAATAGGACTGCATTAATAAACTTTATTTTTAATGATGTTCCAGCAGATGAGGGTAAAACATTGTCCGTCTGTTCGCTTCATTTCACTGAGGATTGTTTTGTAAACAAGACTAGATTTGCAGACCGTTTAAGATTAAAGAACGGTGCTGTGCCGTCTTTATTGGATCTGAATTGTCCAACACACGGACTCTGGGTCGAACATGTACGGTTGAATCATTCCGGTTGCCATTTTACAACATTGGACGTTTTCTGAACAATTTCCCCCAAGTGCACCGATGGGTGAGTTGAAACTCATTATAATATGCAAAACTGTTATCCACTCACAGCAGTGTGCGTTTACTTCCAAGTCTTCAGTTCAGTGCGAGACGCCCATAAAAACGTGTGTTTTTGAGCTAGGCTCAAAACTAGGGTAGAAAATAGACTATTACTTATTCATTTTGATGTTTTTGGATGCAAAAACCAAGCGGATGTCATGAGTTGACCTCAGACAACAATATATAAAATGTAAAAAGCCAGTTCATGACCCCTTTAAGATATTTTAAATGAAATTGGACAAATTTCTGTCCCTCCACTGGCCGATATGCAACTAATAAATTGTCGCTTTAAAAAGTTAATAAAGAGATGGGAAAACTAAACCATATGAAATTGAGCGGTTCAGTCCAAAGTTTTTGAAGAGATACGATCACTTTATATGATTTCATTTAGTTTTATTTGGAACAAAATGAGGGCGAGTAATTGGTGATCGTTTTTCATTTTTGGGTGAACTAACCTTTAATTTCCATAGAAATAAGTAAGTTTTGGAACAAAATGAGTGTGAGTAAATGATGCCATAATTTTAATCTTAATTTACAGAATAATGAAGGTACTATCCCTGTAAACCCTGTCAGTTTTTACTTTTAATTCATTTTCTAACTAGAAACGCATGTAAATAAGCTTCCCATGATGACTAATTCCCACACACAATAAATATTACATTCCTTTCTCTCTCTCTTTCTTTTTAAAAATGCAATAATGAATATTTTTATGATGATTTTCATATTTTAAGAATGAACGTCTGGGGCTGAAATCTGTTATTTTTAATAAAAAACAACCCCAGGGACATGAAAGTGCCCGTAGCTGAAGCCGAAACACCCAAAGACAGATTTGTCTAGTTGGTTTTCTCTCTGTAATGTGACAGCGCATGGCCATATGTTTGATTTTTTAGGGAAGAAGAGACATGATAAATGATACCCCGAACTAAACGCAAATCTCATCAAGGCAAACAGAGCCTCAGACAAAACTTTTGGTCATATAAATTTAAATGCTCCTTTGAGGGCACGCTGATATAGTGCCGTGTTTAAGACAAATCATTTCTCCTGACATTCATTAAAGACTTCAAAGGATGCTTTTCATCCCTAAACGCTTTACATGTTCCAATTGGGCGACAAGGCTTCAGCTAAATCTGTGAAATTGCCGCTTCCATCTCGGTTTCTGACAGCATGCTAATGTTCAATAATAGATGTGTGAGAACAAGACCCAAAACTACATTTGAATGAATTATTCAGCTGCCCCCATTTGCCCCTATAGTCTCCTGTTTTTCACAGCCCCTCCTACCGTTTCCATTATGTCTCACTTTTTTTGTTTTGTGAATTACGCAATAACGATGTAGGCTCCATCTTGCAGCCAGAAACCATCCAAATATAAGCTTTCTTATCCAGCTTGCAGGGAGCTGTCATTATTTTTCTCTCCTGCACTTATCTGTGTCCCCACACATGTCTAGTTGAAGCCCCCGACAGACTTCTGTTTTACGTTTCCCTGTGTCATTTCTCTCTCTCTCGTTTCTCTGTCCTTTGTGGTGTGTGTTTTTCATTTGTTTTCCATCACCGGTGGAACGTAGTCACTCATGCTTGTCCCCTGTTTGACACGTCGCTTTTCTTTACAAGGCGGGACAACAGTCAAGGGGAAATAAGGCATATTTTGTGAATGAAGGATTCATTGTTTTCAGAAAGACCATATAAAGTAGCAACTGAACTTAGTAAAAACATTTTAAATATGTCTTAATACATAGTGTGCAATATTGTGTATCGGCTGATGAATATATACACTGTAACAAATATCCGTGATTTTAACAGTAAAATACTGTAAAAATGCTACAGTGCAAAACTGTTAACTGGTAAGCAGAAAGTTTCCGTACTATACACGGTAAATAACTGTGATATAATTTTACAGTTTTTGAAAGTGAAAAAGAACGAATCGTTTAATTTACAGTGAAAAAACGTAAATTGACATTTCCACAATTCCCTGTATGACACTTCATATTTTATGTATTTTTGTTGAAATAACTATGGTTCCTCATAGTTTTATTGTTTTTTTTTCCTAATCAGTTATGAAACATTAGGATTTTATGTTGCATTTAATGTTGTTAAATTCATGTTTATTGCATTTTTTATTGTATGTGTGTTACCATGATGGTGCTTAATGTTTGTGTGAATGACGTTGTGCAGCTTCTTTAAATAAGTATTGCTTTATACAAGTATTCACTTGTAATGAGCTATGATTGCTCATATAACTCATTACTGCTGCGATGATTGTTGGTTGTCAGTGTATTACAATGGTTTAAAACAGATATCAATACGTCAATAAGTTGGTAAATCCACATTTTATCAGAAAATAAAATACGGTTTATTACTGTAATTTTTAAGTTAAGTCTGTAAAACCATTAACGTTCCTACCGTATTTTTAACGGTAAAGTTATGGCAACCACAGTTTTTTTACCGTAAAATTCACGGTTTATTTTTTACAGTGTTCAGTATCCATAGCCATGACATTGGATATTTAAAGGCACACTGCAGTGCCTTGAAACAGCGTTATTCAATGTGTTGACGTAATTTCCCCTGAAATGGGAAGACAGGGCGGGACATATTAAACAGCTCCACCCCCTTTTAAAAATAACCAATAAGATTTTGTTTATATCACAGCTCGGTCAAAGCTGTTGAGCTCTGTAAAGCAGTATTTGACAGCTTATGACAGCCGCAGTATAATAGATTCCCGTTTTAGATTTTAAATGAATATGCGGTGGTTCGCGATGACGCTAAAATGAAATCAGACTTTATTCGCCACAATGGAAAGCATATTTACACTGTCTGAATCGTTCCCTATCCCCTATATAGTGCACTATGTGACATTCACCATGTAGAAAAGGTGATTTTTAAGTGATTTTAGCATAGAAGGACGCTTCAGATTCCAGAGAGCATTTGATTGGACAGAAAATCTGATGAGAAGCTGAATTGCAGAGCAATGTCATCAAAATCATTAATCCATATTTATCTTTGTCATCATCTAACACAAAGTATATCTTTAAAATACTTACTCTTTGCATTCTTTTGCAAATCTCAAAAGACATATCACTTTTTCATGCTGTACATTATGTCTAAAAATCACTTGTAGCATTTAAATGGTTGATTTTAGTGTTTTATTTGATATTTATTTTGTATATAATTTTAGGATTGGCTATTTCTTGGTTAAATAGCCAATGAAAATTAGCAGTTTGTTGTTATAGAGTGCCGAAGTTACGACGTCACTCTGTAGGCCAAAATGTGGAAGTGAGTTAGCATTTTAGCACTACCGGTTCTCTCGCTCTAAAGCCTATGGGATTTTTGAATGGGTTTTTGCTAAATCGCCTAAAAATAAGGTCTGTGGTTAACAAAGCCTCAAAATATTTTCACGTTTTGATCTATGACATAGACCACACAGTTATAACCTGCTTGTGAGTTTTTTTTTAACTTCATTGTGTCTGCTTGTATTTTTAAAAAACTTTGTATAGACTTCAAAATGTATAAATTTTGAATTAACTTGTAAAGATAATCTTGATAGACAAAACGTGTAAAGGTCACACGTATTTGTTGAACACAGATCTTGTTTTTTTGCATTTTCCAAAAGTCTATGGGGAAAATGCATAGATTTTAAATAGAGGGAACCCATGTGCTGCTAGCTTCCGAGTTGTCCTAGTGACGTCATCACTTCGGCACTCTATTGGTTAGAGTTTTCATATTGGCGTATTCCTAAACTTAATGTGTTGATATGTCTAGTTAAATCGAATTTTCAATGTTTTATCACTAATTTGCAACATGCAGTGTTATTTCAGTATTATTTAGTATTTATTAATATTTTAGAGCGTTTATATTATTATCATCAGTTTTCTTTTAAATTATAGTTGAATGTTTGTCATTTTGTTTTTGTATATTTTACTTTTTAAATTCTGTCATTTACTCACCCTTAACCTGTATGAATTTCTATCTTCTGCTGAGCACAAAAGAAAATATTTTGAATATTATCAAGAATATATTAAGAAAATATGAAGAATATGGATAACCACACAGTTAATGGGCCCCATTGACTTCCATAGTATTTTTTTTCTTCTTTCACACAATGGAAGTCAATGGGGGCCCATCTGGTCACTGTTTGGTTTGGTTAAATGTTAATAACAACGCTGGACAGGAATTCACACTTACAGTAATTACATTTACAGGTGCTGTTGCTTGCTTACTTGTGCTCGACTATATCTGAAAAAGTTAAAGAGCTAATGCACTTTTTGAAATTGACACTTTGTGATGTAAGTAACCAAAAGGTATGTAAAAAATTGTGTGTTGGCATTTGTTGACCAATGAGAATTTCATACAGATGGGGACCAGTTATGCTTTTGGAAATTATGTTTGAAGGATTTCAACTTCATTTCAGACAGCCCTGGATCTTTCCACAGCTTCAAATCGCCATTAGAGGCAAAAACCCTCCATCAGAGGCAAGTACCGTAAAGCTATACAAACCCATGCATCCAGACTGGGACATTTGAAAGCGATTCAAGTGGATTAAGGTCCATGACAGAGGCCTTATATTTGGGTAAATTCTCTCTTTAGGTTGCCACACACAGCCTTGTCCTAAGAGCGTGTTTTTTACCTTTTCATGTCTCCACGGGCCATTGTTCTGTAGTAGTATGGTTCACTAAAAAGAGCAATCAGTATTTGTGGCACTGGTTTCCTGAAGCTCCTCCACCAGGGAAGCATGACATGCAGAGTGACATGTCAAAGACAGCCTCAGTAGGCATAATATCAGCTTAGTCTGCCCATGCCATCCAAATCCAGACACCGGTTATCTGGGTTTTCCTCTGAGAGCAGAGACTTCGGATGAATGTGGGTTTCAGCCCTTTGGAAGATCAAAGTAATCTCCAAATATGAGCCTACGTAAATCACTTTAGTTTTTTATGGGCTTTTGGAAACTCATCTGCCCATTTGTCCTTGCCGGTTAGAACGGTTGTATATTTGGGTGTTGCAGTTTGGCAGAAAGGGAACACTGGGAGAGAGAGAAAATGAGAGGGACTATGTTCAAGTGTGATATCATTTAATTAAAAATCTAGCTAAGCTTCTTCCCCCATTAGGCTTGAAGTAAGCTTAGCGTGCTAGAATAGAAACACGCCTCGAGCAAATGCGGGTTTCAGTACAGACTGCAGTCTTAAGGTCACAATTATGCTTTTGAATATTTCAATTTTATAGGTGTCTGTAAGATGCTTTGTATTCTGAACGTCATTGTTCATGTGACAGAACAAGTAGCCTAACTGGCAATTGCTTTGTTTCAACTACAGATGGTGATAGAGAGGCCAAAATGTGCACCTGTTAAAGTAATTATAATTCAGGAATGATTGTTTCATGGGGACAGATGATTTTCATCTGCTATTTAATTCAAAGATAAATGTGGGATATTTGAATTGTACTTGACATCCAAAACTGACTGAAAAGTCTCATAGCAACTGAATTGTTTGAGGATCATATGCAATGCAGTCATGTTTTTCAGAGTGAGTTACTAAATCTATCTATCTGTCTGTCTGTCTGTCTATCTATAATCTATCATCTGTCTACTGTAAAACCCAACAAGTTAAACTAACTCAGTTCATTTGAGGAAACTGATTGCCTCAATTTATTTAAGTTTATAACAAAAAACAATAGTTATGAGTACTCTGAACTTATTTTATTCAGTTCACTAAAACAATAGTATTTCCTTAAACACACATTCAACTTTATCACTAAATGGAATATTGTATAGCTGAAACTTCACTCTATTGAGTAAAAACAGTGTATCTGTCTGTCTGTTCATCCGTCCATCTGTCTGTCTGTTCATCCGTCCATCTGTCTGTCTGTTCATCCGTCCATCTGTCTGTCTGTTCATCCGTCCATCTGTCTGTCTGTTCATCCGTCCATCTGTCTGTCTGTTCATCCGTCCATCTGTCTGTCTGTCTGTCATCCGTCCATCTGTCTGTCTGTTCATCCGTCCATCTGTCTGTCTGTTCATCCGTCCATCTGTCTGTCTGTTCATCCGTCCATCTGTCTGTCTGTTCATCCGTCCATCTGTCTGTCTGTTCATCCGTCCATCTGTCTGTCTGTTCATCCGTCCATCTGTCTGTCTGTTCATCCGTCCATCTGTCTGTCTGTTCATCCGTCCATCTGTCTGTCTGTTCATCCGTCCATCTGTCTGTCTGTTCATCCGTCCATCTGTCTGTCTGTTCATCCGTCCATCTGTCTGTCTGTTCATCCGTCCATCTGTCTGTCTGTTCATCCGTCCATCTGTCTGTCTGTTCATCCGTCCATCTGTCTGTCTGTTCATCCGTCCATCTGTCTGTCTGTTCATCCGTCCATCTGTCTGTCTGTTCATCCGTCCATCTGTCTGTCTGTTCATCCGTCCATCTGTCTGTCTGTTCATCCGTCCATCTGTCTTGTCTGTTCATCCGTCCATCTGTCTGTCTGTTCATCCGTCCATCTGTCTGTCTGTTCATCCGTCCATCTGTCTGTCTGTTCATCCGTCCATCTGTCTTGTCTGTTTCATCCGTCTCATCTGTCTGTCTGTTCATCCGTCCATCTGTCTGTCTGTTCATCCGTCCATCTGTCTGTCTGTTCATCCGTCCATCTGTCTGTCTGTTCATCCGTCCATCTGTCTGTCTGTTCATCCGTCCATCTGTCTGTCTGTTCATCCGTCCATCTGTCTGTCTGTTCATCCGTCCATCTGTCTGTCTGTTCATCCGTCCATCTGTCTGTCTGTTCATCCGTCCATCTGTCTGTCTGTTCATCCGTCCATCTGTCTGTCTGTTCATCCGTCCATCTGTCTGTCTGTTCATCCGTCCATCTGTCTGTCTGTTCATCCGTCCATCTGTCTGTCTGTTCATCCGCTGTCTGTCTGTCTGTTCATCTGTCTAGTCTCCATCTGTCTGTCTCTGTTCATCCGTCCATCTGTCTGTCTGTTCATCGCGTCCATCTGTCTGTCTGTTCATCCGTCCATCTGTCTGTCTGTTCATCCGTCCATCTGTCTGTCTGTTCACCCGTCCATCTGTCTGTCTGTTCACCCGTCCATCTGTCTGTCTGTTCATCCGTCCATCTGTCTGTCTGTTCATCCGTCCCATCTGTCTGTCTGTTCATCCGTCCATCTGTCTGTCTTGTTTATCTGTCCATCTGTCTGTCTGTTCATACCGTCCATCTGTGCTTGTTGTTCATTCCGTTGCTCATCTGTATCTGTCTGTTGTCATCCGTCCATCTGCTCTGTGTTCATCCGTCCATCTGTCTGTGCTGTTCCATCCGTCCATCTGTCTGCTTGTTCATCCGTCCATCTGTCTGTCTGTTCACCCGTCCATCTGTCTGTCTGTTCATCCGTCCATCTGTCTGTCTGTTCATCCGTCCATCTGTCTGTCTGTTCATCCGTCCATCTGTCTGTCTGTTCATCCGTCCATCTGTCTGTCTGTTCATCCGTCCATCTGTCTGTCTGTTCATCCGTCCATCTGTCTGTCTGTTCATCCGTCCATCTGTCTGTCTGTTCATCCGTCCATCTGTCTGTCTGTTCATCCGTCCATCTGTCTGTCTGTTCATCCGTCCATCTGTCTGTCTGTTCATCCGTCCATCTGTCTGTCTGTTCATCCGTCCATCTGTCTGTCTGTTCATCCGTCCATCTGTCTGTCTGTTCATCCGTCCATCTGTCTGTCTGTTCATCCGTCCATCTGTCTGTCTGTTCATCCGTCCATCTGTCTGTCTGTTCATCCGTCCATCTGTCTGTCTGTTCATCCGTCCATCTGTCTGTCTGTTCATCCGTCCATCTGTCTGTCTGTTCATCCGTCCATCTGTCTGTCTGTTCATCCGTCCATCTGTCTGTCTGTTCATATCGTCTGTCTGTCATCGTCGTCTGTCTGTCTATTCATCCGTCCATCTGTCTGTCTGTTCATCCGTCCGTCTGTCTGTCTGTTCAGTCCGTCCATCTGTCTGGTCTGTTCATCCGTCCATCTGTCTGTCTGTTTTTCCTACGTCTGTCTATCTGTCTGTTCATCCGTCTGTCTGTCTGTCTGTTCATCCGTCCATCTGTCTGTCTGTTCATCCGTCCATCTGTCTGTCTGTTCATCCGTCCATCCGTCTGTCTGTTCCTCCGTCTGTCTGTCTGTCTGTTCATCCGTCCATGTGCCTGTCTGTCCCTCAGTCCATCTGTCTGTCTCTATCTCGTTGGTCTGTTGGTCTGTCTGTCTGTCTGTTTTTCCCTACGTCTGTCCATCTGTATGTCCGTCCATCCATTCATCTATCTGTCTGTTTATCATAATTATTGCAATTCTGCCATAATGTTAATGTACCATTAATATTTTCTGAAATTGATTTGTTTGTGCAGTAAATGTTATAAGATAATTGAAAATATATGACTCTATTTACACTTACTGTGATAATTAGCTTTATCAGAGACATTGCTTTCTATAATGTAATAGTCTTTGAAAAGATATTAACCATGAAGGAACTGTTACGGCTTTACCCTCTTAAACCTGTGGCCTCTCTCCATATTAATACAATTTTGACAGTTTCTCATATATGCAAGAAGTAAAGCAGCTGTTAAAGAGGTTATTATATTATCGCTAAGAGAGCCATGAGGATCTGTATCATATCATTATGTCTGAGAAGGTCATAATCATTTTCTTTACCTTTCCTGTCAACCCGTCAATGCTGAGGATGCCATTAGAGACTCATGAAATGTTTGCTGTTCTGTAAATGTTCTTCTCTCCCAGAGGATATAAGCGTGTGTGTGTGTGCTTGAAGGAAAGAAACTCTCTAAGCCGTCAGCACTGCCGTGGAAAAGAGCAAAATATGTTTTTTATCTGTTGCCTTTCTTCTTTCCTATGACTCCTGCAGGTTTATTAGTGCTGCTAAGTTTAGGAAATGCAAATGTTAACTTCTGTATTATCAAAATGGTTTGAGTTATCTTCTGCTTTGATGCCAAACTAAAAGGTTTTTTTTTTTTTTACAAAAAACATCCAGAAGACCTTAGCAACCACGTAGCAATGCCCTGACAACCACCGACAACACCCTAATATAATGCCATTAATTTTTTCACAATCTTTCACTCCTCACATATTCTTCAGTAAATGTTCACATCTTTGTTCTGTTATCTATGAGGCCTGTTATTAGAAACATTGCTCGCTTTAAAAGGTCAAAATGTTCACGATTCTGCATTCATGCAAATTATAATACAAACAAAAGTAAAATCCCTGTAGTTCCCACCCGTTATCTCCAGTAACTCTGAATGTGCCTAAAATGACATTTCTGTATTTATTTTTGTTTCTCTGGTTCACATTTTCCTCTGAATGCACCATCCATTATTGCCACAATTGACAGAGAGTGAGCGGCACAGTCAACAATGACAAAATGGATTCGAACAATTGCTGCACGCTTGCAACATCTATAATGGCCACATGTTTTCAACTACAGAGGCAATTCACAGTGCTGGATGTATGTTTGAATCAAACCTTTTGTGATATATGTCACATTGCATTAGAGCCACAAATATACAGTCAGGCATCTGACTCATCTTGAACCTGGTCTATGTTTTCAGGCTCTTTTGGGTCAACCAGCCATGTGCATTTTTTTTTAAACATTTGATTTTTTTAATATCTATAAATAATGACACTGAATGTGTTGGTTGCTCATGCAAATCTCATTACCATTATGTTTTGTAGCCTGTTGCTATGTGGTTGCTAAGGTATTTTGGGTGGTTGCTAGGTGGTTTTCTTGTAGCCCAAGTCTGTTTACATTTCCTAAAGAAAATGTGAGTGTTGTATGCAATGCAAAACTTGATTGCTATGATGTTAGGTGTGGTGGGCAGTTGCCAGGGTGTTGCTATGTGGTTGCTAATGTATTTTAGGTGGTTGCTAGGTGGTTTTATTCTAGCCCAAGTCTGTTTACATTTCTTAAAGAAAATGTAAGTGTGTTTCGCCAATGCAAAACTAGATTGCTATGACAGTAGGTGTTGTGGGCTCGATGCCAAGGTGTTGCGATGTAGTTGCTAAGGTAATTTGGGTGGTTGCTAGGTGGTTTTATTCTAGCCCAAGTCTGTTTACATTTCCTAAAGAAAATGTAAGTGTGTTTCGCCAATGCAAAACTAGATTGCTATGACAGTAGGTGTTGTAGGCCGATGCCAAGGTGTTGCTATGTAGTTGCTAAGGTAATTTGGGTGGTTGCTAGGTGGTTTTATTCTAGCCCAAGTCTGTTTACATTTCCTAAAGAAAATGTGAGTGTTGTATGCAGTGCAAAACTTGATTATTTTGATAGTAGGTGTTGTGGGCCGATGCCAGGGTGTTACTATGTAGTTGCTACGGTATTTTGGGTGGTTGCTAGGTGGTTTTCTTCTAGCCCAAGTCTGTTTACATTTCCTAAAGAAAATGTGTGTGTCTGTACGCAATGCAAAACTTGATTGCTATGATGGTAGGTGTTGTGGGCCGATGCCAGGGTGTTGCTATGTAGTTGCTAAGGTATTTTGGGGGGGTTGCTAGGTGGTTTTCTTCTAGCCCAAGTCTGTTTACATTTCCTAAAGAAAATGTGTGTGTTGTACGCCAATGCAAACCTTGATTGCTATGATGGTAGGTGTTGTGGGCTGATGCCAGTGGGTTGCTATGTGGTTGCTAAGGTATTTTTGCTGGTTACTAGGTGGTTACTAAGTCTGAGACCTTCCTTCAATGTAAGTCTATGGGATTGTTTTTTACCTTTTTTATCATCCACCAGGCAAACATTTTTCAACAAGATTTTCAGCAACTTTTGAGGAATCATTCATGTCTGTAGCATAATTGAAGTTTAATATTTACAGATATGCAACACATCACTCTCAGCATGAGCAAAGAAAAAGTGATGCTTGACTAGACAAACTCTTATTAGTGCAAACTTTCATATCTTAAATATAATCTCAAAACCCCCACTGATAATTTATTTATATGGCAATGCTCCATTAATATGACTGTGAGCTTGACGTCTTTTATGTTGCAGGAACTTTTCAGAAAAAAAGATTAGCTATTTAAAGCGAAAAGCATTTCTGAATTGAATTGAATCTGAATGGAACTGAACCTGTTTCAGATCTGCATTCACAATTGTGTTAGGTAAGCCATAGAGCAATCCAGGCCAATCCTGCTGTGCTCTCTCTATTTACCCAGAAGCCCCGGGGCTGTAACAGGCCTGCATATTCCATTGCTTGTGTTGCTGTATGGCTGCTCAATCTCTCTCGCCACAAAATCCTTTGTGAATTTTTTGCCTCTCTCATTCTCCCTCCCCACCCCTCACTGTCACTCTCTCTCTCTCTCTCTCTCTCTCTCTCTCTCTCTCTCTCTCTCTCTCTCTCTCTCTCTCTCTCTCACACACACACACACTTCTAACCAATTTCATACAACATGCATTTCCCTCCTTTTTATCCATGCACACATTCACACTTGTATGCACGTGACTCCTTTGGTGCTCAGTACCAACCAAGTTTATTTAGTCTTTTTCATGTCTGTTCGTTGCTGCTTTTCTCTCGTCCGTCTTTGTTTCGTTATCCCTGCCGGGCAGATGAGCCCAGCTGCCACTCTGCAAAGTGTGTGTGTGTGTTTGTGTTTACGTACATCCAGTTACCTTCCCTCAGCCATTGTCAGCGATGGCTTTTGTGCGAGAGCAGCCCCAATGTACAGCCGCATTTATCCCATAATGCAGTGTTCTCCTCTGTGAAGAGCACTTTCACATTCAACCTCATCAAAGCTCAGCTACACTCAGCTCGGCTATATTTAAATGCTTTAAACACACCGGCGAGGGGAAAAAAGAGCATGGAGAATCAAATCAGGAACATAATGGAAAAGTCAGACCATGGCATAGTCCAAGTTTTAAAAGCTGTTTGTAGTTTTTCTTACAGTCATGTTAATGTTATAAGTTGGTCATGATCATTGTTGTTTTTTAATAAAATAAAATGTTATTTAAAATAACATTTTATATAAAATAATAATTTATTCAATTATTATACTTTAATATAATATAATTCAATTAAATAATATAAAATATATAAAATTATTATACTTTAATTTACATTACATTTATATTATTACATTTTGAATTCGTTTTTTTTCTTGGTGGTCACGTACTTCTTTTTTAAAATTACGAATTATGATCATTTAATGATTTTTAAAATGAATAATAATAAAATTATTATACATTTGACATGATTTAAAAATGCCACCAAATTCAGGATTTTTTTAATACATACATCAGGTTCATTGTCTCTTTATTGTACTGAGCAACGACTGTTACAACTTGAACTTCTTTTCAAGGCTGTATTGTTTTATAGTCCCAGGAACCATGGCTTTTACGTAACATATAATTGACTTCTCTGTCTCCCCTTTTAACACTGTGCTCTCTGTGTGTCCTTGCGGATAAGTGTTTGGCTGTGCGACATATTCTAGCAGCACTGGAGGCTGTTTTAAAGGGGAAACTGTATGAGGAACATTGTCTGACTCATCCGGTTTAACCCACAATCCATCTGAAACTGTCGCTGTCCTTTTGATGGCGAGGACAAACAAAGGTCTGTTCGGTCCATAATTGTTTTGGGAATTTTGCATCTCTAATGTTACTGTCATGTTACTGTCTACTTAGGATGAATCACTCATGAGTCACTGTGTAAGGCATTTTGTTAAAGCTTTATAACATAATGCTTTTTTCTATTATAACAATATTACACCTTGACAGCCTTGAAACTGTTTCAAATTGGGGTTTGGATAATACCAAAGTAAAATGTGTTGAAGTAACTTGCAATTATCATTGAAAACCAGCAATTGTGATTTGACAGGATTTTGTTTTTATTACATAATGCCAATATACACAGTGAGGCACTTATGATAAAATGAACCTGTCCAATTTGCATTAAAGCATTAAAACAATACGTTTAAATTTAGCCACAAGACAGATGTGTGTTAAAGGAGTAGTTCACTTTTCAAAAAACTTTTGCTGATAATTTACTCACCCCCATGTCATCCAAGATGTCCATGTCTTTCCTTTCTTCAGTTCGAAAAGAAATTAAGGTTTTTGATGAAAACTTTCCAGCATTTTTTTCCATATAATGGACTTCAGTGGGAACCAAACGGTTCAAGGTCCAAAAGACAGTTTCAGTGCAAACTGTTCAAAGGGCTTTAAATCTATTCCAGACGATGAATAAGGGTCTTATCAAGCGAAACGATCGCTCATTTAAAAAAAAAAAAAATCAAAGTTTAAGTTTTATAAGCTCAAATGGTCGCCATGCTCTGTTCTGTGATGCGCGTCGTGACTCTCCTATTCGAACTAGTTCAACAAAATGAATTAATATTTTTCCGAGTCAATTCGTTCATTTCGTTCGTTGAATTAACCAAATCACTCGGAAAAAGATTTGTTCATTTTGAAGAACGAGTTCGAACAAGAGAGTCACAAACGTGCGTCACAGAACAGAGCAAAGCGACCATTTGAGCTTATAAAACTTAAATGTATTTATTTATTTATTAAATAAGCGATCGTTTCGCTTGATAAGACCCTTATTCATCGTCTGGAATCATTTAAAGCCCTTTGAACAGTTTGCACTGAAACTGTCTTTTGGACCTTGAGCCGTTTGGTTCCCACTGAAGTCCATTATATGGAGAAAAATGATGGAATGTTTTCATCAAAAACCTTAATTTCTTTTTCGACTGAAGAAAGAATGACATGGATATCTTGGATGACATGTTTGGATCGTGTTGATGTCGAGAAGACTGCTCAATAAAAGGATAAGGACTCGAGCTGAGGAAGATCCGGAGCTGAAATTCACATATGATACGAGCCATAGACCAATCACAACAGACTTAGCCGTCTGACCAATCAGAGCAGAGTAGGCTGGTGGAAAGGAATTTAGAGAGACGCGCTGAATCCAAAATCGCCCCTTATCCCTTTAAATAGGGCATTACACAATGTCCGAAACCATAGTTGATGTTGTCTGAACAATGAATCGCAATAACGAGTGTACAGCCGATGTAGCAACGGCTGTCCGAATCCACTCACTTGTTTTTATTCACTCCTTCAAGTGAACTGTGTTAGAGGACTAACATAGGGAATAGTGATAGAGAGTTATGGGCGATTTCGGATTCAGTCGTAATCTTCGAACACCGTTTTCAGACTTTTAGAGAAATTAGGTCATGTGCAATGTATATTATGAGAAAATTAAACTGTTTTTTGACCTTGAATGCCATTATTCATCAACTCATAAACACCTGCAGTTCAAAACCCTCAGGGGTTCGAGAACCACAGTCTAGGAAACATATGATCTATGTTGTTCCTTATCAACGCATTCATCACAAATAGTGATTTATCCTGATATTGTCCAAAACATCAGCATAAATGAATGTGTGTAGGGAATTGTGTGTACTAACTACACCGAAGACGTCCCATTCTGTAGGTGGCAAAGAGCCTCCTGATACCTCTGAGATGCCCGACCGATGTGTAGGCCTACTATATTACCCATCTGTCTGCTCGCAGATGCCAGTGTAATGATTGAGCAGGGTACTTGCTAAACGTTGGGCTCTGAGGGGGAAATGCACATTTGTTATTTTGCCTGAGTGTTTTGGCAGTATTTTCTTATTGTTTGTAATATAAATCAAACGCTGGTCACACAGTAGAGCGGGCAGTCAGAAAGTGGGCTATGTTAGGTAAATGTTTTCAAATTATTGAGCAAATTAGTGGTTAATACTGGCAGGGGATGAAATAAAACATCCTTTTTATGCTTTGTCTCCTCTGCACATGTAGAGATAAACAAATGAAGCACACATATGGAGACGCGCATAGGCTTTTATGTGCAAATAGAGAGATTGCTGAATGCATGTGTTCTATTCATCCCTGAGGGGCAAAATTCACGTCCACAGTCGGTCAGACACATTTCCATTTCAACATATCGCTCTCTT
The DNA here is from genome assembly GCA_030378365.1 of Hybognathus amarus. Classification (NCBI taxonomy): domain Eukaryota; kingdom Metazoa; phylum Chordata; class Actinopteri; order Cypriniformes; family Leuciscidae; genus Hybognathus; species Hybognathus amarus. The sequence continues at coordinate 49,084 of JAQIUQ010001685.1, read as the reverse complement.
TCATCTACAATTAAACATTCTCACATCCCCCTGGAAGCTAATTTCCTGAAACAAGGCTTCGGAATTTTCTTTCAAGCTGACATAACACGAGATGAAATGTCACTGCCTCACCTTGTGTTTGGCGCTAATGATCTTTTGCACTAAACACATCGTTCAGTAATTATGAAAGAGCATTACACGTTCGCCGCCTGAAATGTGTACAGACGGGCAAACAAGTGTTTTTTCTCCCATTGGAGTTCTGGAAGGGTTCTCTGATATTTTCTACCATTTTGAAACTCGTCAGAAAGTATTCCTCCACTTATTTTTATTATTAGTTAATTAGGATAAATCTTCTGGTTAATTTGATTAGGTTTTCAGTTTCTAATAAGATTGCTGTGCACATTTCACCATCTTGAAATCTCTTCTGAAGGATCGCCCAGATTGTCCTGCAAATTGCAAAATAAGTCTGCATATTTGGCCTGCATAATTTTAGCTGTTACATATTCCACAAATTATGTCAAAAAAGCCATATAGATCTATAACATATAGAAATTATAATATCATAATGCAATCAATACCATTAAAGAAGTAGTTCACTTTTGAAAAAACTTTTGCTGATAATTTACTCACCCCCATGTCATCCAAGATGTCCAAGTCTTTCTTTCTTCAGTCAAAAAGAAATTAAGGTTTTTGATGAAAACAGTCCAGGATTTTTCTCCATATAATGGACTTTATTGGTAACCAAATGGTTCAAGGTCCAAAAGACAGTTTCAGTGCAAACTGTTCAAAGGGCTTTAAATGATTCCAGACGATGAATAAGGGTCTTATCGAGCTTTTTTTATAAAAATTAAGCTTTTGAGCTTAATTTTTATAAGCTCAAATGGTCGCCTTGCCCTGTTCTGGGATGCACGTTTGTGACTCTCCTGTTTGAACTCGTTCATCAAAATGAACGCACCTTTTTTCGAGACAATTTATTCGTTTCATTCGTTGAATTAACCAAATGACTGGTTTGACTGGTCGAGACTGTTTTCTAAAGATGGCTCCTGCCTGTATACGTGAAGTGGACAGTCTTTAAAAAATATCTTAATATTAAACTCTCTGTACACTTACAAAGCTCTCAATGCTTCGGTTTGCATGTATGGATAGTGTTGATTTTTATCTGTTTAGCGAATAACTAGCATTATTCGTCTAAACAGATAAAAATCTTTACATTCGAATTATCATGAAAAACAAAACTCAGAGTAACGGTTGACTAGGTACCAATGTGTTATTAGACCAAAGGTTCATTTTGCGCCGGAGTTGTCCTTTAACACTCTATGATCGGATGATTATTGCAGTGATTATTATGTTTCTAGCATGTTATATGTTCGGCAACAGTTCTTCTAACCTTAATTGATGGAATGTGTAGCTTTCCATTTCTTAAACAACCATGTAGGAAGACATATCATGGCCATTTTCAAGGATTCCAGGCCAATGTCAAGATTCATCACGCTCAGATCGTGGAAGAATGGTTGTGAAGGAGCGTGAAGAATCATTTTCACACATGAATTGGCACCTCTGAGACCTTAAATTCATTGCATGATGTGCTGGAGGAGACTTTACAGAGTGCTGGACTCTTGCATTGACCATAGAGCCAGACCGATATATCGGCAGGCTAATATTATTGGCCGATATTAGGCATTTTCCAAACTATCTGGTATCGGCAGTTATAATGGCCGATAAATGAATATTTCAAAAATAAAATAAAAACGGACGAAACATGCTTGAACCATGTCATGAGTGTTGGAGTTGTATAGTTTGTCCACCAGAGGGCACTCCACACCGTCCCTGTTGGCAACACTCGTTGAGTTGATCACGAGACAGGCTAGCTAATGCCACTATCATCAGTCTGTTCTGTTGTGACAATAAAAGAAACAAGTTTCTTTTTAAATGCATTATCATTATTTTAGTTAAAACTCATAAATAACTACAAATAACTAATATTAGGGAAATCTTTTAATGTTTTGTTGCGCGTTTCAGAAATATTAAAAAAGAAATATCGGCCGATATATCGGAATATCGGATTTTAAAACCAACAAATATTTGTATCGGTATCGTCCTTCAAAATACTTTATCGGTCGGGCTTTAATTGACAAAATATGATCTTAACCAAAAACGTTGTGATCAAGAGGTGCATCAGTTTTTGGTCAAGATCTTCATAGAAATAAGCATTTGATTACTTAATTTTACAATATAATGGTAAAATTGATCAAAGGCATGTTTGGTGAGCAGAAGAGTAGTGTACATGTATATCTATGTAGGTTATGTATGTAGTCACTACCTAGTAACACCTTGACAACCATTGTTTTTTTATCTGTGACACGTCTTCATGTATAAATGCCTGACAACATGAAGAGCTATTCTGTATATTAAACTTCCACGCAAAACGTTGCAGTGCAAGATTATCTCTTGCGAGCCTGATGAGATGAATTGGTTGAAAGCAGATATGTGAATTGTGATGACAATTGTCTCAATAAGGGCAACTGGTAATTGGAGAAATGTATTAATCATTGAAAGCACTAGGGATGTTTTGCAGGATGTGGAGGAAGCTTCTCCTTGGCAACACTAGGCTATGTTTAGGCAGTGTGTGCCAGTGTTTGTTCTAGTGATGGTTGATTGATTTGGGTCTCACTGGAAGCAAACAAGACTGTTTTTATCCAGAATATGCATCAATGGATCATTAAGTGCTTGTTTTGATGTCATAAGAGGATATATCAACTGAACAAATTAGCAGACTTCAAGACCACATATGTGAAGTCTCTCTCAGAGCTCTTCTTAATGATATCCTCTGTGTACATTTATGTCAAAAATAATGCACATGCAAAGAACTCAGTGGCCGAATCATATGAGAAGGAGAACATTTAAGCTGCAAAAGGTGCAATTATTGTAAGACTTCTAGCTGATTGGCTTTGGACAGAAATTGTACAACTTTCAAGTGCAGGAAAAGGGGTTTTCTAAAAAAACCCAGATATCAAAAGTGGCAGGAATTATAGTTTTCACCATGGCAACAACAGTGGAGAGCTTTCATTAGGCCCCAGACAGCTGAGGGAGTTACTTAAATAAGAGAAAATGTGCATTTGTGTCTCCGTAATCATGGAGAACACGGAGCACCTCAAAACTGTGGCTGTGGGTTTCAAGCAGTGGTGATTAGAATAACCTTTAACAGGCTCTTAGACTGAAACTCTTGAAATAATGAGCTTTATTACTGTATTATCCTGGTGCTTAGAAAACGGCATCTCAGATTCTCTTCTTTCAAGCAGGCTTTTTAAGCAGATGTCTTAGATGTTCTTGATGTCCAATATCTTTTTTTTTGTAATAACCTGGGTTTTTTTTGTTTAGTTTGTGTGATGATAACCACAGCTGTTGAGTGTTAAAAAAGAAGTGGTGAGGAAAATGATTTTTCTCAGTAACAATTTAAAGCCTTGGATGGTGTTTCTTCCAAAATGTGGGGTGTTGCACAATCTGGCTTTAAGAGTTAAGCCGAGTGAAGAGACAACGTCTGTCTGATTTGGTTAGGTCTTGAGATGATATGCTCTGAAGGGATAAAAATAAATCAGACTTTGATTTATTGGACATCATTGATTATGCTAAATTATTTCTTTCTTAATGTTTAAATTATGTAGGAAAGACGAGAGATCAGATGTCTTCCTTTGAGAACTGATCAGACCCAGTCAACAAAAATAGATATAAGAGTCATCTTCACACTGTAAAACATTATCTGGTCAATAAGTTACGACAACATTTGTTTTTACTTGGGCTTTCAAACGATTAATCGCGATTAATCGCATTGCAATTAATCGCAAGTTTGTGTTTACATAATATATGTGGGTGCACTGTGTAGTATTATTTTGTGTATATATATAAACACACACACATGCATGTATATTTGAGACATTTTTAATATATATTAAATATTTATATAATATAAATTATATATAAATCTAGAATATACATTAAAATATTTCTTAAATATATACAAGTGTGTGTGTATATATATATATATATATTAGAGCTGTCAAAAAATTAATCGCGATTAATCGCATCCAAAATAAAAGTTTTTGTTTACATAATACATGTGGGTGCATTGTGTATAATTATTTTATATATATAAATACACACACATGCTTGTATATATTTAAGACATATTTTCATTTATATACTGTTTATAGATTTATATGTAATTTATATTATATATAAATATATAGATTTTACATATAAATAATATTTTTTTCTTAAATATACATGCATGTGTCTGTATTTATAAACATACAAAATAATTATACACAGTGCACCCAAATATATTATGTAAACACAAACTTTTATTTTGAATGCCAATTAATCGCGATTAACCTTTTGACAGCCCTAATATATATGTGTGTATATATATATATATAAAATAATGATACACGGTGCACCCACATATATTATGTAAACACCAACTTTTATTCTGGATGCGATTAATCGCCATTAATCGTTTGACAGCCTAGTTTTTACATTGCTTTAACTCATAAGTTAAGCAATTTCAACTTTATGCATATGTTATACAAGATTCAACACATTTTTTAAGTCTAATGTCATTTAAGTTGGAATGACTTAAAAAATCAAGTTGATTGCACTTAGAAAATTTAAGGCAGCAACTTTTCTTTCTTTTTTTGTTGCAGTGCATTAGAATTTGATACAAAATCCAAACAAAGTGTAAAAAACAAAACGTACAGTATACAATGATTATTTAAAATTGAAAAAAGATATACATACAGAGTATGTATCGCACGTACAACATGGAACAAACGAGAACAATATTTGACAAAACAGAACAAAGCAAAAAAAGAAAAAGAAAGAAAGAAAGGAGAAAGACCAGAAATATTAATAATTTTTTGGGGATAATTTGTGCCTAATTTAGACGTTGATGCACTCAACAGGGGTTTTCACGTGAAGTGATGCCATAAAGAAACATTTGATTCCCCAAAGAACCTGATGACAGTGATCTTTTTTCCACAATAAAAAACATTTTGTGCAATGGAAAGGTTCTGTGGATGTTTAAAGTTAATTACAATATTTTTAAATGCAACCAAGCATTTTGCCATGTAAATTTAAAATGGCCTCATAAAAATGAGCACAGTCTCTCACTCTTCACTGAACCCCGGTCATCTTTGGCCATATCAATCAGGGGTCCACCCTTATGAGACGACGTTAACCAGAAGTGAAATCATTCAGATGTTTAAACAATGAGGTGCAGAAACAGGCAAATAATAATCATTATTTTATAGGCTATTTGCAATATGTATGTGGGGATAACTTTTGTGCTCAACAGTTGAACAAAAAATTAAAATTGTAAAATACACAAATATGGATTTATAAGTGCAGTAATGTTATCTAATTGGCATATGGAATTTTTTGGAGGTCATTGCAAAAGGGCTCCTGATGGTGGCAGGCTGGTGGCAATAAGCCATGATAGAAATGCAGACCCTATAGTGAGAGAAATACAAGAGTAGCTTCTTCTGTGAATTTGGCTTAAAAATTATTCAATATGACAATTTAGTCATAGTGTATATGTGTATATATATATATATATATATATATATATATATATATATATATATATATATATATATATATATATATATATGTGTGTGTATGTGTGTATATGTGTATATATGTATGTATATATGTATATATATATATATGTGTGTGTATATATGTATGTGTGTGTGTGTGTAATATATATATATATATATATATATATATATATATATATATATAGACTAAATTGTCATATTTATTTTAATTAATTAATTATTTATTAATTAATTAACTCTATTTCAAGCGAAGAAAAAAACAATTAATAGCCCTATACTTTTAATGCATGAAGTGGGAAATGAGATTAGTTGGAGGTAAAAGGCCATTTATGTGCCTAAAAAATAATAATAATATATAGGCTATATAATTAAGTTGAAATAATACCAGAGCCAATGCAAATAATGGATGAGACAGCAACAGCAGGTCAAACCATTTGCGCAGGATCATGAACCTTAAATCACACATGACTCTCTTTGATGTCTATCTCTAGGCAGGCAAGCCGTCATCCGCAATAGATGCGCCAGAATCCTCAAATAATTACCGACGGTGTAGAGACTGAACCGCTAGAGGTCCCGCCCACTCGTTCGCTCGTGCAACCGGAGACTTCACGGAGGGTTCCGCTGCTGTCAGACTCTTGCTCAACGCTCGCCAGACTTGGATAAGAGTGGACGGAGGGACTTGGGGCCGGAGAAGGGATTCACGAGCTGATTTTTTGTTTTGGAGACACATTCGCCAGTGGATTGAGATCCTCCTGTAAGGTAAGGTAAATAAGTCTGCCGATGCATGCTCACTCGTTTAAATGATGACTTTGCCCTGGCGACCGCGGAAGACACCCTTCTCCCGTTATATGAACCGTATAATGTGCTTCACAGGAAGCCGTTTGCACATGAAGCATCTTTAGAGTTTGGTGTTGTCATATAGCCGGTGAGATCCTGATGTTTAAGCGTCTATTGCTTTATTTCTTCTTTTTGGGCTCGTGTTCTATAACGGAGCACTTCTACATCAAACATGACACAGGGAAGCTGCTTTAAAGCCCACCGGAGTTCGTCACACTCGATAGATCAGCGAAAATTCGTGTGATGTTGCATAATTTCATCCCCCAAATTATGAATTGCGCTCTTCTGCGTTATAGTATCATATTATATTGTTATTATAATGTTACCGGGTTTTGCATGTTCAATCTCCGAGAAACTTTGAGCTCACGTTAGTTCAGTGCAGATACACTGATGCTCTAATGCGAGATCGTTACAAATTGTAAGTTTGTCTCATATGATCCGATTCTGGTGAAACCGGTTCATGATCTAAATCAACTCCGTTTGAAAATTTGCGTAAAATCGTTAAATGGTGTGAGAGTTTATCGGGGTATAACATTAGCTAATCCCGCTCAACTAAAAACCTTGAAAACCCAAACAATTTATGCCAACTGATTTTTTTTAGCATGTATTTGTTTACTATGTTAAATAGCTAATCATTTCGTTTTAGCAAATCGTGATAAATGTAAATTTGCAATTTAGGTGGGTGTAGCTACTATTTGAGTGTTTGATTGTAGCTAGTGAAGCACACAAATATAGCAATATACATCTCGGCGATGTCTATTTAATGTGCTTGTCGTTTATTGACATTTAGAAAATGTCTTTAATACGCGTATGGTTTAGATTGTACGTAAAATTGCTTTTGAAAAGATGTTTATCAGATGTTTATTATGTACACAACAGATGTTTTCCAGATAAAGCGCTCTATAAAAGACATCTTGTTTGTGTGCTATCATCGCATGACGTTGATTTCTGTGGCAATGTGAAGATGGAAACGGTAAATGCCTCGTGATTGGACGTCTTTAAAAACCTTTTGAAAATCATTTTCGAATCACTATGAAGAATTTTAAGAAAAAAAATCAGGTTAAAGTAATAATTTTACTTTTTTTTGTATTTTGAATTAAATCAAACAGAACGCCCCTTAACTGATACACTGTAAAATAACTATGTTCGTTCGATCGCAATCAGTAACTTCCGTCCACCGCGGGCCCCCATCGAGCGCGGGGCCCCAGTGCGATAGCACAGGTTGCACTGCCCTATAAAGGCCCTGTACAGTATTAGTAGACTACTTTTTTTTTTGATTGTTAATAATTTTGAAAGCGAAAACTTTCAGCTTGCCAAAAATCAGCTTGCCAAAGCGAATTTTCCTGAATAATTTGCTTCAGCTGGTAAACACCCCTGCAGCCATTGGTCTGCAGCGATTTACATATTAGGTAGGTGTGGCTCTGAGGCTCCGCCTTCTTTGACGTGGCTATTGTCTCCGGTTTTATTCTTCTTCTCGGTTTATTTCTGACTCTGTTAAGGTCAGATGCGAATAGAGACATGAACAAACTGGAGAGCTGCTTTATAGTAGAAATTAATGTTTTAATTGTAATTGAAAGCAAGACTAAAGGCCCGTTCACACCAAGGACGACAACTATGAAGATAACGATAAAGATATAGTTCCAAAAATTGTTCTCAATATTAAAGAATAGCAGAGTTAACACCACAGCTTGAATGATAGACGTCACAAAGAAAAGCTATTGTTGGGATCACTTTCAAAATCATTTTATCATTTGGCAGCCAATCAGAATCAATCCTGCTCTAACAAACTGGAACATTTAAAGGGGTGGTTGATTATGATTTCACTTCTAGCTTTAGTTAGTGTGTAATGTTGTTGTTTGATCATAAACAACAGGCAAAGTTACGATGCTCAAATTTCAAAGCAAAGGCTGATATTTTCTTTTAAAGAAATACGTTTTTCAAGGACTACAACAAACGGCTGATAGGAACTGCACGACACTAGACATCACAAACCCTAAAATTTACATAACCCCCTCCCATGAATGATAAATTCATCATCTAACCATTCAGAAATCTTATCATGTCTACTTCTTTCTGACTCAGGTTTGAACATAAAACGCTAAACGTTTTTAATATTTTCAGTGAATATCTGTGTGAGGTAAAAGGACACAAGTTGTTGTAGCTCCGCCCTCTGTGTGGGGAGCTGCAACTCATTTGCATTTAAAGAGGCAGATACAAAAACAGTGCGGTTTTCACCCTCAAAAAGTTACAACTAGCATGCTATATAAAAATATCAGTGCGGTATTTTGAGCTAAAACTTCACATATACACTCTGGCTACATCAGAGATGTATTTTACATCTTGTGAAAAGGGGATTATACCACCCCTTTAAAGTGACAGACAAGAACACGCTTATAATAAACAGAACGGTATCCGCTACTGTGGACGCTAATGTAGTTATCTAGTTAACGTTCTTGATGTGAATGGGTCTAAACACTGTTTTCATGTTTAATACTGTAAAGTATATTGTAGAAAGTGATATATATGCCTGAATAAATGAGACGCGACTTGACTGAAGTGCCGAATTGCTTTTGTAAAGATATCCACATCGCAATGATCAAATGCTTTCTTCACTGCTGTTTTTTTACCTTTGTCATTTTTGTGGTGTTTATTTTGTTATTAAAGGAAAGCGTGCTGCGTATATTTACATATCTAAGCGGCACTCTCATCAGAGACGTTTACATGCAGCCAATTTTTGGTTTATGGTCGGGTTAAGGTCACTTTTTTGGTTTCTGAAACATTAGGGATAACCCGTTTACATGCGTGAGCAGAGAGAGTTTCTCCTGTATACATGGAATTGCAATATCCCGATGTAAACGGCGACGCGTGGTTAGCGTCTAGACGTACTGACAACCTTAAGACGCAAAATGCGTCATTTCCGTGTCTTCCTTCCTGTATCCAAAGACAACAACAACAGTAGCATGCGGATAATGAATAGTTTTGGGCAGATAGCGATCGCTTTTGTTTGCGCTTAGATGCTGGTAACGTTACTGAGCTTTGATACGCATATCCCGATACACGTTTACATGACCGGGAATTCGGGTTCCGAAAAGGGGTACCCCAGGTATAATATCCCGGTTTTTAAAATCTGGGATATGAGCATTTTTCAGGGTTTTTGCCGGTGTTTACATGGCCGTTCGCGAACCGGGTTATTGCTAATATCCCGGTTTTGAATGGGTTATTGGCTGCATGTAAACGCAGTCAGAGTAGGTTACAGTCAGGACATTGTACGGCTGAAAAGGCATTTCAAACTTATTTTTACCCTGAGCGAAGAATGAAAAAGAACTTTGCCATGAGTATATCATGCCCATAAATTATTAATGGAAGCCTGGTAGCCTCGCTGCCCAAATGCATGACAAACTCTTTATGAGTAGAAACATTCTCTGAGTAGGTACTAGGCACTTTTGAATAAGTAGTTACTTTGCAACCACTACATTTGTACGGTCTATAGTATGAATGTAAATCCGATGTTCTTCATTTGTCATCCCATCATATAGTGAGTAGTATGCATATTCGGATGCAGCCAAAGACTTCCGGACACTTTGGCACTGTCGATACTAGGATGTTGTTCCTTGTTAGATTGCAGAGTTTGGGTCACTTTGTTGCTGCAAGTCATTGACGGTGTGAACGAGGGTTTAGAGGTCTGGTTTGTATCAAGACAAACCTTTCAGTGGATGCTTTAGTAATGTGCAGTTATTTATTATCAGCAACGTTTGAAGAGCATCACGTTTACGGCTCAGATCTCAAGTCGAGTTCACATAATTGATGGGTTGGATTTGTGGCATTCTGATTGACACACAGCTTAATGGTATCTACTCGCAGGAAGTGCACAGACATCCCAGATGCCAGTGTTGCTTTTCTAGCTTGGTTTTCTTATTTGTTAAGAGGCCAACATTTGCCATGAATGCCCCTGGAAATTCAGACGGGTCAATTGATACTTCTGGCCAAGCTTGAGTTCAGATCCAACTTACTTGAGGCTTCTTCACGTACGAATGATCCGCATAATGTTTGTAGACAGAGCGAAAAACAGAACGAATGCTGAAAATTGAGAAACAACCAACAATTACAAATTTGGTTAATATTCAAAACAAACAGTTAAAATGCAAATTAATTTTAAATATTGATGCATTTGGCTGTATTTCTGATTATATGATGATTCCAACACATTCTCATCCTTTGGCATCATATGTGACGCCATATGACATTTCGTTGAAATACTGACGCACATGGCACCCTTTAGCGTCAATATAACACCTGCACTGTTATGGGCGTCTTTCTATCTTACCTCAAGGGCATCCAAGATGTAGGTGTCTTTGTTTCCACAGTATTTTCAATTTTGATATTTTTAGAGTCAAACCGTTCTTGTCTGTCAGTCATATAATGGAAGTCTATGGGGTCCACCTCAAAGAGCATGCACAGAGAAGTCCAAAATCAAACATGATTTAATGACTCGTAAATGTGAGTACACATTCATGGCCTAAGACATCAGCGGTTTGTGTGAGCAAACGAACAGTTTTTATATCGTTTTTTCCTCTTGTAACCACAGCCATGTACAACTGATTTGAAGGCACATGCGCTTTGTGGCTGTGGTAACAAGAGGTAAAAAAGGAAATAAATACTGTTCGTTTCTCACACAAACCCCTCATGTTCGTGTCTTAGACCATCAATGTGTACTTACATTTATGAGTCATTAAATCATGTTTAATTTGGACTTCTCTGTGCATGCTCTTTGAGGTGGTGACCATAGACCTCCATTATATGACTGACAGACAAGGTTTGACCTAAAAATATCAAAATTGAAAATACTGTAGAAACAAAGACACCTACATCTTGTATGCCCTTAAGATAAGCTAAATCAAAAATTAATTTCAAAGTGAACTATCCCTTTAACTAGAAAACAACAGGACACTCTATAATGTCAATGAATCCAGCGCTATGGGCCAAACAGGCGACCCAACATTGATTTCTCACAGCAGTTGTTTATGGGACTTTATTCCTCTTTGCTGGCAGACTCAAAGTCTAAATATAAATATTTTTCATATTTAGATTAATGAACATTTTCTTATATATATATATATGATTTATTTACAGTATTTTACCAGTGCATTATCACCACACATGCAAATCTCTCTAATCCCACAGGAAAACTATATGGACTGCAAACCTAATTACCATAGATATTTAAACCATGACAAATCCATTCTCAAAATCACGTTAAACTAATCCTTATTAATGATGAAAGGGTTATGTTGTGCTCTGTTGAATGAATGCACAGAGAGCTGCAGACAGTGAGCTGTGTTATCAAGTTGTTTGCCCTCTGGTTTCACCTTTACACTCTCAGTCATCGCTCACATCTGGTGTGTTGGAAATCTAGCGATGCCCCTTCAGCCCTTCACTGAGACACCTGCTGCTCTTTCAGCCGGAGTTTGACAGAGTCTTCTGCCGTGGCGTTCTTTTGGCACCAGTGTCAGCGGAAACCTGCCCTGCTGCTCTGGTTCTGTGTGCATTTATTTTCTAGACTCGGATGGCAGAAAATAGCACATTAGAAACATTCTCTGGCTGGAAACAAACCTCTGAACTGTTGTTTTTTCTGTCACTGTTTTCTCTCTTTTTAAAACCCTAGCCTTTGTTTCACCTTTCTGCTGTATTTGAAGAATGAAATGCTTGTGAACATGGTTCAATAACAAAATATTATGTGGGAGATAAATTCAAGTTCGAACTTATCCGTTGGGATTTCGTTCGGATTGAAAGATACTTGGCTGTGAAATTAGTGGTTGTTATAAAATTATAAAATAAGTCAATAGGACAATGGTGAACATCCTTCTGTGGTTTCCAGAATCATTTTGTGTAATTAACATTTAACCTCCCTTTTTTAGCATAGATGTGAAAACGCACTATCCAAACTTAAATGGATGAAATTCATGAAGACTTTAGAAATACAGACCTAATGTTGGTCTCTTTTTAAAGAAGAAAATGACCTTTAAAAATTAAATAGTTTTAAGTTTACTGTAAAGCATATGTACTGCTAACATTATATTTAATACTAAATATATATTTCAAAATAACTGTACTCTTAAATTGTTATAAAATCAAAGCCGTATGTTCTAACCAAGTTGTGTTCCAAATTTGAAGTTTTTATTTTGATGTAATACCCTAAACATCCACCGGGCAACACCCAGATTCCATTAAATGTTTTTACGAATACGTTATCTTGTAAAAATATAATAAAGATTTAAAAAGTTTGAGTCTAACATCGTTAAAATTTTGTAATATGAAACACTGCCCACTAGGGGAAGGTGAGCTTTAACGACTTTAATGATTTAAAGTATCGTTTCCATGGTAACACCATGTACAATTTCAAAATGGTTTTCAGAGGATGAATTTTGAGTGTTTAAGCTTTTAAGTCATACCTAATTTATTAATGATTACAAAAGTGTGATAGGGAAAAAGGCACTATAAAAGCAATTGTGACAATTAAAGGGATAGTTCACTTTGAAACAAATTTTGGTATGTTTTAGCTTACCTCAAGGGCATCCAAGATGTAGGTGTCTTTGTTTTTGCAGTAGTTTCAATTTGGATATTTTTAGGTCAAACCGTTACTTGTCTGTCAGTCATATAATGGAGGTCTATGGTCACCACCTCAAAGAGCATGCACAGAGAAGTCCAAATTAAACATGATTTAATGACTCGTAAATGTTAGTACACATTGATGGCCAAAGACACAAAACTAGTATGTATATATCGTTTTTTACCTCTCGTAACCACAGCCACAAAGCGCTCGCACCCTCAGATCGGTTACAAAAGGTAAAAATTATATAAATACTGTTCGTTTTCTCACACAAACCGCTCGTTTTCGTGTGTTAGGCCATCAATATGTACTTACATTTACGAGTCATTAGATCATGTTTAATTTGTACTTCTCTGTGCATGACTCTTTAAGGTGGTGACCATAGACCTCCATTATATGATTGACAGATGAACGGTTTGACCTAAAATATCAAAATTGAAAATACGGTGGAAACAAAGACACCTACATCTTGGATGACCTTGAGGTAAGCTAAAACATATCAAAAATTAATTTCAAAGCGAACTATCCTTTAAGAGGTTAAATCCATGCTTTCATTGAAAGTTTTAGTTTTGTCTGTTTGAGCTGATAGGAGAAGAAGGAAAGAGAATGTTGGCACGCTGCATTAGACATAATGTCCATGCTCAGAGATTGCTGCCCCTTTATATAGTACCCACAAACCTTTGCACTTCTTCTTCCATTGACCTCTCGTATTTATTGCACGAGTGCATGTGTGTATTAGCAGTGATGGTCAATGCACACGCATAGCTAATATCTGTGTGTGTTCATCCATATGACATTTTGTCGAAATACTACACACATGGCAACCTTTACGTGTCTAATATAACACGCAGAACCCAAGGCGTCATACAGATGAGTGGCATCCTTTAGCATCAGACCTAAACCTACCATAACAGTGCATGTTATATTGATGCTAAAGGGTGCCATGTGCGTAGTATTTAGACGAAATGTCATACGGTGTCACCTATATGACGCCAAAGGATGTGAATGCGTTGGTTCATCACACAACCTGACCAGTTTACGTCTCAGCTTACAGAATGTCCTGATATCATTCACCCTTCTTTCCCATTATTGTTTCTCTCTGCTTTGCTATTAGTAAAGTGGGAATATTTTCACTGAGTGCATATTTGTTGTACACTGATAAAAATGATTTTGTGGTGAAGTAAATTCTACAGAAAAAAAACCCAATGTAATTTACATGAAAAAAGTTAGTTCAGGCAAGAATTTAAAAAAGTAAATTCTATAGTAGTACTCAATTCAATCGTGTAGAAATGAAAGCATAAATATCAACATTATAAAATTAAGTAAAATTACTCAACTTTTCTGATACTGGTGTTCCCATCATGCACTGGGCCATGAATAATTAATGAGGTTGATTTTTCACTGTTTTCCAGCTGTATTTACACTATTTTATCATTACTTTTGTTGTTAGGATTAGTAATTTGCCATTTTGTGACATTTGGAGTTCATTTTCTACTTAAAATGACACATTCAAACACAAAAACGATCTATCAAATGTTACCGTCATTGTGTATTGTCTACCAAGTATTAAGGTCTGCGTTCACACATGCTAGATCATAGAAAGTGAAGGCGTGATGAGATACACTGCACTTAGCAGTCCCTCCAGGATTTCAGCGGATTTTTTTTGTGTGATTTTTGCGATCAAAATGACTGATTTTGTGGTGGTAATTTCCAAAAATTTGTGAAAAATTTGCGATTTATATATAACATTTACCATAATAGTATTCAGTCCTTCCAGAAAAACGAGTTTTTTTGTGATTTGTTGCGGGCAAAAATCCTTGATTGGGTGGCCCGTTTCTTTAAAAATGCAATGGAATATGCGGGATATTTGCAAAAATTGCGGGAACTTGCAAAAATTGCGGTTTGATGAAAAAGAAAAAAAGTGATTCCCCCAACATCCTGTTCTCACAAGGCTAATGTAAAGAGTCATTTCTTATTACTTCCTTTGATAAGCAAGCATACTACATCACAGAAAGTGCTGGGAATATGTAATTTCTCATCTTGTTTTATTTCAGACTGTAGCGAGTGTAAATAAGGTGTGGCCCCTTTAAGAGCTGCGCGCTCCCTGTTGAACTCTCTGCAGTGTTATGTGTGCGCCTCAAACACCCCATGTGTGCGGGTAATTTCTGTTTGATGCTGCTTCTTTTATCTTATGTTGTTTATTAAGTAACGATGTGACGGTAGAACGTGTGACAGACAGTTATACGAGTTTGTGAGATGTCAATCGCCTCCGTGAGTCTGTCTGGCCTCTGCAATAACTTCAGCTGTGAGCTATCCCGTCGCGTAATTGCGTCACTTTAGAATGTTCCCAAGGAAACAGGGGAAATGGCTGCCTTTGTGTGAAGCAAACGCAACATTTTTCAACTTTCTGCTAAGATACATGTGACTTTTTTGCAACGAAAATCCGAGGATTATGAAATTATGCAAACCCTGCATATTTTGCTCGGAAATCGGCAATTTTTGCGGCGAAAGTGCGGCGTATTTGAAAAATGCGGCCCTCGCATAAATATGCGGACTTTGGCTGATTTTGCATTGAATTCAGCGATCGCATAATCGCGTTTTCTGGAGGGACTGACTTAGGCAGTGTGGTCTAATTCAATGTTATATTGTTTGAATGAAATGTTGTACTACGAAAAATTCAATTAAATAGGATAAATATGACTTAATCTTAAATTAGCAAAATAAAAATGACTTAATTTCTTATGTTACTTTCACTTAACTTAGTTAAGTATAGTTTACTTAATTATGTGTGAAATTTACTCAAAAAATATCAGTGCAAAAACTTGCCTTGAAAAAATTAAGTAAATTTTTCTCATTGTTTTTTACAGTGTAAGGGAATGCTTTTATTTATTTGCTATAATTTGTTTGTTTTTTTTGTAATATGGACAGCTGGCTCTATACTGTCCGTCATCATCCAAACATTGACATACTGATGAATTTTCTGGTAGACATCCAGCATCAGTCTGGCACAAAGCATACACTGATTTCTGAGTATGTTCTCATTCACAATGAATTTTTGTTTGATATATATACAAAACATTAAAAATAGCATATGTATATATTATAGCAAATCATGTGTTTGTTCAGTTTTGTTGTCTTTTTTCTCTGATCCACTGCATTTCTTGTGTTCTTGCTTTGAAAACTGTATTTTATTTGATTTATTTATTGCTCTGAATGCATTGCTTGTGAAAACGGAGCATGTGTGGTTCAGAATATGTTTGTGAGTGGATTTGAGTTAGGCGGACAGATTAGATCTAGGGAACACAGAGGATAAAGCATAAAGTATTTGTGACAGAAACCGAGAGAGGAGCAAAGACAGGGGCCGAATGGGCTGATTGTCTGACCGTATGTATGATTTTTTGTTAAGTGCCGACAAACCGAGTTATTTACATTAATGCTGGTGGTCTCAACTAGACGCATCATTTACATAATGTAAAAATCTGTTTGCTTTGGCTCGTGTCCTCCTTGACGGCTGACCCAGTTTTATGTTCGATGGTGTGGCAAAACTTGTCATTATGTGCTTCGCGAGTGAATACATTCTTGTAGTTTTCTGTGAGAGATCCCAGCTGATTTCATGTGTGCAATGCATGTGTGTGACTCGAGGAAGGATGGTGCTATTACATGGCTTACACACGTACAGACACACACACTTACACAAGCGCACAGTTCCTGTTATCTCAGGCTATAATTCAGCCCTGATTTCTTTTTCCATCTTGAACGTCAGGAAAGGAAAGGCAGCCTCATAGAAGCAATGGATGGGAAAAATTGGAGAAAGATAACAAAGGATGGAAATAGGTGTAAGAAGGTGACCGCATTATGAGAGAACAGAAGTACTGAATAAATCACTCGCAACATCAACAAGAGATTCACGGCTGCTGCATTTTGGCAAGAAATATACTTGTGCATTTCTGTGTGACTGACTTACAATTGCAATTCTAGAACAAACATATTCACTGTATACTTGGACTATCATGAAAACTTCTGAGAATTGTTTTTTTTTTCATGATTGAGGTTTTACTTGTAATCTCAAATAGTGGCTTTATGTTTCACAGGTTTCACTACTTTATTTCTTGAAATTGCAATTCATTTTAATTTTATATTTCATAATTTTTAAAAAATTTTCTCATAATTTGACTTAATACCTCAGTTGCAATTTTATTTGCCGTAATTAATTAGGGGAAATTATATAAAATAGGGGAAAATAGGGGAAAATACTATTAAATAGGGAAAAATATAAAATAATGGCAATCACAAAATCCCAATTCGTAATAATTGCAATCCCAAATTGCATTTTGTGCTTTTTTTTTACTTTCTTAAAATTTGACTTAATATCACAAGTGCAAATTTGTCATGTAATTAATTATTATTATTATTTTTGTGAAAATGCAACTTTATTTCTTGAAATTACAAGGAAATATTTTATATTTCACAACTGTAACATTATTTCTCACAATTTGACTTAATACCTCAGTTGCAATTTTATTTACCGTAATTAATTACGGAAAAATTAAAATAATGGTAATCACAAAATCACAAATCATAATAATTACAATCCCAAATTGCATTTTGCACTTTTTTTTAACTTTCTCAAAATTTGACTTAATATCACAAGTGCAAATTTGTCATGTAATTAATTACTATTATTATTATTATTATTATTGTGAAAATGCAACTTTATTTCTTGAAATTACAAGAAAATATTTTGTATTTCACAATTGTAACATTATTTCTCACAATTTGACTTAATACCTCAGTTGCAATTTTATTTACCGTAATTAATTAGGGGAAAAAATATAAAATAATGGCAATCATAAAATCACAATCATAATAATTACAATCCCAAATTGCATTTAGCACTTTTTTTTTAACTTTCTCAAAATTTGACTTAATATCACAAGTGCAAATTTGTCATGTAATTAATTATTATTATTATTTTTGTGAAAATGCAACTTTATTTCTTGAAATTACAAGGAAATATTTTATATTTCACAATTGTAACATTATTTCTACAATTTTACTTAATATGTCATGTTTTCTCATAAATATTTAGGGAAAAAATATTATAAATCAAAATATTTATTTTAATCCTAAACTGAAAAATTGAAACTAAAACTAAAAATTTGTGTTTTTTCAATCTCACAACTGCAGTGATACTTTATTTCTTACAATTGTATTTAATTTTTCACTTTTGCAACTTTATTTTAATTAGGTAAAAAAAAAAAAAAAAAAAATATATATATATATATATATATATATATATATATATATATTATTTATTTATTTTTTTGGAAAATTGCAACTATTTAAATTTGTTTTTATAATTTCACATTTGTAGCTCTTTCTTACAATTCGACTTTATACCTCAAAGTTGTAACTTTATTTCTCATAATCAAATGAAATCTAAATACACCCATATGCTTTCACGTGGATGACACATCAGTGTACATTATTATATAGAAAAGTTTATTTTTTCTTGTAATATTTAAACAGTAACGCATTTTCACTGCGTGAGTATCCTATTTCACTCTGAAATACATCTAAATAAAATAATTTTTTTATTGAATTAGTGCCCCAAGCAAAATCCTATAGATCATTGTACAAACTATTATTCAATACGCAAAATTAAACATATTCCAATGAATTCGAACTAGTGCAGCGAAGTCTTATCTTTTGTGGTTTTGGTTTTTAAAGTCTTCTCTTATTATGCCTTAAGCTAAATATTAAAAACCCAGTGTGAGTGTGGCCCAGTGTTCAGCGATGATTAGCTATAAGGGCGTCTTTTGTGATAATCTTTTAATGGCCAATGCACTGGCATGAATAATTCCATAAATGTTTGAGAAACACGGTGTGTTTTTGCATGTGCATTTGCATGTTTCCAGGAGAGTGATCTGCATAAAAATGTGGTAGTAGTGGCTGCGTTCATATTCTTCACTGCCTTCGAGGGAGATGCTGAAAGAGCTGTCTGTCCAAATTACCGTCTTTGTCTGTTCCCGTCATCATCTCATCTTCTCATCAAACCTAAACGTGAATGTAGGCATTTCTTCCTCAGTGCATCCTAATGTAATCTTGTGGAAAGTATAGGGATGGTCAGTTATGAAGAATATCTGTCCATTACATTTTTAAATGTGTTCTGTGCTATTTTTCAAAAGTGTATGTGCAATTGCAGATTGTTCCACTTTTGGCGTATGCGTTTAGAAAAATCTGTAGTTTTGCACATCTCTAGTGAAAACTCTTCCTCTCTCGTGTTTCTTGTAACGTCTCTCCATTCCAAAACTCAGTCCACCGTTATTGCGCTCCCCCTTCCTCTCACTCTTTCTGTCTCAGTGCATCAAAGAGCCAATTTGAAGTGCCTTTTTTGGTATGGCAGGCGCTGCCTCGGTGTCTGTGAAGCTGGCAGACCAACGCAGTCAGACAACATGGCTGGCACCGTATGCCAACAGACGACAGCGGCATGCTCTGCAGAAGGACTGATAATGAATGCTATTGTCCAGCATGGTGTGTTGTGTCCTTACTAACTTTCATTTAAGCAAATAAAATGCATCATCCATCCAGTGATTAAAGTGATGCCAAACAATATAGCCACTTAATTGTCCTCATCATGGGGAATCATAATGATAGTGACCTCATTTATGTCAAGAACTGCATCATTAACTCTTTTATGTCAATAATCTGCATCAAATTTTAAAGACAAGACATTCAATACAAGTTAAGCTCTATTGACAGCATTTGTTTTCTAATCTTGATTATCACAGGAAGTGATTTAGTCTCATGCTTCAGCTGGAATGTATAATGCTCTAATTTCCATTATGAATCCAATCCAATTTCAGATTCTAATTTCCAATGTCCTGTTTTGTTCATATGAACACTAAACTTTGCAGTCTGATTCATATATTTATATGTGAACTATACACTGTTAAAAAAAAGGATTTTTTAAAGAAACAAGAAAATACTGTTGAAGTCATTCTGCTTAAAAATTTCATGGTCAATTCAATATGTTACTTGCCGTTTCTTTGTAATTATTTCTGAAATTTACTCACAATTGTTTTTGTAAATCTAATTTTTTGTAAATCTTAAAGGGTTAATTCACCCCAAAATTAAAGTCATTAAGTACTCACCTCAATGTCTTCCAAACCTGTAAGAATTTCATTCATCTTCGGAACACAAATTAAGATCTTTTTGATGAAATGAACATGAGAATGAACCTCATTGGTTCTTGCGGAAGCTCAAACGTGTCCAGTCACCACGTTCAGAACTGGAAAAGGCCACCATGATACAGGGTTCCCGCGGGTCTTAAAAAGTCTTAAAAAGTCTAAAATTCTGAACTTTAAATTTAAGGCCTTAAAAAGTCTTAAAAATTGCCAGAGGTCTTAAATTTGATCTGAGGTCTTAAAGATTGTACCCTCGTTCATTTGTCAAAGCTCTGGCCGCAGAAAGTTATTACAAAGTAGCAAAAAAGTATTGAGTCGTAGCCTACAAAGCGGAGCTCTAGAGCAGGGATTCAAACCGTTCAAACACGCCGCTCCGTGCTTGCATTAGCTCGTGGCTTGATCATAGACTGTAAAAGCTAAAAAGATTTTCAATTACTGAATTCATTTAAATAAAATAATTTTTTCGAATAATTTTTTATTTAAATTTTTGGTAATGCGTCGTGTAGGTCCTAAATTTCAATGTTTATGGTCTTAAAATGTCTTAAACAGGTCTTAAATTTGACTTTAGTGAAACCTGCAGAAACCCTCATGATAATACCACTGGCAGGTGACAGTATTTTTCACTTCGTTACTGTACTTTTTACTGTCACCTGCTTTTGTGAACGAGCTGATTCTGTTCAATGAACACTATAATTATAATTTTTTTTCTTTAAAGTATATTTTGAATCATCATAATTTAATAATCTTAACTCAACACATCAAAATAAATGTACATTAAACAAAAATGGAAAACAGATGGAAAGTACTTTTAAGTAATTTTTTTTATCTGTGGAGTGTTATTCAATATTTAATTTAGTTACTAAATTTCAAACTTATTATTGGAAATGTCTAATAAATAGAAAGTCAAATTAGAAATTACATTACATTTTAGTTTTCCTTAAAGGTTTGTCAGTAAATCCGGCAGTACACTTTTACCATATTTCAAAGGTAATTTAAATAATTATAATATTATATAATATATAAAAATGTACTTCTGCTGAAGTATGTTAAAAGTACTCTTAAAGGGATAGTTCACTTTGAAATTAATTTTTGATATGTTTTAGCTTACCTCAAGGACTCCAAGATGTAGGTGTCTTTGTTTCCACAGTATTTTCAATTTTGATATTTTTAGGTCAAACCTTGTCTGTCAGTTATATAATGGAGGTCTATGGTCACCACCTTAAAGAGCATGCACAGACAAGTCCAAATTAAACATGATTTAATGACTCCTGAATGTAAGTACACATTGATGGCCTAAGACACGAAACGAGCGGTTTGTGTGAGAAAACGAACAGTATATTTAAATTGTTTTTACCTCTTGTTAACCAGCCGTCGAACTGATATGAATCAGATGTCCAACTGAACCGAACTGAACCGTCTCCAACGTTGCGCCGGAAGTGATCTTCGCACTAAACATATTTACATATATCGAAATACGTCTTCCATTGTGATTTCCCATATATCTAAATATGTTTAGTGAAAGGTAAAACTCCTGAAATCTCCTTGTAAACATTGCGTGACGTAGACAAAAAAAAAATAAATTCAAAGTGAACTATCCCTTTAAGTTCAACAAATACATTTTTTAACACATTTTAATTTAATTGCAAATAACATGCAATTATGTGTCTGGAAACTGTTCAATTTGCACATAATTATATTCTTTTGAAGTATATTTCTGAAGTCTATATAATAATTAGTACTTAAGAAAAGATATAATAGTGTATTTCTTTTTTGCAAGGGGAAGTAAAAGTGGATATAGGCCTAACTTTTTATAGCCAAAGTTAAGCATGCTTGTTTTGTGTTATCATGTTTAATATTGAAGTTTTATAAGCTGTACATTCAGTTGTTGCTTTTTTTAAACAACTGATGGATGAAAAAGTCCAAATAATTTCCCTTGTCATAGATGCTGTCAGTGTAACTGGTTGTGAACCCGGAACGTTCCTTGTAATAGGTTAACAGAGACATTTATGGTGATCACGACACATCATCTCCCCAGGCGGTGTTGTCTCAGTTGAGCAATATGTAAATATTCCTTTGAATGAAATCTGTCATGTTACTTAGAGCCGCTCATTTAGGAAGAAACCCTGGAACAAACATGATTTTAAAATATTTCTGTCTCTCTCAATATAACTCTTTGTCATCTTTCCTGGATAATGGAAAGACTTAATGGATGACTGTGTTTGGAAGGAAATGCTGCACAGCACATAATGTACACTGCATAGTTGTTAAAAAATAAGTGCATTATTCCACAATAACATTGCCTTTTAGTAGTACGTGTAGTACTTATTCTCACACGTTATTGTCACATGATTTCATTATTGTACTGTAAGTAGCATATTTTTTGTGCATTTTGATATTATTTTATATAAAACGTCTTTACATTTGGCAGCCTGATTAAATAATGAGTCAAGAAAGAAATATTACTTTCATTTGTCACACTGGAAATGGGAAGGTGAAGTTGAGAGCATTGCATTGTGGGTTACAGTATTGCGCTCTATGGGCCAGATTTACTAAACAGGGCAAATGAGAGCACAATCCCATAAAAGTGCCGATGGGAGAGGAAAGTTCTGCGTGATCTACTGACAAGTGCAAATGAAAGAACACACACACAGCATAGAGCGTCAGGTTTAAGACGCTAAGATTTTGAATTGAAGTATATAGTAGGCTGTCAAACGATTAATCGTGATTAATCGCATTCAAAATAAAAGTTTGTGTTTACAAAATATATGTGGGTGCACTGTGTATAATTATTTTATATATATACTGTAAATACACACATGCTTGTATATATTTAAGAAATATTTTCATGTATATACTGTATATAGATTTATACTTTATATTATATATAAATATTTTTATATAGTAATAATATTTTTTTCTTAAATATACATGCATGTGTGTGTGTGTGTGTGTGTGTATATATATATATACACACAAAATAATTCTACACAGTGCACCCACTTATATTATGTAAACACAAACTTTTATTTTGAATGCGATTAATCGCGATTAATCGTTTGACAGCCCTATAACTACATACTGCAGTAATACTATGCAATAGCAAACACTGGCTATTACGGCACCGACTGTGCAGACTTTCCAACAGAGCTCCTAGGTAACTGATGGAATCCTCCGGTTTCATGTTTCTATTTCTTAATAAATAGCCTCATTTTCTTTTGAGTACGTCTCTGTTGTTCACGGCTCAATAACTCATCGCCTACTTCCTCTGTACCTTCCTGCCTTTGTCATTTTCTTTCATTATTTTTGAACATTTCTATCTCTCTTCTCCCTCTGTCTTAAATCTTTTTAATTCCAAACCTTGGCAAGAAACGAGCAGCCAAATTTCATTAGCGGCCACATTTGCATTTTCCGTCGCCGCGTTAGCATAATGCTTATTTTTAGCTGAGTTAGTGTTCGGCCGTTTGAGAGGGTTCATTTTTTCAAAACTCTCTCCCTCTACTTTTTTTTTTAAGTGTTATCTGTCAAGCGTTTTTGCTGGGCTCAATTTGGAGATTGTCCTTGCGGCATTAGCGCAGTAGCACGCTAATGTAGTGGAGTGAGGGAAGATAGCGCTAGCAAGAGAGAAAAAGTAACCTCTACATCAGCAGAGATCCTCTGCGAGAGATACCGTAAAATTGCCCTTGGCCTTGTAGCTCCTCAGGAGACCGTGGTGTTTTATAGAAAGCCTTTAAGAGTGATAAGAAGACTGGCACGTTATGTATCTGTTAGCGAACTCTTCCAAGTGCTGTCACTGATTTTAAGTGAGAGATTCTGACCTTTCAGAATTAAATCTGAAACTGATGCCAAGTGCATTTTAAGCGTTTGGACACTTTTCCCTGCCTTGAAATATAAGTTTAATTCTGAACAACAGTATGTCATTGAATTGAAGAAATGTCAGTATTTTAAATAATGATGTGCAAAAAGGCATTTTATTATGGACTTTATGCTTAAATTGAAAGGAAGTGTTTATGAAAGAAGTCTCTTCAGCTCACCAAGGCTGCATTTATTTGAACAAAAATCCAGTAAAACAGTAATGACCATTTTTATCAAGCTTGTATATTAAAGTTCAGTAATTTCACTTAAATGACAATTAATAGGTAGTCTTCATTGCCATTTAAGTGAAATTACTGAATTTTAATGTACAAGCTTGATAAAAAATGATCATTTTAGAAGAAAATTTTAAATGGCACTTAGAGGCTTTTGCATCTGAACTCTTCATATATATATATATATATATATATATATATATATATATATATATATATATATATATATATAAATTTATATATCTGGTTTTCCATTTGATTATATTTAAATGTAATTATTCTGTATGAAAGCTGATTTTCAGCATTATTACTATAAATCATTCTAATATGCTGATTTGCTGCTCAAGAAACACATTTTTTTTATCAAAGTTGCAAACACTGTGCTGCTTCATATTTTTTCAGTATTTTTTGATGTATTTGAAATCTTTTGCAACATCACTTTAACACTTTTGATCAATTTAATGCATCCTTGCTGAAAGATAGTATTCATTTCTAAAAAAAAAATTGCTTACCACAACATTTTGAACAGTTGTGTATGTGTGTGTATATACACTGAAATGCGCAAATCCCTAAAAGTGAGCAGCCGTCATAGTCGCGTTGTGAGATCAAGACGTGCTGATGGTTATTTCCGCTGTTTACAGTAGCCTGGCTTGTCTAATATTATCTGCTTCACAGTCCACAGTCTAAGCCCATTTTCTGGTCAATAGAAAGCAAGGTCACTGAAGTCTGTTCCGTCTGTATCCTGTTGAAACGGCAGTCGTATGCACATCCTCTGCTCAGTTTATCAGCTGCTGGTTTATTCACTATCGGCTCCTGTCCCAAATGATATCCACAGCTGCTCCCGCTCACTCCTGCTAGCTGTGCTTGAGGACATGCGACCATGACGTTTCCCTGATTCATGTGTGGGTTTGAGACATTTTTTGGAGGGTAAATCAAAGGTCACTATTCAGAGTTATAATTCAATATTGTATATATTAGTTAAAATATTGAAACCAAATTCATATAACTGTAAGTTGTCAAGACAGATTTGTAATGTTTTTTGGAAGAAGTCTCTTATTTTTGTCTATATGCATTTTTTGATTAAATATACAGTATGTATAATAGGTTTTTAATGCTTAGCAAGGCTGCATTTGCATTTGATCAAAGTGCAATATTTTCTATTTGAATATATTTATTCCTATAATATATTCCTGTGACCAAAGCTGAATTTTCAGTATCATTACTCCAGTCTTCAGTGTCGCATGATCCTTCAGAAATCATTCTAATATGATGATTTGCTGCTTAAAAAAACATTTTTCTTCTTATAAATGTTGAAGACAGTTGCACTGCTTAAAGGGTGGTTCAGAATTTTGGACATCGGGCCTCATTTGCAAGTTATGGTGCGTTCATTATTTATCCAGATGCAAGAATTCCGTTTCTGAATTCAAGATGGCTGCGCCCTGTGTGACTTGTATGAATTGTTTTCATTGTTTTTGAACCGCTTTGGTATTTTAAATGACGATTATAATCACTCTTATTACTGCGTCCCCTGTAGGTATGGGAATCGGTTGTTGTGAGTGCAATTACTAATGTTGGTAGCTTTGTTAACAGAAGATTAACATGAAAAACATAAAATAAAGTTCAAATAGCTACGTTTTGATAAGGTGTAGTCATAATATTTTTTTAATGTAACTGCCTTGTAGTCAGCCAGTGCTACCATTACAACAGCTTTCCGGGTGGCGTCCATTTTTTCGTCGACTCGAGACACGCAAAACATAATAAAACACTTGAAGTGTGGACGTGACGTCATATCCGAGGTCCGAGTCGGTTCGTTGGATATAATAGAACGCACCATTAGCCTTAGTGTTATTTATCAGTGGAGACAGTTTTCAGAAATGTTCAATGTCGTTCCAGTTGCATAGTTCGCCGGTGCTAGGCTAGCATGAGTCAATGGTAACTGCTAGCCTGCCATTAAAAACTCACTCACTCCACAGTACACCAAAAGCAAATAAATTATAACGCCAGACTATCGATGCAAGTGTCTGTTGAGAGATAATGTTAGAAATTAAGCTACTCTTGCATTTCAATGATCGCATTACATTTACAGGAACTAGTTTCTCAGCAGTGGGGGAATTTTACTTCACTCCGATTAGTAGTACTGCGCCGAAAAGTAAACACAGAACCAAAGCGCACCACAGTCGGTTGTTTTTTGACCACCAAAGCACCTACCTCTGAACCAGTAAAAGTGGTTATTAAGTAGCACCAAATTATTGCTGGTCTAGAAGAAAGAACCGCTTACGTCAGCGGCAGGGGGCGGGGTTACTGTGACCAATAAGATGAATAGACCGCCATTTTTTAAATAGCAGCTAATCATGCTAATAGCAGCTCGATTGTAATTCTCCGTTAATGCAAGTTACGGCGAGCTGCACGGACGCGTGTTTTGGATATCGATGTAGGTTTGCAAAGCCATGAGCATAAATAGTAATGCAACAACCGCCATTATTGATGGAAGGCTTGTTCGAGGTGCTTCAGAGCAGTGTGGACTGATCAGAGCTGTGGGAGTGTTTGGAGAGTTTATGACTCCTTCTGCTTTTGAATCAAATCTTTTTCTAATATTTTTCGAATCGCTCTCGCAGATCGAGATTCGCAGTGCCGAACCATCTCAAACATGCCTGGTGTGTTTGTGTGTGACATGCTAGTGTCGCTAGGCAACATGAGATGTATACAGTGACGTAAGATCTGGCTCTGTGATGGCTCTCTAGCCTGTGGAAAGGCAAACCGTTTCTTTGAAAGCTTGTTAGTCGAACCAACTCTCGAACCGGCTCTAGCTCTAGCTCTGAACCAGCACCTGGTTCTTGTTGGTGGAAAAGGGGTAGTTGAACCAACTCCAAACCAACTTTGAACCAGCACCAGTTCTGAACCAGTTCTTTTTTGGTGGAAAATAGGTATTTGAGAGATTTGGTTGCTGATCTGTATGTTTGCCTGTCTTTGAGCAAACACACACACGCACAAAAAAATGGTTTTAGTCCCAATTAGTCTCAAAATAGTTAATTTTAACAAAGGAAAACCTGCTCAGATGTTGTTTGAAGCCCAGTGTGCATTCCATCGTGGATATTTATTATGGCTCTATGCCCAGGTTTTCCTTCTCCACCTCTTAGGAACAGCAGGAGGAATCCCTTTAAATCCTCATTAAGCTGTTCCCTATAACTGATTGAGAATTAATTTGCTTCATCTTCAATTTACTTGATCGCGGTTGGCTGCTCACCTGACTCGATATTCCACGCTGGGATCTGTGGTGAAGATGATGGTGGACGTGCAATGCAGGGTAATTACTATAGGTTAAGAGCAAGGAGACTCATTTATTTTAAAGGATGTTTTCACAAGGAACTTTGTGGATGTACCCAATATAAATTCATATTAAACACCATTAAAATCCATTATCTTCCATTATTATTATTATCTATTTTTACCGGTGACCCATGTTGATTAAAATCGGCCTGGCATCACAAATCCATTTGTTTGGTCAACAATCCTGGCTAAAAAATGCAGGTAATTTGACTGTCTGGAAAGCTCCCTCTAAAATGTAGCTATTACAGGCAGAATGGCAAACACACTCTGGAAACCAAGGCAACATGCTTTCATAACCCTGTCAAACCAATCAAATCCCTCGCACAGCGAGTAGAAAATGCCAAGAGAAGTGGTGATGATTTGAGGGCTCCCTGTGTGATCATTCAGCGTAGACGTGGCTTCGACAGATTCACAGTTGTGTTGTACTGTGTGCTTGCCAAACCAGTGTTATCTGGGCAAAAAGAAGCGAGAGGCGACATTGATCAGAATCGATATGAGAACAGACGTCATCTGAGTTAGACTTTTGCCATTTGGTTTTAGTCGTACTTTCATTTCAGCTTTAATCTCAAGGAGTTCCCTCTTCATGATCCGGATTTGTACAATAATCTGCATGTTTTTATTAGGGCAGAGAAGATGGTTCTGAACAGTTTAATTTGTCTACAGGTGTTTTCAAACTTTTTGTAAAGGACGCTCAAGTATGATCACAAAAAAGCATTAATGTTTTTGTATAAAGAACCATTTATACTGAGTTAGAAATACAAAAAAAAAAACCATAAAGGGATGGACATGGTCAGACACAATGCTCAGGTAGGCCGGCCCGTGATACTTAAATCGATGGCCAATTGGCACTAAGGGGCCTAAAGTGTGCCACAAGAACATCCTCCACACCATTACACCACCACCACCAGCCTGCACAGTGGTAACAAGGCATGACTGGATCCATGTTCTCATTCTGTTTACGCCAAATTCTGACTCTACCATCTGAACGTCTCAACAGAAATTCGAGACTCATCAGACCAGGCAACATTTTTCCAGTTTTCAACTGTCCAATTTTGGTGAGCTCTTGCAAATTGTAGCCTATTTTTCCTATTTGTAGTGGAGATGAGTGGTACCCGGTGGCGTCTTCTGCTGTTGTAGCCCATCCGCCTCAAGGTTGTGTGTGTTGTGGCTTCACAAATGCTTTGCTGCATACCTCGGTTGTAACGAGTGGTTATTTCAGTCAAAGTTGATCTTCTATCAGCTTGAATCAGTCGGCCCATTCTCATCTGATCAACAAGGCATTTTCACCCACAGGACTGCCGCATACTGGATGTTTTCCCCTTTTCACACCATTCTTTGTAAACCCTAGAGAATGGTTGTGCGTGAAAATCCCAGTAAATGAGCAGATTGTGAAATACTCAGATCGGCCCGTGGGCACTAACAACAATACCACGCTCAAGTTCAGGAGATTGTCTTGACCAGGACCACACCCCTAAATGCATTGAAGCAACTGCCATGAGATTGGTTGATTAGATAATTGCATTAATGAGAAATTTAACAGGTGTTCCTAATAATCCTGTAGGTGAGTGTATATTAAAAATGCACTGTAAAAAATATTTGTATAAAAGTTACCTGGTTGAATTAAATTATTGAGTTCATTGAAATGAAAAATGTGAGTTAATACAACAAAGAAGATTGGTTTAATAGAAACTCAAAATATTATATCTATTTGAACCACGTTAATTATTCAAGTTGATTTGACAAAAGATAAGTGAAAATATCATGAAAATAATTTTAGTTTTATTTATTTAATAATGTTTTACAGTGCTTTGTTAAATACACTAACACTACTGCTTGAAGTAAAACCTTTTTTGAAAATGAATATGAATTAATTTTTATTTAGCAAGGATGCTTTAAATTGATCAAAATGACAGTAAAGACATTTATAATGGTCCAAAAGATTTCTATTACAAATAAATGCTGTCAATTGATCAAAGAATCCCGAACGGTTTCCTCAAAAATATGAAGCTACACAACGGTTTTTAACATTTAATATGTTTCTTGAGCAGCAAATCTGCATATTGTCACGTTTTCAGAGTGTTTTTATTTCAGTTTTGTGATCTTGTTACCCCCTCTCTTTGTGATTTTGGTTTAGTCTGGTAGTTTCCTGGTCTATCCCTGTTCATTTAAGCCCTGTGTTTTCCCTCAGTGTTTGTTTGGTCGTCATCAATTTATGGTTGTGTGTGTTTGAAGTCCTGGGGAGGTTTCCTATGTTCCTGTAAGTTGAGTTTTTGAATAAATCAACTATATTGAAGTTATCATGTCTTCGGCATCCTACATCTAAAACCCTGACGCATATTAGTAACTGACACTGAAGACTGGAGTAATGATGCTGAAAAGTCAACTTTACATCACAGGAATAAATACAAATTTAAAATATATTCAAATAGAAAACAGTCATTTTAAATCGTAATAATATATCAGAATATTGCTGTTTTTACTGTATTTTTGATCAAATAAATGCAGCTTTGCTGAGCATAAATCTTCTTTTCGAAAACATTACAAATTCTTACCGACCCCAAAACTACTGTCTACTTAATATCCGTGTAAAAGTGTTTAAAAAAGGAAATTTTCAACCCTGCTTATCTTCATCAGGAAACAAGATGTCATCTTCACCTTCATGCCATATAAAAATGCCCCATCTTCTTTTCATTGGCACTCTGAGGTTTATAATGTTCTTGGCACTCGACTGTGTCATATCATTCCAGCCTTGTCAGCGTTGAAAAAGCACAGCGCGAGAGCTTAGCACTGCACTATTACTCGGGACTCGGAGACGCATGTACGTCGAAGCTGCCTCAAGAGATGCCGCTCTTGCGTTTGCTGGTGACATTCCCTCCTAATGTTTGTTTGTTTCTTTAACACGTCTTCGGAGGCAGACCGGAGGAGCAGGAGATAAGGAAGAACTGCAGATCTCACCAGGTTTGCTTTAATTAGCGTGTGTGTCTGGCTGTATGCAGACACGGAGGGTCCCTGGTGTGTGCGACGGCGGAGAAGGGAGGGATTGTTTTTTGTACAGCCAGGGTTCACTGTTTCACAAGCATCGACGCTTCTCCTTCATCCCGCGTGTCCGCCCTCTACTTTTGCTCGAGTGCCGCTAATGAGAGCAGATTATGTGGATGTGAGATGAAAGGGCTGTCATTTCTCTGCTGATGAGAGAACTTGTGTGTGTGTGTGTGTGTGTGTTAAAGGTTTAATAGGTGATCCCACTGCACCAAAACCGTTTTATGTTTATAGGAGCAAAGGGAAAGCTGATAGCTTCAACCTATTTGCAGGTGACACCATTAAACATGCCCTTACCCCCTGATTTGGGCTCAGGAATAGGAAATTTTGTATGGATGTGATGCACAAGGTTTTTTTTATGGGATCTTCAGTACGGTAAATCATCCCTGTGGCCTTTTTTGCGGATGGGAAATCTGTTTCTTTGAAGTGAAGAAGCAAGGCAACGCTGACGGCAGATGCACGTCTGTCTGAGCGCCAGCCTCTAGCTCTATGGGATTTTATTTTGTGTTTTAAATAGCATTCAGAATAAATTTTCACAGTTTTCCTTAAGCAGCCTAGAAGAGATGAGACCTGATTCCCTGTGAATGTGGAGAAAGTGAAGAAAGAGACTTTTAAAGCCTCATTAAAGACTTTCATGAATGTTACAAACCACTTTTGGAGAGGAGTAAGAAAGGAAACATCATTCTAGTGCATTTATTTTTGTATAATGTTTTCCAATAGAAAGATCTAAACCTCCTTAAAGGGATAGTTCACTTTGAAATTAATTTTTGGTATGTTTTAGCTTACATCAAGGGCATCCAAGATGTAGGTGTCTTTGTTTCCGCAGTAGTTTCAATTTTGATATTTTTAGGTCAAACCGTTCGTGCCTATCATTCATTTAATGCAGCTCTATGGTCACTACCTCAAAGAGCACAGTCCATGATTTAACACAAACCGCTCATTCCATGTCTTGGGCCATCAATGTGTACTTACATTAACAAGTCATTAAATCATGTTTAATATGGTACTTCTCTGTGCATGCTCTTTGAGGTGGTGACCATAGACCTGCATTATATGACTGACAGACCAGAACAGTTTAACCTAAAAACATCAAAATTAAACTACTGCAGAAACAAAGACACCTACATCTTGGATGCCCAAGGTAAAACCTCGGCTAAAACATATCAAAAATAATTTCAAAGTGAACTATCCGTTTAAATCGAGGTAAAATGAGAAGCAAAATTGAGTAATGCATTAAAACTTGTTTTCAGGGAACATACGTGATTGAATTATTTGTCATACCACATTGGCAAATAATTATTCTCTTTTGTAAGCTTAAAGCTAACCAATTTGAGTGATGTTCAAGAAGTAAAAAAACATTTTGCCTACAGTATGAAAAAAATTTACTTAATTCAAGATGCAAACTATGAAAATAAGACGTGCTTCCCAAATAATGCTACAGTATGTTGCTTATAGGGTGCTCAGTTATTGTTACTAAAACAACAAAAATAAGTTATAAAATGTAATGTATATATACTTTAATGGCTCATTAAAAAGGACTTTATTTAATTCTGTGTTTTGCAGATGTATTTCTGCTGGCTCCTTATGTGGGCTTTTAACCTTGAGCTGTCCTCAGGGGGCTTTACTTCCTGTGCTATTTGCACAAATCTCATTCGGGACAGACTTTAAGATGGCATCTCAGTCCAGGCTTGAGGGTCACACCCTGTGATTCCTTCCCTGTGAAGTTTATTGGCATACTTTGATTTCCAGATATCTCCACCTTCTCCCTTCGGAACAGGAAACTGCAAGCTCTAGTTCCCTGATGATGTGAGTGACTCTCAGATTCTTGATAAAGACGCCAGAGCCAGATGCATTTTGCTAAGATTTGTCAACATGATTGACGGTACAGTGCAGGCACTGCAAAAAATGATATTCTTAATGTCCGGGTGCTACAAGACCAAATTTGATATTTTCTGGAAAAAACTAATGATATCTTTCTGGTTTTAAAGATTTACCAGAAAACAAAATACTTGAATGTGGTACTAAAACTACACTCACCTAAAGGATTATTAGGAACACCTGTTCAATTGCTCATTAATGCAATTATCTAAACAACCAATCACATGGCAGTTGCTTCAATGCATTTAGGGGTGTGGTCCTGGTCAAGACAAACTCCTGAACTCCAAACTGAATGTCAGAATGGGAAAGAAAGGTGATTTAAGCAATTTTGAGCGTGGCATGGTTGTTGGTGCCAGACGGGCCGGTCTGAGTATTTCACAATCTGCTCAGTTACTGGGATTTTCATGCACAACCATTTCTAGGGGTTACAAAGAATGGCGTGAAAAGGGAAAAACATCCAGTATGCGGCAATCCTGTGAGCGAGAATGCCTTGTTGATGCTAGAGGTCAGAGGAGAATGGGCCAATTGATTCAAGCTGATAGAAGAGCACTACGATAGGAAAAAGAGGCTACAATTTGCAAGAGCTCACCAAAATTGGACAGTTGAAGACTGGAAAAATGTTGCCTGGTCTGATGAGTCTCGATTTCTGTTGAGACATTCAGATGGTAGAGTCAGAATTTGGCGTAAACAGAATGAGAACATGGATCCATCATGCCTTGTTACCACTGTGCAGGCTGGTGGTGGTGGTGTAATGGTGTGGGGGATGTTTTCTTGGCACACTTTAGGTCCCTTAGTGCCAATTGGGCATCGTTTAAATGCCACGGCCTACCTGAGCATTGTTTCTGACCATGTCCATCCCTTTATGGCCACCATGTGCCCATCCTCTGATGGCTACTTCCAGCAGGATAATGCACCATGTCATAAAGCTTGAATCATTTCAAATTGGTTTCTTGAACATGACAGTGAGTTCACTGTACAAAAATGGCCCCCACAGTCACCAGATCTCAACCCAATAGAGCATCTTTGGATGTGGTGGAACGGGAGCTTCGTGTCCTGGATGTGCATCCCACAAATCTCCATCAACTGCAAGATGCTATCCTATCAATATGGGCCAATATTTCTAAAGAATGCTTTCAGCACCTTGTTGAATCAATGCTACGCAGAATTAAGGCATTTCTGAAAGCGAAAGGGGGTCAAACACAGTATTAGTATGGTGTTCCTTTTGGTGTGTGTATATATGACATACTATCACTGTAGAAATTGAAAACAATATATATTGAGGATGTGCATGAGTACTTAAATGTGACCACGACGAATGATGATCGACATGACATTTAAAAGTATATTTCTTTTTTATGATAGGTTATTGCTGCATTTTGGGCGGTATGAGGTCTGATTGGTTAATGTTAGGACAGCATGCAGTCCATACTGGTAAAATAAAGTGAAACTATGGATGCATTCAAAGTCGCATACTTTTCTACTATATAGTAGGCTAAAAATAGTATGTGACAAAAGAAGAATGTCTGAATTCACAGTACTCATAGAAGAGTAGGCAAACAGGACCTGGGGACCTATTTCTTTGGCAAGATTCTCAAGTGTACCAACGATGGACACTCTTACTATCCCATGAGGATTTGTGAATGGCAGTGAAGCGACACAACTGACTGGTACTGTAGATCACATAAGAATTACAACATGGCGATAGTAGTACGTCTAGATTACATTCATACTCCACACATTCCCACTATAAAGAGCATACTTTTTAGTGGTTGTGAAGTAAGTATACTTGAGTGTATGCAATATCGGAGGCTTTGAAAAGACACCGGTATCACATTGATCATGAAAAAACAGTTATGTACATGTGCATCACCAATATGCCATATGCATTGTAACTGGATGAGCGCATCCACAACGGGAGTTCAGACAGTTTACTTGCATTTTCGTCCTTCTGTGCAGATATTGTGTAAGTTTTAATGTTACGTTTACATTGTGTATATATTATAGAAAATGGGCTTCACCTCATGCTGCTATATCTTTTAGATGTTTAGTTTTTGAGAACATTGATTCATTATTGATAATCTAGAAGTGTTATTTTCAACAAATTATTGCATAACACATTTTTATTCAATATCTTGCAGCCCTTATGTGTTTTTCAGTTTTTTTACAGTTACTTCAACAGATGGTTATTAAAGAATATTAATATAAAATATAGCAATAATATTTGCAGAAAATCCACAATGACTGTTGTAATACTATACTCTGAAACTCTTTTTGTTTTTGTATGTTTTGTAATTTAACCCACTATCTGTCTATGTGAGTGAAATTAAATCTGAAGTGAAGTTAATGCTCAAATCCTTAGTGCTTAAATGTAGCGTTTTTCTTAGTTGTGAGTAGAACCCTGATAGACCCCGACCCTCAAATCCATATTAATTAAAGTGTAACATGTTTACAGCTTCTGTTAGCTATATTAAGCTGTTTATAAACCAAGCTCTTTTGAATTATGCAAATGAGCCTTTCTGTGGTATCATCCCCAATTAGAGAAAGCTACTTTACATGCTTTTAAAATCTACATCCTTTGACACTCAGCATCTATGGGCCAATCTTACATCCTTTTTATGAAAAATTACTAAGAAAACAGTAGGGTGTTTTTTTTCTCTTAAAACACTCTTTTCACATTCACACTCTCATGGATTCATTTTAGTAAATATTTTTAGTGACAATTATTTGTTGCAGTGGAAATGATTCCACATATAGTGTGTACAGATTTATATATATACATCTACATTTTTTAAAAAATGTATTTCATTTTGTGATGGCTCTAAGTAATGTATAATAAAAGCATGGTAAAAAGTCTGTCTGTAAAATAATTGTAATCTATATAAAAACATCAGTGTAGTTGAAGAAACAGCCATACGTTTAATTTAGACGTTTGTTCTCTATTAAATAAATAATAAATATAAATGTAGTCTCTGTTAAAGATTTGAGATCAACATCATCATAGCACTGAAACAGCCCTAATTAAAGCTGTTAATGATCTGAGATGTACAGAAGTGGACTGGCCTCTCAGGCACACAGGATATAATTGGTTTAGATCTTATCGGTCCATCTAGAAAGTTCTTTGTTACCCCATACGAGCTCTGACTAATTAAAACGATATACCATGTAAAGTCCCTCAAGCAGTGTTCAGCATTTGTGCAACATTTAACTATAGAAAAAAGGCATAAAAGCCATCAAGATAACCCTTCATATGCAGCTCTCTAGCAGAGTTCATTGTAAGGCTGGAACAAGACACCTACCATTCAACCCGAAAGAAGTCATATAACCATTTCAAAATCTCTGAAGCTGTTCAGTTAAGCTAAAAAAGCTGCATAGTGTCCCTTTAAAAAACTATTTGAGAGAAAATCGCAATGCATTCATAAAAAATTGGAATCGATTTAGAGTCATTTCTCTGATTTATTGATGCTTTTATTTATTGTCCCAGCCCTAACTGTAAAGCAAGTATCATGTCTAGTAATATCTTCAGCTAGTCAGTTTGAGATCCTTTCCATTTAAACTGGTTATATATCTTAAGACTAGAAGTGAGTGTTTTATGTCCAGTTGGATCACCATATTAATCTGTGCAGCCAAAGCACAACCAAAACAATGTTCTTCCACAAAACAAATGCAGTTTTTTTTAACCACCACTGTCAAAAGTTACATAGTGGACCTTTAATGTATAGAAATAATGTGTGAGATCTCACAGATGGTTGGATCAGTAGGTTCCTTATTGTGCGTTCACACCGCCGCAGACTTGAGCGTCAAAGAAGCTCTGGCCACTCTGTCAAGGACACTTATCAAAAAGTACAGGGAAGCTTGTTGACGCTTTGGACGCTTTGAACCAGGGCTTAACATTAACTTTTTGAGGCACTTGTTCTTCGGACAAGTAAATTTATGTTTCACTTGTCCATGCACAAAAGTCACTTGTCCGGGTAGAGATGTATAATTTTATCTAGGGCTCCACGATTTGGGGAAAATGTCATATTGCGATTATTGAGGTCAATATTGCGGTTGTGATATGCGATTGCGATATAATAAACAAATGGTTTCATGAGTCAACTTGTTTGGTTCTAAACCAAATTCACACACAGATTAGTGATAATTCTGAAATTAGCAATAACAACTAAATGATTGATAACAACTATAATGATCAATAAGCCATTGATGTCTGGATAAAACTTAACTGTCTAACAGGTAGGACATATACAGAAATTGAATAAAGTTATCAAACAGTCTGTGCTGCATAAATTATAAATTATATATAGACTACTCCTTATTAAAGCTACACAAGTTCTTTAGTCAAGAGCAGTGAGTAATTTTCTCTGTTCCCTTTGTTCTTTCATTAACTTTACTGACGGAACGCTTTATTGGTAGCTGGCCCTTTAAGAGCAGTCGCTGTGGACAGAGACGCGGATCTCACACGCGCCTCATTCTCTCACGTGTCACAACTCTTTATGTCCATCATAAGACTGCTCTTATGTTATGAAGATACTCGACAAATTTAATTTTGGCTTAATTGTGTGTGTTGTTGATGTTCGTTCAAGCGCGAAAGAGAACTTGCCGCAGTCTGTGCACGCGCATTATCCTGGCGCACGTCTTTCTGTGAGTCACATTCAGGACATTCACAGGCAGCGCGAAAAATGTGTTTGTTTCAAATCAGTAAAATTAAATCTGTAAAATAGACGTAACGAGTGGAACATAACGTGAAGTAACGTGGCATTTTATTTTGTTTGAAATTTAACTTTTCCTATTCGGACAACTGAATTTTCTCTTCTACTTGTCCTACAAAAAATCCACTTTTCCCAGACAAGCGGACAAGCCTTAATGTCGAGCCCTGCTTTGAACGCTCTGACTTTGCATGGAGAATAGGAGTGTCACAACCCGCTTTAAAACGAGCGTTCGTAAATATTTCTAATAAAAGTTGCACTCATGCGGTCCCTATAAGCTAACAACGTCATCATAAATGATACGAAACCAGTAGGAATCACAGCAGCGGCGATGATTAGCTTCTCTTCCATTTTCGTAGGAACGAAAGTTTACATTGTGTATTTCTCCAGAATCAGCCAGCGTGAAGGACGTCTATATTCCGATTGGTTGCTGGCGTTTTGTTGAACCGCGTCAAAGCTCATTACCATAAAGTTGAGCTTCTTTGAACTTTCTGATTGACGCTCAAAACGCCCAAAACGTGACACCGATGGATTTGACTGCTCATTGCAGCTGAGAGAAGCCA
Source organism: Hybognathus amarus (assembly GCA_030378365.1). NCBI lineage: Eukaryota > Metazoa > Chordata > Actinopteri > Cypriniformes > Leuciscidae > Hybognathus > Hybognathus amarus. The sequence continues at coordinate 11,264 of JAQIUQ010001685.1, read as the reverse complement.
GCTTCCATTGAAAATGAATGACTTCCGGCCGCTTTGGAAGCTCAAGTCGGCGGCTGTGAACATACGGTTAGTCTTTAAGTCGTAGCAAATGTTTATAATGTTAATACGAATATTCTTATAGCCTACCTTTTTTTTATTCAGTTCAAATTCCATTCTGCAGAGCATATTTTTCAACTAAATTAGATTCATATCCAGAACCCAATAACTCATTTTAATAGTGTTTTTTTTTCCCCAGCAAAGTACATTTACATATATCAGAGAAACCTTGAACATAGTAGTAGTGTAAAAAAAAGAAGTAATATGAAAAAGAAAATCTAATAGGCAGCTGAACTGTGATTGATGCGTTATTCAAAGACTTTATTCAAGTACTTCCTATGAAATTCAGTAGATGAGATGATCCAGTATGTCTTGTATTTACAACCTTTGCTAGGTTAAGAACAACGTACATCCCTTGACATTTTTTAGTGTCTTTTTCATCCTATTGAATTACAGAGATGTTGTATTTCCCCCATACTGGAAATGTAATGCTCCCACTGAGGGTTATTCACTGCTCACATGAGGATTTAAGGTTCTGTTGTGTCCGTGTGTTGGAAACATGAGTGATAATCTTTATGCAACACTTGTACTTGCTTTACTGCTAACAGCCAAAGAGGTTATATTCTACACTTTTGTTTCAATTTGTTCTTGCAATGGGTCTTATTCACTAAAAACACCCCTGGTTCCAACTAAATTTTCCTAAGGGGTTTTATAATGGGTTTATCAATTTATGAGTAAAATAAAGCTTCAAACAGTGGAATGCTACATTTTATCACAATGTATTATTCACATGACTTCATATGCGTGTTTAATTCTTATTATTTGATTTTTAAGTAAAATATATTGAATTACTGAGACATGTGAACAATCAAGGTTGATGTATGTCGCTTCCTGTTCATTCACCATGCTAGAAATAGGTTGAGAGCATTGCAATGTGGGATACAGTATTTTATACAGTGTGCTTTGTAGTATACTGCACATATGGGCAAATGTTGTTAGTCATCCAGGTTTCCAAACTGTACATAGTAGACGCTGCAGAAATAGTACACATGACTATTCTCGAATGACCTGTTAATGCAAATTTATTTCAGTAAATATTCTGAGCTTTCCACTGCCAACATCAGAAAACGTCTACAGTTTTCCACAAATTAGTTTAGAAGCTAATGTGAGCAAATTATCTTTAGCTTGATTGAGTAATGCTTTCTAATGGTTCATGTAACAGCATTAGCGTGTTGATATTTTCTTAGGTGTCTTATAACTCAATCAGATTGTTTTCTAATGTTGCGTTCAGTCCAAAACCTCACTGCATTTATGCAGCGTTTTGATCCCAATTGGTATTCTATCACAGTGTCAGGTAACTCAGCTCAGTGAATATATTACACGTAACCGTCCTATATCCGTCACTGCATCTTTTGACGTAATAGCCTGTCGTGGGTTGGCGTTCCTCTCGACTTCCTGCCTAAGTGTTAGTGCACAGAGTGTTGGTGACTTTGTAATTCGAGTCCTGGCATGAGGTGACTCACGGTATCATCAGCTTCACTCCAGGAGTCTGGCAAAACCTCGCTGTCTCCTGCAGAAACTCCTGCCAAGTACCTGCCGTGGATTCGATTTTCTCAGCCCTGCTGAGAAGCTGAAAATATGTGAGTGTGTACAGATGTTTCTATCAGGACTGCTCTGTCAAACCGAGTGGCTTTTATACACTAACCCGCATTTAATTGCCATTTAGCACACGTTTTTCTTCTAAAGCAACTTGCTCTCTAATTGAAAGGACCTTTGTTTAGCCTAGACTTTAGCCTAGACCTTTGCAGTCAACATGAAAACAAAATTGATCATATTTGCTTTCTTAAAGGGAAAGCTCACCCAAAAATGAGCCTAAAGTGGTTCCAGACCCTATATGAGTTTTTCTTCTGTTGAACTTTTAAAGAATGTTGGTAACTCACTTCCGCGTTTTGGCCTACAGAGTGACGTCGTAACTTTGGCACTCTATTGGTTCTTTATCTATATTTTTCTAATTTAGATATTAGAGCTCAGACCGATAAAAGATTTTGAAGGCCGATACCGATACAAATATTTGTTGGTTTTAAAATCCGATATTCCGATATATCGGCCGATATTATTTTTTTTTTCCAGAAACCTGCAACTAAACATTAACAGATTACCCTAACATTAGTTATTTGTAGTTATTTATGAGTTTTAACTAAATTCTTAGCTATAATTTAGCAATGGATAACGTCATACTGCAAATTGTAAAACATAGGCTACATTTTCAATATAACAGGCCAAGGAGAGATGATACGTCTCATTGCTATAACTGTCATGCGCTATTAAAGAAATACTTCAGTCACATTGTCAAAAGTTAAAAGGACAGTCAGTCAACTACACTGTAACAACGTAACGTAACTATTACTAGCTAATTCCGCTTCACTCTCGGCTTATTTAACAGCAGCAAAACTGGACATCATAGCAAATTTTGTCATGCTCATTTGAGTTAAGAGACCTGATGGGGATGTTCTTTTAATTGTTATTCAAGCAATGTATGTCTCGTGACCAACTCAACGAGTGTTGCCAACAGGGACAGTGTAGAGCGCCCTCTGGTGGACAAACTATACAACTCCAACTCATGACATGGTTCAAGCGTGTTTAGTCCGTTTTTATTTTAGTTTTGAAATATTCATTTATCGGCCAGTAAAACTGCCGAGACCGATAGTTTGGAAAATGCCTAATATCGGCCTGCCGATATATCGGTCTTGGCTCTATTAGATATTTGTATAATATGTTAAGTCCAATAGTCATAAGCAAGTGATTCATTAGTTTAACTGCTTTGCTGCTATATGTAAGGATTTGTATGCCACAAATACTCTATGTTTAAATCCTTACACATATTCAGTATACTCGCTGGTGGAACTTCCAAATTCAAATCCGCCTTGACACTTGCATAGTAAACACAAAGCACGGCAGCATGTCGCTGGAAGTCAAACAATGGCTGACAGGTCTGCTGGTGCTGCGTTGTTCAGTGTCAAGTGTCCTAAATACAGCAAAGACCCTTAGGTACATCTGCTATGTGTGTGTGTGTGTGTGTGTGTCGATAGGATCACAGGTAGCTATTGTAACAACAGAACAATGGAGACGACGTGACCAGGCAGTGTCCGATGAACAAAACAGACTGAGATCTTCTCATGCCATTAATCATCATCAGAGATGTTGTCTTCTGCAGGAAGTGAGAGGAGAAGTTGGAAAGAAAGAGATGTATTACATTGACTTGGACAGGCCTCGCCTTCTTGAGGACAATGGTCAAAGGATAGAGACTGTTCCTCACATTCTCTTTAAATTGAGCAAGCCTACATCCTAGATTTAGATCTATTTCAAGATACTAAATATGCAAATACAATCCGTTCATATTAATAATCATACATTTGATCAGCTAAGGAAAAGGAAAAAAGTTCAATATGACAATCATCATCATCATATGTAATGATTATTATTATTAAAACTATTATCATTATAAAAATTAATCAAATCAGTAAAGCAATATAATACTATTGCATTTTACTATATTACTACAAATTATTCATCATTATTATAATTTTACTGTAAAATTACAATACTAATTCATGGCTTTCTTAATTTCTGAGTTTCTATTTGTTGGGGAAATCGCAAGTCCCTCTTAAGGAGTAGTTAACCCAAAAAATGAAAATGATCCCATAATTGACTCACCCTCAATCCATCATATGTATATTACTACTATCAGCCAAACATAAACAGAGTTACTGTATATTAAATCATATCCTTAGCATTTCATGTCAGAAAATGTAGAAATCTGTATAAATATGTAAACAGATTCACTTTCCTGACTAATGTGTCATTTTCTTTGTTTTGTTTGAATTGAGCATCCTATGAAAGCTTGTTTCTGTGACTGAATAAAAAATAACATAAATAATTGCGACTTTTTTATTTCGCAATTCTGAGAAATAAAGTCAGAATTGCAAGATAAAAAGTTAGAATTTCGTGAAATTGTGAGTTATAAAGTCAGAATTGCAAGATATAAAGTCAGAATTGCGAGATATAATGTCAGAATTGCGTGATATAAAGTTGGAATTGCGTGTTATAAAGTCAGTAATTGTGAGATATAACGGCAGAAATCCATGATATAAAGTCAGAATTGCGTGATATAAAGTCAGAATTGCGAGATATAAATTTAGAAGTGTGAGATATAAAGTCAGAATTGGGTGATATAAAGTCAGAATTGGGTGATATAAAGTCAGAATTACGAGATATAAAGTCAGAATTGGGTGATATAAAGTCAGAATTGCGAGATATAAAGTCAGAATTGCGAGATATAAAGTCAGAATTACGAGATATAAAGTCAGAATTGGGTGATATAAAGTCAGAATTGCGAGATATAAAGTCAGAATTGGGTGATATAAAGTCAGAATTGCGAGATATAAAGTCAGAATTGGGTGATATAAAGTCAGAATTGCGTGATATAGTCAGAATTGCGAGATATAAAGTCAGAATTGGGTGATATAAAGTCAGAATTGGGTGATATAAAGTCAGAATTGCAAGATATAAAGTCAGAATTGGGTGATATAAAGTCAGAATTGCGAGATATAAAGTCAGAATTGGGTGATATAAAGTCAGAATTGCGAATGATATAAAGTCAGAATTGGGTGATATAAAGTCAGAATTGCGTGATATAGTTAGATATTGCTGAGATATAAAGTCAGAATTGCGAGATATAAAGTCAGAATTGGCTGATATAAAGTCAGAATTGCGTGATATAAAGTCAGAATTGCGAGATATAAAGTCAGAATTGGGTGATACAAAGTCGCAATTCTGAGAAAAAAGACAGAAGTGCGACTTTTTATCTCACAAGTCTGACTTTTTTTTCACAATTGCGAGATGACATCTTTTCTCAAAATTGTGAGATATAAACTCGCAATTGCGAGCATTCTAGGGGAAAAAAAGACTAACTTTTTTCCCCTTAGAATAGTTTAAATCTCACAACTCTGACTTTATATCACGCACTTCTGACTTTATAACACGCAATTGCGACTTTATATCACCCAATTCTGACTTTATATATCTCGCAATTCTGACTTTATAACTTGCAATTCGGACTTTATAACTCGCAAATCTGACTTTATATCTTACAATTATGACTTTATATCTTGCAATTGTGACTTTATATCACGCAATTATGACTTAATATCTCGCAATTCTGACTTAATATCTCGAATTGCGACTTCATATCACGCAATTCTGACTTAATATCTCGCAATTGCGACTTCATATCACGCAATTCTCGCAAATCACGAGAAGTAAACTCGCAATTGTGAGAAAAAAAGTCTGAATTGTGAGATAAAAAGTCGCAATTACCTTTTATATTTTTCATTCTATGGTGGAAACAAGCTTCCATAGCATCCCGCCAGCCAATCACAGCAACAAGGACTCAACCAATGGCGCGAGTTTAGGGCGGGATTCTGTTTGTTCAACCAATAGCAAGCATGTTTGAGAAACCTGTTTGTAATTATTTTAGCATTATAGCTAAAATTGTTGGATGATGCTAGTGGAAGAGAGGTTACACACTTCACCTTTAAATTAGTTTCCTTCAAGATTTGATGTCAGGGATATTTCTGGTCGACATCATTTTTAATGAAATCTGCGCTTATGCAAATTACTCTGAAATTACTCTGCTGTCACTAATAGATTACCAGTACAGCAGCATTTCTGGATGATTTTCATTAGGTATGCTACAAATTTGTTCTTGACAAAGACATGCCTATAAAGTCACTCTATATGCATATTCACAAAACATGCATCTCTCAATTCTAAATTAAGTTTGGCCTGGCCCGGAAGCCTCTAGAAATGAAATGTCACTGTTCTGATTAGTATGGTATTTTGTGTGAGTGGGAGAATATTTTTGCTCATATCCCTGAATTTCAAACCATAGTTAGGACCTTGGAACATATAATTTGAGAATGAAAGCACTCGAATAATTTTCCTCTTCGGGCGCTGCCATCCTGATCACATGTGCCAGAAGCTATAAATACTCAACCTCACAGGATTCTGTCTGCATTTGTCAACAGCGTTATAGGAGTTCTGACTGTCAATTCTGTCATCATTTACTCACCCTCTGTGTCGTTCACAAACCTTATGACTTTCTTTTATGGAACAGAAAACAAACTGTTTTTCCCCATATAATGCAAGCTGTTCGAACTATAAAAATCACAAAAAAACACCATAAAACTACACCGTATTTAAAGCCTTCTGAAGCTCAAGTTTTTTGGTAAATTGTGTTCACTATTGTAGTTCGGTTCTCTTGGTTCTTTAAAAAAATTAGCATTCAGACATATTGCATCTGAAATCAGATAATGTATAGTATGCAAAGAACAGTAGGGCAACTGCGTATAGTATGTCCGAATACATAGTATTTAAAAACGGTAAGATTAAAGTCCCCTATTTGCATTCAAGGTTGCGAAGTGTTCATACTATAGACAATTTCCTATCATTCCTATTCATTTTTTTATATATAAATTACAGACATATCATCTGAGGACTATTTCTAATTGTTCTCAGTTTCTTTGCTTTATTACTCAGATCTTTAATATTTGGCTCGCTTCTTACATAGTAGAGCACATTCGCACATGCACACTTTCAAAATCGGTACTTCAAATCTTTTGACAAACTAAAAGTACGTAAATTACATTTGTATCTATTCTAAATAAAAGGCATCGGTTGTACCTGAATGTCAGCTTGCTGGCAGCTTGGCATTGACTGCTTTTTTTCTTTGCATGATTGTGTTTATGGGGTGCAATATAACATGTATTTTTTTCTTTTTTTAAAAGTCTTATTTTCATAAACTTCACCTTTATTGTCAGCCGCGCTCTCCTCTGTCCCCTGAACGAGCGGTTCACTTCCTGAGTCTATGAAAACACTCCCTCAGAAACACGTTCATGAGCTCAGATTGGTTAGTTTGGCCCGGTGTGTTGTGATTGGCTAAACTGTCGCATACTGCTGTTCATAAGATTAACGGCCATTACCTTTACGGTCGAAACGGGCAATGTCATGAGCTCCGGTCCAGATGTAAATATGTGTCGAACTGCAGTATCAGTTTCAGGCAGAATCAGACAGAGAAAGCCGCGACTGAAGAGAGTCAAACAGAACCTCACCACACACGTGCTCTTACTGAAACTTTTCTGAATGATAATTTGCTACATTTTTCAACTTTATACACGTTTGTTTTACACAATAGCATCTGACTGGCAACAATAGCAACTGACTGGCTGCTAATGTTATACTCAAAGAGCATAGGCATGTTTACGTTCTTGATCAAATTCGAAAATAACGTCATAAAGCATATACATGAAAAATACGTTTAAAACATAAGTACTTATAGAAAATTCAGGTCCATAATGTTTGTACGCGTTTGTCATAGACACAAAATAGCATAGTCTAACTAGTAGTGGCTAAAACCAGCGCTGGCATTTGAAAAAAATAAAACACAAGGCTACGTCTTGAATTATACATGCAAATACATTTAAAATGATGAAGTCTTAGCCTACTTACATATTGTGGCCCAACAACTGCTGCCTCTTGTTTTAAAGTCGGAACTGCTTCATGTTTTAGTAACAGTTTCTTGTTGAATCCGGTGTCTCAACTCGCTAGATTACGATTGTCATTTTCAGGAACATGATCAAACATAAATTGTATCCATTGTTGAGGAAGAATAGCATCCATGGGAAGCCAGAACACAGAAGACCTGACAGCTGCGTGAACAACACATCTCTACGGTGCCTCAGAAATATGCACATGCAATTTTCTGCGTATTCCGGAGGGAGGGGTTGATGCAAATGTGTAGGTTAGTGACGTACCATAACCCAGCTGTAGTCCCAATCGAGTCGTTTCTGTAGCCAATTATACTTCCTGATTTTTAAAAGACTATATCTCTGCTTACACTGAACTTTCAGCTGCCTGGAACTTTGCAGATACTGTTCATGCACCAACAGCAACATTACACACTATTTAAAATGAAAAAAGTGAAATCGCAGTCTTTAAATTAGATTAAATGAAGGATTTTAACTGTGACAAGATGATTGACAGGGCAGTTTACGTCGAGAGAATGCACGCGACTGATGACGAAGTAGTAATTCCAAAGCTTGCCTACTCCTTTGCTACACACTCAAAAGTATGTACTTTTTCTTCACAAAAAAAGTAGGTGTAGAATAAGTAGGCGAATTGGACGCAGCATAACTTTTCAGAGCAATCTGAATTTGCCGGAAGTTGTCTGGGTGTTCCCAGGCTAGTGGAATAAGGGAGATGAATACTTCACACTTCCTCTTAAACCTTGTTTAACCCAGAAAACATGTTTTAATTAATCAGTGCTTGCATAATTAATGGGTCTTTAATGCCTATTGGGTACATTTCCAAAGCGCCTGTCATTTTTTAACACATGTTCCTCTTTTAATCAGTTCTGAGGTGGTTTACTGACCACTGGAGTGTTGTGTTGTGTGTGTGTGTGTGCTGTGTTAATGTCGTAGTTTACATTAATGTGATGAATGAGTGTGGAAAATGCAAAGGCATGTGGTGTCATAACAACAAAATAACAACAAATCTCCGTATGAAACTGAGGGATAGGGTCAAACTGTACTCATACTTGAATGTTTTATAAAGAGAATCTGAAGACAGGAGAATGGCAAGAGCGAGGAAGAGCAGGGAATACTAAACAGAGATTCCTTTTTAAGCTGGATTCCATTTAAATTGAAATGGAAGGAACCAAAAAAAGGGAAAATAAGATCTTGTAAGATGTGGTACCATAAGGAAGTAATTCAAAGAGATAAAATGGATTAGTCACTGCTTTATAAAAGAAATTGTGTCTTTTCTAGATCCACTTTTTGATGAAATGCTCTTGCAAGTGTTTTTCTTGAATTAAAATTCAGCTCTGTCTTGGTTTCTGCATCACTAACACAAGAGAGCATCTGCTTTTAGTTATTTTTGTGCAAGGAGATATTGATGATCTAAGTTTTCTTTTCTTTCACACTAAAGGTCAAGAATAAAATCAATGAATTGTAACTGCTGCAAAGAGTTTGCATTCCTTTTAGTGCTATTGTATGTGGTGCTTTAGACTTCTAAGACAGTTAACTTTGTTCATTCATAATCAATTTCAAATCAAAATTATGCTATTTTTTTGTGTCAATATAAAAACTACACACACTTTATTTAATTTCATTAATTAAAATTAATTAAAATTGATTTAATATTTGTATTTAAGGGATAAAATAAATAAATGTGTTCATAATTGTTATGCATTTTAATCACTTATCACAGCTGTTTTCAGTGTAATTATTAATGTAAAAACTATACACACTTTAATTATGAATATTATTAATAAAATGTTTTATATTTTAATAAATTAATTTAATATTTTATTTTAAGGAATAATAATTGTTATGCATTTTTTAATCACTTATCACAGCTGTTTTCAGTGTTATTAATGCAATTATAATTTGTATTAAGAAAATGTGATACAGATAATAATTGTTAATAATTATAAATAAAAAATAGCATATTTTAATAAATTAATTTAATATTTTAATTTTAATTAAAGAAAATGGAACACAGTTAATAATTGTTATACATTTTTAATCACTATTATCACAGGTAATTTCAATGTTATTAAAGTAAAAACTTACGCTTTAATTTATAAATATAATAAATAAATTAAATATGTTGTTTTGATGATTATTCATTTTATTTTAATATTTTTATTTTATTATTAATAAACAAAATACATGTATTTTTTAATACATATAAAATAAATTATTTTGTATCACATGAAAGCGTTTTTGCCACTGATTAGGTTCAGATGAAGGTGTTGTCTTTATTCATCATGCTTCTTCATCTCCGGCCATATCCCTTCTCATAGTTGGGTTATTTATAGTCATGAATGAAGCGTTCGTTGAGACATGTGATGCACTGAACCGTGCACCGAAAAAGACTCGTGTGGGCTTTTCAGTCCTTGTGGCGAATATGAACTTTCAGTCCTCTCTCCCATTCAGCTGCTACTGCTGTAATGACAAATGTAAGCATTGAAATTCTCACTTCGGGGAAGCCACGATGATTTGCGTGATCGCTTCTCACTGCAGTAGACTTATACATAGCATCGCCCTGCTCACCATTTGAAGTCCCAGTGGTGCTTTTCCCTCTTAAACTGGTGCATGCCGTCATTTTCAACATTGCAGATCACTGCATTTCCATACTGCATCTCTCTTGTTCTTCTATGCAGTCTAAAAATTTCGTCTCCATGTTTCATCACAGGTTGAATTAAGGCTGGCACAGCTGGTGACGCTGCACTGCGAAGCAAGTTTAACCATTTAAGAATTGCTAATGTTTCACTTCATTTGCATATTATTGTTTTAAGACGTTTCTTAACGGATAGCTTCACCCAAACGGTGAAAGACGAAGTCGATTGATTGCTCACCCCCTTGCTGTACCAACCCCTTGGAGACACCTTCGCCATCTTCTGGAACACAAATGAAGATATTTTTGATGAAATTCAAGCAGGATCACTGCTGACATAGGCACCCTAAGAGTAATGTCAATGAACTTAATTTTCATTTTTGGGTGAACTCATCCCTTTGAAACTGACCTTTTTCAGTCATACAGGACATGCAGAGTTAAAAGTGCCATGTACAGACACAATATGCCCAGAACTCTAGTAGTACCACCTGTTGTTAAAATTGGATCAATCGTATTAGCAGATAATTTTGGACATAAATCTCAGTGTCAATATCATGATTCTTTTAAAGCCCATACACACTTGAGCTGCTTTTCTGGTGATCAGAAACTTTCTTGGCAACTTTCAGAGGAAAGCAAGAAAATCTGATTTTGCATGGTCATTGTCACTGATTCTTATTGGTGACTTTTAAAAGAATTAAAAGTATTTATTGTTAGTTAAAATAAATATCAAATTATATATATGTAAATACTGTTTGTATATATATATATATATGTGTGAAAATATTGCTTGTATTTATTATATTATATCTTAAAGTTTAATTGTGTGTATATATAAACATATACAATTGATATCTTATGCTAACATCCCACAATTTATCATAGACATATATAATATAATTACAATTTAAATATTATTTTTATGTTTTACGCTTCTTATTTGGAGATTAAAATTTTGGTAATATTTTTTTAGTAATGTTAATGAAGACATTAAT